>CM053626.1:306970337-306981548 GCA_028646595.1 Phalanger gymnotis | reverse complement strand
TGGGGAACAGGGCAACCAGAATGTACGCCATCTTGGAGTGGGGGAGGGGAGGAAATGGGGAGAAAATTTGTAATTCAAACGCCTGTGAAAATCAAGGCTGAAAACCAAACATGTCAAAAATAAATTTAAAAAAAATAAAAATAAATACCAAAAAAAAAAGAAGAGTATAAGAAATATTACTTCATAAGGATGAAAAAACAGGAGAAGGGAAAAACACATCTGAAGATGCTTGATGAGGAAGAAGAAGCTTATCCTGAGGGCTTTTAACATTAAAAATGGGAAAGAGGACAAATATCAAATAAAAACAGAAAAGATCCATGAAGATTTTTGTAAAATCAAGGATGATAGAGCCATTACATTTGAACTCTAACATCATTGTTACTGCATTTTTATGGCGATACTGTGTATACCCATTTTGGGCATCTCTGATGAAGATTATGAAAAGGGCAAATACAGGATTTTGCAAACCATATTCAACAGTAGAACACATCTGTAGAGTCATGCAACAGACTAAGAGGTGCAGAGAATTAAAAAACGAACAACTCAGTGTCAATTTAACTCTTAAGAAGTATTTGATTAAATAGAGCAAAATGCCTAAAAGGCTCTAACAAGGTTCCTCCTATGGAGGAAAATGATTGCATTATAGATGGTCAACCATCTGTGACGTTATAAATGAGCAGTTGTGCGGGAGAAGAGATGGAAAGATGACATCAGAAAAATTAATGACCAGAAAAAAAGATGAACTGGTTAAGTTGTGTGAGAGAGGCTGAGGACAACGGATGTATTTCATTAACATCTACACGGTGTCAAATCTAGAGGAAGACTTCCAGCACGGGCAGGGGTTGGGGGAGAGCGGAGGTTCACTATGCTTCATGTCCTGTTTATGGAAAATAGCAAAAGTACCTGTGGATGGTTTCCTCTCTGCCCTGTTGGAGAGAAGAGATAAATAAATATCAAATTCTTGTTGTGTCGTTTCCCTTTGTTTAAACCAGCTTGTACCTTACTGCCCAAGGCCAGCCTGCTTTCCAAAGTGTAAGTTGGCTGTTAAGCTCATTTTGTTAATGAACTAATGAGAAAAAGCTATAGCAACTTCTCAGGACTCTACTTCTGGATCTTCTGTATGCAAAATTAAAGTGGCCATCTGGATAGAGATTGATCTTTCTGTTGTGTTCTGTTACGTAAATTAAATAAGCCAATGGAATGTAATTTTTAAAAAAAGTATAAATCAGCATAAATGAGGCTGATGAGTAAGTTTCTGTGGCATACATTTAGGGGAAAAAATCCCATAAAATATAATTTTTTAAGAAAAAAGTTTATTCTAAGAAAGTTATTTCAAGTGACTATTCTCATTTAAAAGGTGATTTGATATCTTCAGTTCTTCCTTACAGCTGTAACTTTAGGATCGATCATCTGGCTCCTGTTTAGGACTTTAGAACAAGTAGTAATTTTTTCTCACTCGGCTTCCTGTCCTCTGTTGTTTATCTGTATCATAATTGACACATTTGTCTTTTTCCTCATTCTAGTTTGATGATGTCCACTTTCTCTCAAGTATTTTTCTGTGATTATAGGTAAACTTTAAAATCTCTGTAATCCATGCAAGTTACTTAATGTCTTCTATTTTCTTATCTGTAAAATGAAGGAGTTGGATTACATGTCCCAGAAAGCCCCTTCTAGCTCTGAACGTCTGATCCTGTTTTATTTTGTATCCTGGTATTTTTATTTAAAGATATCCTATCCAGTCCATTAATTGGCTATAACAGGACACAGCATTAGAGAAACAATGTTAATAGGAGGTTAGGGAGCATTTGTGCTACTATTAGTGCTAATTCTGTTCTTGATGTGATGTGATAACAGGGGTTCGAGATGTGGTAGTAGAAATTATGTGAGGCTTAATGATATTAACTGAAACCACAATGAATGGAGTAATGCTGTATGAGATGTGCTTATCCTTATTTCCTCCACTTGCTTGCAAGTTTCTTGGGGGTAGAGACTTCCCTGTGCATCAGGAATTGGAGCATAATCTCATGTCTAGGGTTGGAAGAAATAGTAGAAGCCACTGAGTTTCACCTCTTCACTTTATAGCTAAGGAAACTAACGCCCAGAAAAGGTATAAATGACTTGTTTAAAGTCACACAGGCAGTAGTGACAGAGTGGAGATTAGAATCCATTTCCTTTAACCCCAAATTCAATACTTGTTCCATTTTATCATACTGTATTCCCCAGCATTCAGGAATATGTTTGGCACATCATCTCTACCCTTAACAAATGTATGTTGAATTTAATTCTGTGTTTCTGGGATTCTTTTTGTTGCTTCCTACTACTCCTCTGCCAAAGTTATTCCTTCCTTTGTTCAATAATTCTTCCATTTCTGAGTTTTCTGTAATACTTTTCTTTTTCCCCTTTTCTTCTCTACCCCAAGTGACCTTTCCTGTCTAAGCTCATCCAGCTGTTCTCATTAGTCAAGGTAAAGCTTCATGAGAAAATGGAAATTTTGACGATAGTTTGAATGAAAGTGGGAAAGACATTTTTATTGACCCCTCTCTGTTTGATAGCATCTGCCATAACTCTTTGCTTGCCCCTTAACAGAATACATTTGTAATGTTGTTTATACTCAATGTAAGTAGACTGGAACCTTGTTATATAAAGAACTTTCTTAAAGTGTTAAATTTATCACCTGAGCCCTTGTTAGTTTTTCTCACTTTAAAAAAATCTTTCAGGATGTCCTTTATGTAGGGAGGTCTGGGCGGTGGAAGCATTTGAAACCAGAGCTGATGTAATGCTTATTCTAGGAAGTGTTTCCTACTGACCCTAAGCAATCTTGCTGTGTGACATGGCACCATCCAGCTGTTCTTTGGAACGGTTTTCCAGATATTGCCCTGTACCTGGCTCTAAGGCCCCCACTGTCGTTACAGAAAATATAAAGAAATGATTATGTCTCCTTTGTATGGAGCACTGTGCTGCGCTTTGAGGATGCAGAGATGAAATAAAGCACATTTCCAGCTCTCAAGTGGCTTATGGCTTAGTGGGGGAAGATAAGACGAATAGAGAAATAACCATGATAATTAGAATGTCAGTTCCTAGGAAGGAAGACTTTGAAGGAAGTGAATGATTTCAGCAAGGTAACATGGGGCTCAGGGTCCCTTCTAGGCTTGGGAGGTGGCAGGAGTAAATTCATAGAGAAGGCAGAACGAGATTGAGAAATAGAAGCAGCTAGGTTGCTCAGTGTATAGAGTGCTGGGTCTGCAGTCAGGAAGACCTAAGTTTGAATCCAGCCTCAGATACTTCCTAAGCTGTGTGACCCTGGGCAAGTCATTTAACTTGTTTGCCTCAGGTTCCTCATCTGTAAAATGGAGATAATAATAGGACCTACCTCTCAGGATTGTTGTAGGGATCAGATGAGAAAAGTGCCTTTCCCATTTGCCTGGTGTTTAGTGGGTGCTGTGTAATGTTATTATTGATGATAATAATAATACAGCGACCTCATCCGATTTTATGCAGCATTTCACATTAATCTTCCTAAAGTGGAGATGTGCCATATCATCCCCCTACTATATAAACTCCATTGGCTTTCTGTCAGTCTATCATTTGGTCAACAAGCATTTATTAGGCCCCAGGGCATGATGCAGAAGTCCAGAGGGAGGGAAAGACTGCTCTTCTTAAATGGAGTTCTGTCAGGAGCCTTTTTGTTGTTTGGTTGTTTCAGGTTTTCCTTGGCAAATATACTGGAGGGGTTTTTTACAGATGAGGAAATGGAGGCAAACAAGGTAAAGTGACTTACCTAGGGTCATACAGCCAGTTGGCTTTAACCTTTTAAGTGGTCTCTACCTTTCCAGTCTTCTGCCTTTCTCCCCTTCATGTACTCTCTGATCCCATGTCTCTAGCCTCCTCCTGACTAAGCATTTTCCTAGGCCGTCCCCTATCCCTGGAAGGCTCCTCCCATCTTCTCTGGCTTCCTTCAGATTTCAGCCAAGTCTCACTTTTTCTAAGAAGCCTTTCTCAGTCTTTAATTTTAGCGCCTTCCTTTGGGAACTACCCCCAGTTTATCCTGTCCTCCCTTAGACTTTGAGCTCCTTGAGAGCAGGGGCTATTTGTTGTTGTCTTTTTTTGTTTGTTTTGTTTTGTTTTGTTTTTTTGGCCTTTCTTTGTATCCCCAGCCTGGCACACAGTGGACACTTAATAAATGCTGGTTGACTTGACAGCCAAGCTCGCCAGAGTGTGTTGCTTTTTTAACTTGTAACTAGCATCTAAGTATCAGTTGTTCCAGTTTGCCTCGAATGAAAGCTGTCAAGTACACACCTCCCTCTGCTGGAAAGATCTCTGTCAGACACAAAGGTCGGGTCTCGGTTACATGTTTGTGTTGTGTTCAGGGAAACACAAGTTTTTTTTTTCTCTTTTAAAAAAAATTTTTTTTGATATAATTTGTTTTTATTTCAGAGTGCATCCCTTATAAGACGGGAAAAAAAGAGTTTTAACAAAACCAACCAAACATCTAAAAAGTTAACACTGCCTATGGTATTCCATATCCATGGTTCCTTACCTCTGCTTCTCATATTTCTTATTAGGGGCCAAAGTTAGAATTTCACAGCAATCAGCTTTAATCAGTTTATGGTTCTTTCCTTATTTTTAAATGGAAATACATACACACACACACACACACATACACACATACATACATACATACATACATACATATATATATATATATAATTTCCAATTACATGCAAAAACAATTTTTAACATTTGTTTTTAAAGTTTTGAATTTTAAATCCTCTCCAGGGAAACAGAAGTTAACTAAACTCTCATTGTAATCATTCATCAGCCTCAACAGAGAGAATAAGGACATTGGCATCCTCTGTGGTAACTCCTCCAGAGAAGGAGCAACATTCCACGTTGAATTTGGACACATTAGCACTTAAAGACTCGTTAAAATTGTTTTGCTTCTAGAAAGAGTGAGTCTTGTCTCAATTACAGCCTCTGCCCCATCTCAACCCTTGACCAAGGCAGGTAGGAAGAGTGGGCAGAAAAACACAACAACAGATTCCAGCTCTCTTTCCTCTCAGAAAAAGACTAGAACTGGGGAACCAGAAGAGCCAGAGTCATATTTTCATCTTTTACAATGTATTGCTAAAACTGTTTTTTTCCTTTCTTTTCTCTGTATATATTTGTCTCTTCCCTGTTTCTTTTGCAAAAAAGTCTCAGCCTTTGTGATCTTTTATGTGTTTTTTTTACCTCATATGTTTAAGCAGGCAGGAGATTTGGGGAGCAAAGGCTGTAAACACTACTGGTTGTCCTATCTCTTTTATTGCTCCTCAGTTTTCTTTTTTGGGAGGGAGAGGACATCAGGTGTTCCCCCTCTCCCACAGCTATTATTTGTGCTCAGTTCTTTCTTACTCCAGGGATGCCTCTGTACTCAGTCTGCAGTGCTGTTTCACATTGAAGCATCAAGTAGAATAATTTCTTATACTTTTCTTCATTTCTTCTTGTAATGATTCTACCAATTTTTGGATTGGTGGCTGGTTGCTTCAGATGCCTAATACCTATAGGCCATGCTCCAGCCACGCCACTTCCCTCCTTGGAAGTCTCCCTACCTGCCACCATGTGCTGTTGTCTTGTCCTTACCTCCACACCCCCTCCAGGTCTAGAACCATGAGCAAATCAACTCTGCTACTGCTTCTGGAATGGGCATATATGTTTCCACTCACCACCCATGTATACTTCCAAATCCAATTAGAATATAAACTCTTTGAAGGCAGGGACTGTCTTTCATTTTGTATTTATATCCCTAGCTAGTACACAATGCTTGCCATGTAGTAAGCCTTAATAATATTGTCCCCCCTTCCTCCCACCTTTCCTTTTTATAGGACATTGGAAGTTGGTAAAGAGGTTAGGGTTGAATAAATAGATAGGAGAGTCATTTACCGTAGAAATGATAATTAAGTCCATGGGAACTGATGAGATTACCAAGTAAAATAATATTGTAGGAGAAGAGGAAGGCCTAGAAAAGAGCCCTGGTAGACACCAATCTGCATGACATGATGTAGGAAAGGAGATTGAAAAAGGACCCTTTAGACAAATAGGGGGTGAACCAGGAGAGAGTGGTGTCCTGAGAGCAGGAATGTTAGTGTCAGAGAGAAGAGGTGATCAACAGTGTCAAAGAGTAGAGAGAGAGAGAGAGAGAGAGGTCAAGAAGCATGAGGATTGAGAAAAGGTCATTAGATTTGGTAATCAAGAGATCACCAGTAACTTTGAAAAGAGCCATTTCAGTTGAATAATGAGGTCTGAAGTTAGATTGTAGAGAGTTTATAGAGAAAAGGAATCAAATGTAGGCACCATTCCCAAGGAGTTTAGCTACAAAGGGGAGATATGGGATCATAGCTAACTGGGATAATGGATCAAGGGTGGGTTTTTTGAGGATGAAGGAGACATGGCCATATTTATAGGCAGTAGGCAGGCAACTGGGAGATAGGGAGGGATTGAAAATAAGGTAGAAAGAGGGAATGATAAAGGGAGAAATCTGCTTGGAGGAGACAAAATAGAATGAAATCACGTGGAGAAGTTTGTTTTCTTCAAGTGAGACAGTGGGGATAGTGGTGGACAGCATCTGGTTACGTGAGATGACAGTTGGAGAAGGAGGAGCTCAGCAATTATCATCATGTTTTTAAAACTAAAATATAAAACAAAATTCTTAGTTGAGAGGGTTAAAGGGAGGGGGAGCCATGAGAGGTTTGAGATGAAAAGGTTTGGAAGGGCTGCTGTGGTGAGTGGGATAGTGAGTTAATGAGGAAGGTGCAAAAGGATTGTAGCAGTGAGAGCCCAGGGGAGGCTATGTAACAAATTTTCAGTAGAATGGACCCGGGAGTGTTAGAATAGTGTGAAAGATAATGCATGGACTTTGACATCTATTTTCAGTGCTCAAAGGACTTTTTTGCTTATTTTAAAAAAATTTTCTTCTGTATTTGAGATAGGGTTGCCAGATATCTAAGTTCCATATAAACAAGGTATTTCTGTAGAGTTTTCAGTGTTTGGCCTTAGAGAGTGGAATGAAGGTTAGAATTTAGTTGTCTGTCTTTAATGATAACTTCATTTCTTAGGTTACTCTAGCTGTTCAAATTGTAAGACATTAAATTATGAAATAATTTTGTTAAAATTGGAAAGGGACCCCAAGTCTGCAAATAGCTGTTCATTTCTGTTAAAATATAGTCATTTCATTTTATGTGATGTTATTCAGTACTTAATTCTAGAACCTGCTAATTCTGTTAAAAAAAATTATTCATGCTATGTAGGGCTGAGACTTCTTTATCATCTATAAGCACTTTCCTCTTATTTCTTATTCCTGAACTGTGTTTCTATTGTGCAAAGATTAATTTGCATCTGTTGACATATTCACCGAGCTGTTCTTCAGTCTCTTCATAAATAATTGTTCTGTCTCTGCTTTTAGTTTGATTGTAGTAGGCTCTTTGTGGTCAGGAATGTGCTTTATGATATTTTAGAACGCCATATACATGTAAGGTCCTTTTTACAAATGATTTTTTCTTTTATTTCTTCTTTTGTGTAAAACTGTAGTGTCCCAACCCATTTGTCAATAAATATCTTTCACTTATTGCAGTTATTAAAGAAAAGTTCCTTTTGTACTTGTTATCTTTCCCCTTGTTATGGTCCTATATCTGTATGTTTGAAAGAATTTAGAAGATGGTATTGCTAAAGAGAATATTGAATTTGTGATTCACCTATTTGGAAATCTTTTACATATCTACTCTCACATACACAAAATATATTGTCTATACTGATTTCTTGACCATATTCAGATACCCGACTGTAAGAAATGAGGCTTCTTTTGAAGGTGTGCTATTTGGTGACATAATCAAAAGGCAACATATTTTCTTCTCTTTCCTCCTAAACCATTTTTCTCCTTTTAAATTTGGTCCTAGGTACAGCAGAGAATAAAAGAAAATGTAGAAGGAAGCACAGAAAGCAGAGTGGCTTTGAAAATGACAAGTAGTACTTAATATAGAATTTTTCAAAAAAAGTAAACAGTGTAAAATATAAATTCATGGTTTATAGCAAATCTTTTTTGCCTTCATGTAAGTTTAAAATGAATAAAATTTTTTAAAAAGTTTGGTCCCAGAATACATTCAGTTAAAATGTGAAATAATGTTGTCAGTCTTTTTGTATCATCTTTCACTAAAACTATGAAATGCCTCCTGTATTCAGAGCACTCTTCTATCCTCTAGGGAATAAAGTTTAGCTAGACTACTGCCCTTGTGAAGCTTACAGTTTAATGTGAGAATAAGGCACAAACATGGATAATTAGAGTCATGTATGCATAAGTGTGTCTACATGTAATACACGATATGGAGAATTGCAAAAGCAAATCCTTTGAGAGGTCTGAGGGGCAGCTTCCATGGTAGAGTGTTAGTTGTGGGTCAGGAATGCTTCCTCTGTAAGTTGGACTGTAAGGGGATGGATAGGAAAGAACAGGTGGAGAGAGGAAATAGCAGCTTAGGGCCTAGCATGAGCAAAGGCCAGGAGATGGGAGAGGCACAGAGCAGGCCTGTGGTCAGCGGCAGAGAAGTTCTGAAAGGAAGCGATAGGAGACAAGGCTAATAGGGTAGGGGCCACCTCAGATTTCCAGGCAAAGACCTTTTTCTTGTGGGGCACAGAAAGCTTTACGTTCATGCAGCTGACGGAAAGGCACAAAGAGTATAGGAGCTTACTGCTTACTCCCTTTGAAAAGTTATTTGATTTTGTAAAAGGTTGTTTTAAAGACTTTTCCAACAAGGTGTTTCCCATGCTCATGTTAAAGTTATGATTCTTTGAAAGATGAAATAACTATTTTTAATAAGCGAATGAGTCCTAAACAGAGAAATGAATACATGAGCCACAACAGTGAAATTAAAAATCCTTCATTTTAAAGTGGGAGGCTTCTTCGAGATGTCATGGGTACTTCTTGAAATACTATGTGCCTTTCTATGTCTGTTGTGTTTCCAACCTTGAGCCACATTTCTTTTTTTTTTTTTTTTTTTTTTGCAACTTTTTACAAATTCATTCTACAGGTAATGTGCAGTCATTAGTATAAAATTTCTTATTCAGGGAAACTTGAAGCCTACTACTATTGCGTAACACAGTTATAATATTCATTGGCCCCAGTTGAATAAAAATCAATAATATTTTAAATTCCACAAGGTCTCCAGCTGGACAGAATCCTCACCAGATTGACCTAAATGGATTCTTTGCTTTAAACATAAACAAACCAAATATATTTCAAATCCTTCATAGAACTGCTAGAAATAAACTTTGGCTGTTCTTTGGCTCTGTTTTTTTAAATTTTGCTGGGTGATGGGTGGTCTGGGAAAGAGGTTTGACTGAGATGAAGTCTTCTATGATGCTGGCTGCAAATGCTGGGCTCTACTTCCTGATAAAAGCCTATCCCTGTGACCCTGCTGCCCCCTTTGGGCATTTGGGCATTGGGTGATTTCACCTGTATGGCTCCTCCCTCTAGTGGTGGAGATGGCAGTTCCACCCTACCACTGTAAATGCTCCTGAGGGGATCCCCTGCCTTCTGCTTATTTCGTTTTCTTGGGGCTGTCAGAGTATATATCCAGCTGTCTCATGTGCTGCCCCTCCAATGAGTACTTCATGGTTGTCCCTAATTTTTGCTGTATGTCTGACTCCCTTTTTTGGTCATACATATCCTTAGTAATACTTTGTATGCCCATTCTAACATACAGGTTCTTGTTGGTAACATGCCAGAATTCCCTTTTGCCTGCCATGTATCTTTCCATTTTCCTTGGGTTATTTATACTATTCATTCTTCTGAGATGATGGGAGGTTGCCTTGCCTGCACCTGATGTCCTGAGAAGCCATTCCATCATGCTCACCCACTTGTTCTTGCTACTTATAGCTCTCAGCTTGCAGACATTCTCTTGAGTTCTGCTTTCCAGCTTTTTCATCCTCCCTTCCCTCCCCTCAAGCTCCCATTGTGCTCCCCCTCCCCGAACCACCCAGTTGAGAACCTTGCCTCACGTTTCATTGGAGCCTATTCTGTCTGAGCTCCCTCTTCTCTCCTGCTCCTCATCTCAGATCTCTATTCCTTCTTCATCTATCTTTGTCACTTCTATCTCAGATAAAGAGGTGGCCATTCTCCTCGACAAGGCAAACCTCTACATGTACAAGTGATCCTAGTTTATCCTTTCTTTTCCAGAAGATTGCCTCCTCTGTCATCCCTACACTTTCACTAATCTCCATTTGCTCCCCATCCACTGGCTGCTTCCTCATTGCTGATAAACATGCCCTTGTTTCCCCCATTCTCAAAAACCACTTGATCTATCCATCTCTGATATCTGTTGTCCATCTTTCCTCTCTGGTGGCTAAAACTCTTTGAGAAAGCTGTCTACGATAGGTCTCTTCTCCTCTTCCTCCCTCTCTTTTTCCTTTTCTCCCTTCTCTTTTCTTTCCCCTCCCCCTTTCTTTTCTTTTCCCCTCCTATTTTTCTCTCCCTCTACCTCTCCATTCATTCCCCCCCACTGCACCGCCCCTCCCCCCCAGTTGAAGGCCTTTGTCATGGTTATCCTAGGTGATATTGTGGTCCTTATCTCTATGTGTGCTCAGAAAATCTTTTTTTTTTTCTGTCATCTACTAAGAAAGGATCAAAGTCTGAGGAAGTGATTCATGGTAGTCAAGCTCAAAATACCAGCTGATATAATAGCATGCCAATATATAATTTCCTTGGTATTTGAAGTATCTGCCCAAACCCTACAGCCATCATCGAAGGGAGAAATCATTATGGAGAAGGGATCTACCTTCCTCATCACCATCAAAGATGACTGCTAACTGCCAACAACAGTCAGAAAGGCAGGGGAGCCCCCGGGGAAGGGCAGCATCCCTTTCATCCAAGCATCCAGTCTAGCTTCCAGCTCAGCCCTCAAAGCTATCATCCATGGGAGCATCTCCTGTGGATAAGGAGGCAGCCATCCTCACCAACTGCCAACCAACTGTCACTCCTAGGGCAGGTGGGCCAGCCTGGCTGAGCCAGGCACCCAGGAGATGAGACAGGAGGCAGCTTGGGCCAGGCAGGTCAGGCACCAGCACACCTTTACCATCTCCCCTTGAGGCACAAGAGCCCTGGGAGTAGCTATGCTTCCTGCCCACTGCCTGCTCTCATCCGCCTGTGGAGATGCAGCCTGGCAAGTGCTCCTGCAGGCCCTGCAGCCC
>CM053626.1:306924322-306970237 GCA_028646595.1 Phalanger gymnotis | reverse complement strand
CCACCCCCCCACCCCCCCCACCCCCATTAGACTGGGAGCTCCTGGAGGGCAGGAGCTTACATTTTTGTTTGTATATGTATTCCCAGTACTTAGCTCAATGCCTGGCACATAGTAAGTGTTTAATAAATGCTTTTTGATTTGACTAGGGGAAGAGGACCAAATATTGTTCATATGATACTAGGGCTGTGCTTGGTTTGTGGTTCTTGACATTTCAAGCCCTAGTCGACTTTGAAAGTTGAAGACATTGAGCTAGAACTGCCCACCACTCCCTAAGTACTCAGGTCTCCTGCTATAGCAACAGAAATCATTTATATACTCCCTGAGGGAACACTGGTAGAGAAACTGTTAGCACTCTCTACTGTGGTTCAGTGCTTTCTGTGGGAATCACCACCTGTCCCCACAGCAAGATAGCCCTTCCTCGGAGTTTTAGGGAGTTGTTGATTTAAACTTTTGTTAAGTAGCTGTTTTTTTAATCACTCTATTGTCTTCCCATATTCCTTTTTTTTTTTTAAACAGCTAGTTTGTTCACATTTAAATCATAGTTTCATATTCAAATGACAATGATTACTATTATGTTGGCTTTTTTGTGTTGACTAAAAATGACCTTTTTACAATTTCCTTAATGTCTTTTTTATGTGGTATCACTGAGTAAGGTAGACATCTTGGGAGCTGTCTTCACATCATCATTGCGAGAGTTGAAGGAGGAACGTGAAAAGGAAGTTAGGAATAGGGAAAGGAGTTAGAGGAAAAACCAGCACTAGAGTACATAAAAGTGATTTGTAATTCGGCCTTTTTACCCTCCTGAGATTTTAAGTGTTAAGGTACCTTATTGATGAAAGCAGCTAAATGTTCCAGATTCACTTAGGAGAAACTGCAATATAAAGATGGGTTATTATTGACTTCATTTATTCCATATGTAGTCTGAATCCCATTTTAACAAGCTTGAAGGGACATCAGCATTGTAACTGAGTATCCAAACCATGGTTAAATGGAAGTCACTTGCTTTATATTAAAAGTTGGGTATGCTGGACTTTTGTTTACATAAAGCAGATATTAGTTGCACTGGAAATGAGTTTAGAAATTTGCATGACTCATTATTGACTACATTTGAAATCATGTGACCTAGGAAGAGTGAATCACTACCTAATGGAGCTTCCCTCCATAATTGATAGAAGCTTCCTTAATAATTACTGCTTGTTAATCCATTCACATGCAGGTCAAGATGTCACCCTGTGATGTCATTGGTCGTCTTTCAAAATGAAGGACCAACACCAACAACCTCTGAGTTCTTTCCCCTTCCTTTCAAGGTCTAGTAAGCAGGGCACTGATCGATTACTGTATATTTTTCTGTACAACTTGTGTTTATTTTCCATCCATCCATCCATCTATCCATCCATTCATACATCTAAATATTTGTCTGTCTATCTGTCTGTCTTCATAGGGAATCTTTGTTATTCCATATGATGTTTCCTCCTTGTCTCTGATCCCAGGAGTCTCACAGACCTCAGATACACACTATCCTTCCATATTCAAAACTATCTATGCATGTCATCCCAAGCCTTAAGTTTTTTCTCATTTTGTAAATATAGAGATTTAAAAAAGGCTTTTGCTTTCGCCCTAGATCTACTTTAAGGATTCATATCTACAAGAGCTTGATGTGGGGGCTAGATAACACTTCTCCTGGCACCCTCTGTCACCAATAGTTAACATTTAGCAGTGAACAAGAGGCTTGAGCAGAGTGCTGGGCATGGTGAATTTGGGGACAAGTTGGCATATGTATGTTGTATAAAAAAGAGTATGAAGCATTAGGGCCTGAACACTTCCTTCAGAACTCAGCTCAGAGGCTGCCTTTTTACAGTTGACTTTTTCTATTTGCCCCAGCCTTCCCCTTTAAGATTACCTGCCATCTACTCAATATATGGTCTCTGTGGACCTATTTATTTATATGTTGTTTCCCTCATTAGAAGCTCTTCGAAGGCAGGAACTGGTTCTGCCTTTTTTTGTTTTCCCCTGCATTTAGTAAATCAGTCAATAAACATTTATTAAGCACCTACTATGTGCGCTGGGCTAAGTGCCAGGGATGCGAAGAATGGTAAGACAGCCCCTGTAGGTTCTGCCACAGGGAAGCAATTAATAAATGTTGAATGGCGCACTGTATTTACCCTTTATAAGTCAGGGGTTTGGGGGGAGAGAATGGAGAGTGCTGGCTTTTTTCGGGGTGCTCTAGTTGTGTGTGTGTTACCAGTCTAAAAAGAGCTGATAAGTAATTCACTAGTTGCCCTTGCTTCCCCCTGGAGGATTTTTAATCTCCTAAAGCAGCCCAGGCACTTCAGTCTGTGGCTACTGTAAGTGTGTGTGTGTTGGGTGTGGGGTGGAGGGGGGAAGGTTTACAGCTTCTCTCATTTTAAAGACCAATTGCCCAGCCCTCTCATTGAGGAGTGTGTATGTGTGTGTGTGCTTAGCCATGAGTACATGTGCTGATGGTGGGTGGATGGCGCTAAGAAGTGTGCACAGCATGAGGACTGTATTTCATACGTATGAAATATATCAGCCTTTTAATATGGGCTGTATAACCAAAGTTGCAGCTCATGTAGACATGTATAAACATAGATGAGTTTATGTAAATGTACAGAGATAGCAAAAGGACATCTTTTGTGAATTGATTACTAAATGGACGCTAACCTTTGAATGCTTACTTGATATGCAAACTTTCCCATCCAGCAGCATTTATATCAGTAATTCAAGATGAATGTGTTCTATCTTCTAGGACTTAGACATGGAATTTTGGAGTTCTGGAAGGGGCCTTTGAGATCATCTAGTCTACCAGCCTACCTAATATACATAGCCCCTTTTCATAAATTCTCTTTCAGAGAATTGTCCACTTTCTCCTGCATCTCTTTCAGTGATGGGGACGTGGCCCAGCTGACTTTTGGGCAATTTTATTTGTTAGAAAATCCTTTCCCATGTTGAACAGGGATGTGTCTTCTTTGAACTCAGTGAGCCAAGTTCTGCTCTTTGTAACTATAAAAATCAGAGTCAGATTTACCCTTAGACACTCCCTAGCTGTAGTCACTAACCCTTTCTCACACATACTTTTCCTCGCATGTAAAATGAGAGTACCAGCAGCCCCTCCTCCTAAGGTTGCTGAGGTTCAGATGAGATTATAGTTCCACGGTGCTTTAGAAACCTCAGAGTACTCTTTAAATGCTAGTTATTATTATTACAAAATAAGTGTTTGTGATAGCATTTTAGATGTTCGAAGTTAGCTATTGTATCCCTAATAAGTCTTGTATTTTCTGCTGTTTAACACTGCCAGCTCGTTTATTCAGATACCATCTAACATGTGTTGACAATCAGGATTGTTCTCCTTTTTTGTTGGTTGTTATTCCTTTTAAAATATGACTTCTGGTTTTTTTAAAATATAGAGCTAGGTGTTTTAAAGGCATCTGTCAGAGCATCATTCTACCTATGTTATCTTTATCAAGAAAAAACCTGCTTTCAATAATGGTATAGGAAAAACTCTTAGAGACGTTCTATCCTTGTAAAAATACAGCAGAATGGATATTTTTATGATAGCTGTTTATCTATCTATCTATCTATGTGTATGTATGTATGAGTGTGTGTAGAAATCTGTCTTTTTGATCCACAGGTGGCGACAGACAAGGTTGCAGGAAAGCTGAGTTCTACTCTCACATGGGTGAAGAACACTGTCTCGCAGACAGTCATTCAGATGGCCAGTCAGGTGGCGAGTCCATCTGCTTCTTCACATACGGCGTCCTCCTCTACCACGCTGTCCACACCAGCTGTTTCACCGTCTTCCCCATCACAACTGAGTCCAGACGACTTAGAACTCCTGGCTAAACTGGAAGAACAGAACAGGTGAGTGGAATTTGTTTGTCTTCTTATATACCTTTGAAAGAGCAAGAAATCCTGTTAGGTTCTTTGTTTTCATTGTAGCATGTGAGGTTCACTGGAAAGGGCTCATTACCAGTGTTTTAATACCTCTCTTAAGTGGAATCAGTAATTAACTGAAATGTCATTTTTAATGTATCATATAAAGAAAATTACTATTTGTCGTTCGTAGTCTCTGTTCTTGTTATTAAAGCTATTGATGTTTGCCCAAAACTTACAAAAGATCTGGATCAGATAATGAGAAAATCTTTATCTTGTTCTAGACAGTTTGGGATGATTTGTATCATATTTTCAAGTTTAGTACACGTTTTTGAAAAATACAGTATTTTCTTGTGTATGTCTTTGAATTGAGTACATGGGTTATTTAGACCCATGAGTTAGAACTGCTGGACAGTGCACTTTGAAACTAGCTGAAGGTTCCAACATGATATAATTTGAGCTCTGGCTTAGAGGCTGGAGTAAGAAATCTCTGCAGGTTTATGCAGGAAAGAAACATTGTTTCTTCCTCTTGTGCAAGAATGAAATTTTCAGTTATACGTGTAAAGCCAGTTACTTCCCCTGGGAGTCACATGTGGCTTCTTCACATCCTACCCTCATATCTCCTTGTGCTGCTGGTCAGAACTGTTGGAGCCAACCGCTGCCCAGGTTACCAGCTCCAAAGGGAAAGAGAACAGGGAGCCATTCCCATCTCTGCCCACTGCACTTCTGTTCAGTGAAGACTGGTACTTAATACCATTGTGCCATAAGAATATATAATACTGAAGCTTAACAAGCGTACTCTTTATTTGGTTTCAGAATTACTTTCCATTAGGAAGATATGTGCAAATGTTAAAATTTTTAAAAATTAAAAAATGAATGTATTTCTCTTTAAATTGTAATATGAGCTTAGTGGCATTAGACTGACTTTTAGAAGAATTCATTTATTCTTGTTGCCCTCACTAACTTTTCTAATAATGACTGCTAAGAATACCTCCATCAAGGTTCTTGGGACACTGGACCCTAATTTCATAGTCCCTGTGGTGCTTACAGAGTAAGTAGATATTGCCCTAAAGAGAGCAAACCCTGAAAAAGTAGCAGGGTACACATTTTTGCTGGAAGCAACACAGTTGTGAGATCATTGAGGAACCAGTGTTCTTGGTATGAAATAAAAGGGAAGATATGAATTTTTTAAAAAAATCTTGAACCTTATTTATATTGAAGATAATAGACCAAGACAGTATCAGTGACTGCTGACCTATATGCTTGCTTTCCCATCTATACGTCTATATGTACATGAATTAATGGACTCCTTGATAAGGGTATTGGAACCAGTGGGTTTTCACAAGCAATATTCAACAATGGATCATGTTTCTACCACCTCAGAATTGGAACATATGAGACTATAAGATTTCATTGTGTTCATTGTTTGTTGGTCACAAAAAAGCATTTGATTCTTTGGAAGCTATAGCAACAGAAATATTCTTATTCAAAGAGATATATGAGATCCAGCACAGAATTTAGGTCCAGGACAGATTCCCTAAGAATGGTGAGGTCCTCCAGATATTTCTGTTTGTAGATGACATAATATTGTCTATGTCAATCCCTAAAATATTGCAGAGGCTCCTGGAAGAGATTTGTAATCATTCTAAGAAGTATGACTTGTCCGTCCTCTCAGGAAAGGCCAAGTGGATTAAGAATACCGCTTTTCCAGTACTTGTCCAGCAGTATATATATCTGGGAGAGATGTTACAGATGAACAGTGAGCTGGACCCAGAGTTGAGAAGGAGGAGGAGAGTGGGCTGGATTTGGAAATTGCAGAGCTCTTTCACTGATCCCCAACCTTCCTATCAATGCAAACAACCATCTTTTAAAAAAAATTAATTTTTGAAATTTCTTTTGTTTTTACATCTAAATTTCCCTCTGTATCCCTTCACCTGCATCTTGCCATAGAGCCATCCCATGTAACAAAGCTGCTGACGTCCGGGTTTGTTAGGCTTTTCATGCTTCTTTATATTCACCATATTTTTAATAGTATAATATATATCATTATAGTATATATATGTACACATACACATATATGCATATATATATCTAGTAATAGTGTAATTCCATTATATTCATATACCACAATTTGTTTAGCTGTTCCCTAATCAAGGAATCTCATCTTTTAAATATAAACATTTTGCCAGTGTTACTGTATGGCACACTACTGCCTCCCAAGACTCAAGATGAGTATCCCACAGAAGGTGCTAGAATGGTAGATTTGAGCAGGCTGCAACATATGACCAGTAGGGAACTGCAAAGAATGGTAGGAGTAAAAGATGTTATGAAGGAACAGAAGATGGGCTGGCCATGTGGCAAGAACACAGAATGACCAATGGATGGCCAGATTTCTCCACTGGTACCCTCATAATGTGGATTGAAATTGAAAAAGAACTCCAGCAGTGAGTGGATTCCCTTTGGCAAACTTGAGAGTAAAGATGGATGATAGTTGCTTGGGCATGGATGTATATTAATCTGTCATTGGAGGAAACTCCTGAATTGATGAGATCAGAAATCCATTTAAGTATCTACTAAGTTGTTTTGTTTTGAGTGATGGGGAGGTTTCGGTATGTTTTGTATCTAGCAGAGAAGGAACCAATAGATAGGTTAAGATTGAAGACATAGATGAGAAAGATGGGGGGGGGAGAGAGAGAGAATAAAGTTGAATATGAATGTATGAGTGGAATGATAGTCAAACAGTGCCCTGGAAATGGTATGAGGGTTTGGGATCAATAGGACATGGATAGAGTTGGCCTTGGCAAGGAGAGAGGCCGCTTCTTTATCAGAGACTGGAGTAAAAGAAGAAATATTGAGGGATGATGTCACACTGTTAGATCAGGAGCAAGAATGTCAGATGAGGAGGAGGAGTGAAGAGAGCACTTGGCAAATGACCTCTCTTTTTTCAGTGCAGCGTGAAGTATGTACCTCAACAGAAAGAATAGAACAGGTGCTATGGGAGTCCAGAGCAGGGAAGAGTTTGAAGTAGCCATTGTAGAGGATTAGACAAAGATTCAGTTATGGAGACATAATTACCTCAGTTACCACGGTTGGATGATTTCCTTCATCTCTGTTCAGCAGTATGTGAATAGACATAGAGTAAGGGGCATCCAAGGTGGGGGTTTGGCAAGGATTGAGAAGCAGTAGGATAAAGGAACAAACGATTCGAAAGTAGAGGAGAGTATATAGTTGAACTGGTCCATTAAGGGGATGAAATTGGGAAGGGAGGAGAGTGTAGCCACAGCAGAGGTGAGAGCCTAGGGAAGTACAGAGGGGTCATGATGAGGGTGAAGAATAAGGTTAGGTGGAGTAGAACATAGGGAGAGATTGATTAATAGAAGATTGTTAGCAGATAAAGGAATTTCAGAGTTCTTTATCTTGAGAGTGCAACACTTGTTTCACAGGATCACAGATTTGGAACCAGAAACATCTTCAGAGGCTGTTGAATCCAGACCTGGTCTTTTTTTAAAGACCATTTTAACTATAAGGAAATTGAGGCAAAGAGAGATTAAGTGAGTTACCTCAGGTCATACAACTAGTAAATGTCTAAGAGAGGATTTGAACCCAGGTCATTCTAATTCCTAGGTCCAGCGCCTATTCCCCTAAGACATACTGCCCCTGGGGCAGATATTAGGAGTGAGGAGTAGATCATGGTGGAGGTCATAAGAGATGAGTTGATTCAAGAACTGGGAGGTAAGGATATTAAAGGTTAAATCACCGTAAATGATGAAGTCCCCTAGTGGGAGGGCAGAGTTGGGGTAGATATGGAGACTATGAACTCATTGAGAGATCTGGGAGAGTATCCTGGGTATCAGTAGTAATGGTTGCCAGAATCTGAAATGAATGATAAATTTGTATAGCATGAAACTCAGAATAGGAGTGATCGTGTAAGAGGTAGTAGTGATATTGGGGTGCAAGCTAAATTGACTCCACTTCCAATACCAGTGAATTGAGGGGTACAAGAGAAAGTGTTCCCGATATTAGAAGGGAATATCAGTAATGCAATAGCATCTTGGGGGAAAAGAGTGTCCTGCTGAGAGCCAGAAAATGAAACTAGCATGAAAGGAAAAGGTCTAAAGTGGAGGAAAGCTTGTTAATTATAGCATCAGACTTCCATGAAGGAACAGTAGAAAAAGTGGGTTAGAATGGAATGCCCTGTCTGATCATGTGACTCCTACAATGGCCTTCAAACCTTAAGTCATGCACAACATGCAGACCACCACTGGGGAGTAAAGTATAGAATTACTGGTCCTTTGTTCATACTGGTCAGTAGTTAAGTAGTAGAGCTGGTCTTCAACCCCAGGGCTTTTTGCTGAAAATCTAGTGCTCTTTCCATTATATTCTACTGTCTCTCAAATTTCTGAGCCTTCTTTTGTTCTAGAATAATATTTATCAAATATCTATGTCCTGTGTGAGTAGTTCTCTCTCTAATTCTCTTCAAAGTGCCAG
Organism: Phalanger gymnotis; assembly: GCA_028646595.1. NCBI lineage: Eukaryota > Metazoa > Chordata > Mammalia > Diprotodontia > Phalangeridae > Phalanger > Phalanger gymnotis. The sequence goes on along the minus strand of CM053626.1, from coordinate 306,961,858 downwards.
AATTATTTTTGTGTTGAGAATGTAAAAGCACAGGCAATGGATCGTTTGTATTTATAATATAATGTCTCAGCAAAATTTAGCAAATCAATACTTTAAAATTTTCAGGTGCTTTAAGGAAATCAGTACTTTGTCTTTAAGTGATTTTATTACAGAGATGACCAAAATTTGAGAATTTGCCGTGCAAAATCCACCTATGCTCTGCTGAGGAATGGTTTAGTTCAAAGTACCAAAGATCTGTTTGAGAGCACATAATCAATAGAGTTGAAGATAAGTGAAAGTGGAAAAGGTACCTTTTTCCCCCCTTGTTTAGTGTGGTTTTCTCTTTCTCAAAGATACTTATTCTGCGAGGGTATGAATTTGAACAGGTAGGTTTCTAATTTAATACTGCTATATAATTAAAGAGGAACTATTACAAGTTAAATCTTTAAGTTATTTCCCTTTATGTAGTTTAAAAATGTCTTGTGTTGCAATAATGTGTACTTCCTATAAAGGCTATCACAAAGTTCAACTTTGTTTTTTAGTATGTTTGGGGGTAGTTGACTGGAAAAATGCACTGGTTCATCTTTTAAACTAATAAATTCTGAAACAGGTTCTATTCTACTTTAAACTAGATAAATTTAGTTGTGTTTTTTTGGATTTTCATATGAAGAATAAGATTCCAGGACCATTTTCTATTTATTTGAGAAATCTTTGAAACTGGATTGATGTCATATAGAGATGGAATTATTTCAATCATAGTAGCCTCAGAAATCTCAGTCACTCTGAATACATGTAATTCTAAAATCTCTTTTAGCATGCAAGTAAATGCGTCTTTACATCTTACTTGGGCAGAGGTCATGGTATAAGAACTGAGCAAGAAAGGTCTTAGAACAGCTAGAGTAGATATTTTATGGTTAACATTAATGATTACATCACATTTATTCATGGGGAATCTTCTCTGGCCTTCATTCAGTTCCAGTGTATTCTGTAGGCAAAATTCTAAGAAGATTAGAATATATTGAAAATCTAGTAGTAAAGTACAGGTGAGGAGGGGTGTGCTACTAGTGGGAAGTACAGTGACAAACCAGGACTTTCTTTTTCTTTGATCTTTGAGAAAGCAGGTTTCTTTCCTACTTTTAGTACCAGTGTCTTTCCCGAATTCTTCCGCTATCATTATTTAATTAGTCTTTCTCTTCTTTGCTTCTGGAGCCAAATGCCCTTATTATAAAAGCAGTTTTTTTGTTTGCTTTTTTTAGTTTCTGCCCCCAACAGTTTCTGTGTAACTGCCCACAGAATCAACATTCCTTGCCCTCTCCCCTCACCCTACCTGTGGAGATTTCTTGTATCAGTTTGATTTTCTTGACCTATTATTTCTCCTCAGTTTAGTAAGTGAGTTGGGGGCATCTGTTTTGAAAAGTACGATATTACATACATAATTGCATATTGTTATTTGCAGTAGTCTAAGCCTGAGATGATGAGGGCTTGCCCCAGGATGGTGGCAGTGTCAGAGAAGAGAGGGGGGTGAGTATGAGAGATGTTGCTAAGGTAGATTGACTTGACTTGGCAGTGGATTTGATATGGGGTGTAGGAGATCATGTGGAATCAAGTATGTTATCTATGTTGTGACCCTGGGTGACTAGGAAGGAGAATGGTTCCTTCAACAATAAGAGGGCTGTTAGGAAAAGGAAGGAGGTGGAGAGAAAGATAATGTGTTTAGTTTTGGACATGTTGACTTTCAAATGTCTAGGGTAGCTTCAGCTTAAGATGGCCATTAGGCGCAGGAGGTCTCCTGGACTGGAGTTGTGGAAGAGGTGAGTGTAGATCTGAAAGTCATCTGCAAAGAGATGATAATTGAATCTGAAAGAGCAGATGAGATTCTCAGTGAGATAGTATTGAGAGAAAAGACTGAAGGGCCAAGGACAGAGCCCTGGGGGTACTTACCTTTAGCAGACATGGTCCGGATGGAGATCCAGGGGAGGAGACTGAGAAAAAGTTGCCAGACTTGTCAGATGGGTAGGAGGAGAACCAGGAGAGAGCAGTGTCATAAAAACCTAGAGAGAAGAGAATGTCTAGAAGGGGGTGATTGACAGTGTCCAAGGCTACAGAGAGGTCAAGAAGGATGAGGCCTGAGAAAAAGGCTATTGGATTTGGCCACTGAGAGATCCTTGGTGACTTTGGAGAAGGCGGTTGCAGTTGAATAATGCTGGGGAACACCATTTGTAAAAAAAGAGAGTGTCTTTTGAGGAGGGAGAGAATACTTAAAATTGAAGTGGGTCCGGACCGGTGATGATACATGCACTGAGATTTGAAGGAAGCTAAATATTATGAGAACCTGATTCAGAGAGGGAGTTGTCTTCCTAACCACACAGGCCTCTGTACTTCTTTTGCAATTAGAGGCTTTTCTTTAATTTTTTTCTTTTCTCTCTTTTCCTTCCAACTCTCCTCCCTACCACAGGAGGTGTTCTGGAGTGAGGGTCCTTGAGTGGAGCTAAAACTGGGAGGGAGCAAGAGAAGAGGAGGATGGGGAGCTGAAGATGGAGCAGGAACAATGGCAAGTGGCCGTGCCTGGCCAGCAGGGATTGTGGGAGATTTGGAGGGGCAGGATCCTGAGGTCACAGCTTGCAGATGGTCATGGTAGAATTGGAAAGATCCAGGGTTTATCCCTTAGATGTTTATCAATTTTGTGGCCCTGGAAGAATCTTTCTGGGCCTCAATTTCCTTATTCATAAAAGAAAGGGGTTAGTTTTTCGTACCTTCACGGTCCCTTCCTGTTCTCAATCCAGGGTCCTGTTTTATCAGACTCTGGAAACAGGGTTGGTGTGAGCATCGTGGAGAATGGGAACAAGGAGGAGTGGGGCTTCGGGGTGGTGAGAGGAGGATTGCTTTTTCTGTGGGGATGAGAACTGCCTAAGGACCTCATGGAAGAAGGAGCATTCAGAGAGATGGAAACGAAGTGTGTGTCATGCCTCAGAAGGAAGAAGGGACTGCAGCATTCAGTGCTTCCAAGCTGTTTAGGAGGGTGAAGACTTAAAAAAAGGTTATTGTGAGCCTGGAGAAAGTTTAAGTAGAATAATGATTATGGAGTTTAAAGAGAGGGGTCAGTGAGGCTTAGATAATTTTAGAAGAATTTTGGATAAAGGGAAATAGTAGCGAATTGGAAAGAGGAGAAGGGAAAGGCACAGTACTACCAACTGTGTGCCACAGAATGTGCTAAGTGTTTTGTAAATATTTTCCATTCGATGCACACAACAACCCTAGGAAGGAGGTACTGTTATCCCTATTTCACAGGTGAGGCAGCTGAGGCAGAAGATGAAGTGAGGTGCCCAGGGTCACAGAACTAGAGAGTGTCAGGCCCCATTTGGCCTGGGGTCGCCCTGCCTCTAGGCCTAGCGCTGTGTATGCTGCGCTGTCTTGCTGCTTCGAGTGCTGGGTATGCAGTCGGGGAGACCCGAGATCAAGTACTGATTCAGATATTTAGTGAGAACCTAGACAGCTCACTTAGCCCTTCTCTGCCTGTAATGGCAAGCAAAGTGGGACTTCTGGTTTTGTTCTTTTTTCTTTGAAGTTCTAGTTCTTCTCAGCACTAAAGTAATCAAGTACCTTTGATTGAGACTTGCCTTTGTTTGAGTCAAGAGTCTTTGATTAATCCGAGTCTTTGATGACCTGCTTAAGTCACAAGAAAGCCTAAGTCACGTGAGTTTGAGTCACATGGTTGTGATACCCTCTGTGGGCTGGCCCTGAAGAAGTGTATATATACTCTGACGTTAGCATTTTGCTTTGGGGGCTCACTCACTGGAAGGGTGTTCGTGTGATTTGACCGGACGAGACTCTAGGTTGCTGTTAAGGAGCCCCCCGGCTTTGAAAACCCAGATGTTGGTGCTTCCCTCTCTGGTAACAATGTATGTACTGCTATGGACAGACAGAAGCCCTGTCTGCTGATTTGTGTTATTTTCTCTGTTTATATTATTTCTGCTTGTAATTTCTGTTTGTGTTTTCTCTGAAATTCAGGGTGCTGACTTTTACCCCTGAACTAAGTGAATGACATATGTATTTGTAATCAAAGTGAGATTGTAAACCCCTTAAAGTTGCTTTCCTTAGAAAAGCAGATCAAAGATCCTGCGGCTAGCTGCCCTCCTGTGTGCTGGTGTTGTTGGTCTTACACTTCCACAGCAGTTGCTAGTCACATTGTTACAGTGCTAGTGCCTCAGTTTGCTGATCTGTAAAAGGGAAAAGTTGGACTCACTGGCTTCTAAGGACCCTTCCATGTCTACATTCCTGATCCTCTGTTCCTCTTAGTAGCTTTTGAACACTGGGTATACCTGAGCTTGTCTGTAGTGGATGGGAAGGGTGAATAAATCATGAGGGAAGGTGTGAAGATATCTGAGAGAGAGAGAAGCAGTTATCCCATGAGTAAAGCTCTGTAAGAAGTAAGTAGGAGTAAAGGGGATTATGTGTGTAGGCGGAAGCATTAAATCTAGAATTCCTAATCTTTAATGTTATCAGAAGGAATGAGGAAGGGAAAATGGCAAATGTGTGGATGAGGAAGCTCTTATCAGATGTCTCCGGTCTCTGGGATGTGGGAGGCCAAGTCATCTGTTTTGGGGTTTGTTTGGGTTTTTGGGTAAGTCATCTGTTCTGAGTATGGAAGATCTGGGTGTATTGGGGGTTTGAGTGAAAGCAAAGCAATTGAGAATAAGTACAGATTGAGATGGGGAGTCATTAAGAGCAACAGTGAGGACCCCAGTAAGGCTATGTAACTGAAGCAAATTTGTCAGGATTAAATGAGCTTAGTTTTATGGAATTCTTCAGCAGTATCCAGCAGATGAATGAGTAGGCATTGCTCAGGGATGGAGATGAACTGGTCAGCAGCTTTAGAAGGTTAGCAATCAAAGGAGCCAACTGTTTAACATTTTAAAGTATTAAAATCACATAATGTGAGGTCAGAACTAGGAATGGAACCAGAGTCAGGAACATAGACTAGGAAAATTAAGGATGTCTTGAGAGACTCAAGTCACACAGAGGTCAGAGAATAGACAGAATGGGAAGTATAGGTGTGCTTAGAAAGGAGAATCTTGAAATACAGAATTTTAAAGGTGGTATAGTTCTTATGAGATGGTGAAGCCCAAGGTGTGGCCCTTTCAGTGTTTGCCAGAAGTGGTAGGAGGAAAGTAGGTTTTTAGAAGTTGAAGTTGAAAATTTGTATAATCACGTTTTTAAGAGGGACTTTACCAAGAATGAATGAGCAATGAATAAATGGAAAACTGTTTATTAAAGTGTTAATGCGTCACATAGTATGCCGAGTTCTGGAGATAGAAATGGATCCAGAATCCATTGTTTCCACCGTGCCTTACTGCTTCCCAACAGGTTAGGGAGTCATATCTGAGGTATCCATACTTGTGGCTCATTACTGTTTGGAAAAGCGCAAGATGTTTACAAGGAACTACACTGACTACATTAAACATATATTTTTTCAAAGATGATGTATAATGACATATATATGTGCATATGTATACACACATACACACGTATATATTTTTTCCCCCAATTAGGCCACTTCTGTTCTTATCCCAAATATGTTAATTTTATCTGTGCAGAAGTTTTTCAGATTCAAGTAATCAGAGTTATCTATTTTATCTTTTTTTAAATTGTCTCTGTGAGAAACGTGGTTTTGGAGATCACTGGACTTGCCCAAATTGTGAGAACATGCGGCTTTGGGGATCACTGGACTTCCTAGGCAGGGCCAAAGCCGTGGGGAAGAACCCTGTGGTAATCTCTAGGGAAGGCTCTACAGACTGCAGGACTTCCAGAGGAAGACCAAGCAGTAGTCCCCCTTAATCTGTGGGGACCACAGGGCCTCCTTAGGGGTCAGACCCTAAGGAGGACCCAAGTGATGGCCCCTTAGGACTGTGGTAAGATCACAAGGCTCCCAAGACAAAGCCGGAAGTCCCAAGTGATGTCCCCTTAAGAAGGCTGTGCAAACCACAGGGTTCCCCAAGGGAATCCAGAGTGGTAGCCCTCTTAACACCGCAGTGGGGATCACAGGACACCCCAGAAGTAAGCCTGGGACAAGCTTCTGCTGCCCATTGCTTCCCTTCACTTAACCTTAGGAAGGTCCATGTGATTTGCCCATTCTCACCCAAAGAACTCAGGACCAGAGTAGGCAGAGGAAGGCATTTTATTACACTTCTCAAGAGAGCTGTTATAGTGCTCACAGGAACACTCACACCCTGATACAGCTGCAGGAGCAGGGGTAACCATTCCCTCCACTCCTGCTAGAGTTAGTTTACAATATTTATTTTTTACATAGTTTTCCTAGGTTATACAGTTTATATAGGTAGGATAATAAGGATACAGAAGCAAAAGTGAAGTTAGTTAGATTTTCTTTGTCTTAGTTTAGGATTAAACTACATTCTTTTACTTCCCCTACTTTCCCTCTTTAACATATACAAATTATGCAAATCAGTAGGCCTGGATTCTTGACCAAGACCAGACCCTAGATAAGCTTGAACTGGTTCAAGCTCTTTGGCCTCTAATTCCCCTGACTGCCTTCTCAAAAAGCATGCTCACAAGCCTCTGACCTCTCACCTGACTGACCTTGAAGCCTGGTTTCTGCTAAAGCTGGGGTGGGGGAGGGGGGGGGGAAGTACACCTTTAGTTCTATGGAAACAAAACTCCTCCCATTTCTTACACCTCTGTTTCTTGTTTGGTTAAGAACACCTCTTGCCCAGAGCTGTGAGAGGTATAGGATCTGTTTCTTCTAACTTTTTTTATAGTATAATATTTAATGTTATCAAATAAGGAGTTTTTCCCTAGATGGTTTAGCCACTAACCATCAATTAGTGTTGATGGCTGCTGCCCTGTAACATTGAGTGAGGACTAGAAGTGCTGTTCTCCCTTCGTCTCTACTTCTTTTCCTCATTTCCCTTAAAATTTTAGATATTTTGTTATTCCAAGTGAATTTTGTTATTATTTTATCAAGTTTTGTAAAGTAAAAATATTCCCTTGTAAATTTGGTTGGTATAACATTGAAAGTGTAAGTTAATTTTGGTAGTATTGTCATTTTTATTGTATTAACATAGCTTAGCTCTAAATACTGAATATTCCTTCAGCTATTTCAAGGACATAAAGTGGTGCAGTGGATAGAATGATGGGACTGGAGAGACCTGCATTCAAATCCAGCCTTTGGTACTAGCTGTGTGACTGTGGGCAAGTCATTTAACCTCCATCCATCTCAGTTTCCTCCTCTGTGAAATTGAGATAATAATAGCACCTACCTCTAAAGGCTGTTGTGAAGATCAAATGATAGAATATTTGTCCAGTGCTCGGCCCATGCTGGGTGTTATAGAAATGCTAGGTCATTAGTTAGATAAATTATTCTTGATTTCTTTAAGGAGCACTTTGTAATTGACTCTGTCCAAGTCTTTTGTGTTGCCTTAATAGTTTGGCCCCCAGATTCTTTGTGCGTTTTATCATTATTTGGAATGAGATTGATTGTTCTTTTTACTATTGCTTCTTATTTTTTGTTGTTGAATGATTTCTTAGATAAATTACTGTAGATTATTTGACAAGATTTTGTTTAAAATTTTTGAGTCATATTCATTAGTAATGTAGGCCTATAGTTTTCTGTGTTTTATCTTTTCCTGGTTTGGGAATTTCCCAGACTGAATTTCTCTCATAAAAAGATTCTAGTAGGATGCTTTCTTTCTCAGTTTTTGAGAATAATTTATTAAGTATATGTATTAATTGTTCTTTGGAAGTTTAATAGGAAATTCCCATGAATCCAACTAGACCAAGTTTTTTTTCTTTACAGCCAAATCTATTTCCTTTTCTGAGATTAGGTTACTTATGTATGATCTCTATCTGGACTTGAGATAATTTAGATATTTTATGTTTTTTTAAGATATCCCTCTTTCTTTTGTGTTCTCAGTTCTGTTAGCACATAACTATGCTTAATGTGTTCTGATTTTTTTTTCTTCTGGTTTTGCTGTGATTTCACCTTGCTCATTTGCTATTTTATTGATATAATTTTCTGCTCTCTTAATCAGATTAGCTAAGGATTTATCAATTTTATCAGTCTTTTCAAAGAGCCAGCTTTTAGTTTTATTTATCATTCTATTTTTTTGTTTCCAATTTATTTTCCTCTAATTTCTGATGTCTCTCTTTTTTACTTACTTTAGGTTTGATTATTTGTTGGCTTTCTAATTTTTTAAAATATATTCCTAGTTAATTAATCTTTACTTTTTCTATTTTGTTATTGTATGTTTATAAGAAATTATTTTTTTTCAGGACTGTTTTAGCTGCATTCCAGAAGTTTTGATAATGTTGTTTCCTCGTTATCATTTTCTTTTATATAGTTTATTGTTTCTATGATTTGTTCTTTGACCCACTCATTTTTTGGAATTTCATTGTTAAGTCTCTATTTGGATCTGTTTCTTTTGTTTGTGTTCTTTGAAGCAGTTAGTATTTTTATTGTGTTATGGTCTATAAAAGTTGTGTTAACTTTTTCTTCTGTTTTACATTTGTTTGCAATATTTCTTTGCCCTAATACATGGAACATTTTTGTAAAAACTCCGTGTGGTGCTCAAAAATAGTTATATTCTTTTGCTGCCATATTTAGAAGATGCCATAAATCTTTTAGCTCATTTCTTCAGCAGTTTATTCAGTTCCATATTTTACCTTTTGTTTATCTTTCCATTAGATTTATCCCAAACTGAGAGAGTTATTGAATTCTCCTGTTGCTATTGTGTAATTCTTTTTGTCTTCTTGTAGTTCAGATGATGTTTCCTTTATGAATTTAGATAGTAAGGCATTTGGAACATATACTTTTAAAAAAATTAATATTTTTTTTTGCCTATGGTTCCTTTCAGCATAATGTAGTTTCCTTATTTATCTCTTTTTATTTTTTCAATGTTTGTTTTTGCTTTGTCGGATAGCATGATTGCACTTCCTACTTTTTTTGGATTCACTTGATGCATAGTAAATGTTTTTCCATCCCCTCAGTTTTATTTTTTCTGTGTCTTTGTTTTTTAAATGTATTTCTTGTAAGCAATAGATTGTGGAGTTTTATTTTCTTATCCCGTCTGTCACTCTTTTGTTTTATTGGGTTGTTCCATCCATTCACATTTGATGTTATAAGAGTTAGGGTTATATTTTCTTCTGTCTCTAATTTTTATTTTTAACAAGTAATGATTTTTTTCTTCCCTCTTCTGTTGTAATACAGTATTGTATTCTTTCAGTTACTTTACCTTAGTCTTCTTTTTTAAGATGGCTCTGTTCCCACTGGTTCTTTTCCGCTTACCAGCAAACCTTCCTTTTATTTGTTACCTCTATTACATTATAATAACTAAACTTGGACACAAAAAAGAGATGAAAAAATATACACCTCCCTTTCTTCTTTTTTGTTTATTCTGTAAACTTAAATACCCTCCCCCCAAATTTTTCTAGCAAAACATAGAAAGATTTATGCCATTTGTTTTTTTTCTTAAAAATATGTAATAAATTCTACACATTACTTTCAAAGCCATCCTCATTGACTGTGCATTGCTCTGAATTTCTTTTTGTTTTCTTATGTACATTTTAACATTTATTTAACATTATTTATGTTTTGTTATGTACATTTTAACATTTATTTAACATTAATTATGTACATTAACAATTTAAAAATTGTTAAAATAGCACTTTTTTTGAGGGAAGTGATCACCATTAGTAATAATTCCACCCCCCAACTATTATCTCTCAAATTAAAAACTGAAAGAAAGGAGGGACAAACTCTTGTAATATAAGTAAGCGTAGTCAAGCCCCCTTTACCAGTCTCTTCTGTATTACTGACAACAACAATAAATCTTAGGCATTTATGTAACTCTCTAAGATTTACAAAGTGCTTTACAAATATCTCATTTGCTCCTCAAAATGACACTATTTAGGTAAATGCTATTATTATTCCCATTTTACAGAAGAGTAAATTGAGGCAGACAGATATTTGGAAATTTGCCAGGGTCATACAGCTAGTGAGTGTCTGAGGCTGGATTTGAACTGAGGTCTTCCTGACTCCACTCCCAGAATCTCTTTCCTTAAAATTAATTTCTTTAGTGCCCTTTGAAAATATTAAGGTTCTCATGGAAAATTTGTTTCTTCTTTCTTTAAAATGTTAGGATTATACAGTCATATAACCTCTTCTTGTTGCTCAAATAAATTTTACCTATATACAGTTCTCTTGACTCCTGTGTTTTTATTTCAAATTTCCTACTCAGCTCTGGTGTTCATCAGAAAAGCTCTAAAGTCCTCTCTACCACTAAAGGTTCATTTTTTCTTTCTTTTTAGGATTATTATACTCAGCTTTCCAGGGGAAGTTATTCTTCCTTGTGAACTTACTTTTTTTTGTCTTTTAGAATATTGTATTCCAAGATCTTTTATGGTTTTTAGGAAATGCTTACAAGTCCTGTTTGTTTCTGACTGTACTTGAAGTACTTTCTAGATGCTTGCGGTATTTATTCTTTGATGTGGGGCCTCTGGATTTTGAGCATAGCATTTATATGCATTTTCATTTTGGAGTTCCTTTTAGGAGGTGATTGGTGGATTATTTCTGTCTTTATGTTGTCCTCTGGTTCTGATATGTCTGAGCAGTTTTTTTTTTTTAGTTCTCGAAATACAATGTTTAGGCTTTCTTTTTAAATGTGGTTCCAAGGAATCCAAGGATTAATTTAAGATTTTCTTCTTGACCTATTTTCCTGTTTTTAACATCAGATATCTTACATTTTCTTCTATTTTTTTCATTCTTTTTATTTCATTTTGTTACCTCTTGCTTTCTCATGAGATCATTCGTTGCTGTCTGGCTTTTTCTAGTGTTAGAGTTTCTATTTCATGGGTGAAATTTACCACTTTCTCTTCTAAGCTACTTATTCTCCTAATTCTTTTCTTAAGAGTTTTATTCATCTAAAATTTTTCCTTGCTTATTTCTCCTTGGAATTCATATAGATTAAAAATCTTTTTTTTTCTTTGAATGTTTACTTGAAATTGTTATGGAGTCAGTTTGCAATAAATTTTCATGCTGGATGATATTTTCTTTTTCTTCTTTTTCCTTTCTCCAGCTTTTGTTCCTGAACTGAAATTTTGTTTTGGGGGCAGGCCCTGCCCCTTTGGTACACTTTTGGGTGGGGTTCTTGTGCTGACTTCTTCCTCTGAATCTGTGAGATTCAGAGGCCTGGATCTTTAAGGCCTCCTCTGAGATCTCAGTCTTAGTGGCCTCAAAGTGGTTGGGCCTAATGTGCCCTAGTCTGAATGCTGTGGTTCCCTATTGTTTCCCGCTGCTGCTGCTGCCACCCCTGGCTTCTAAATTCCGCACCTTGAGCCTTTCTCAGAGAAACTCTTCACTCTTGATACTGATACTGCCTTGTCCTGACTCTAGTGGCTTGAAGGTCCCAGCCTCCAAGAACTTGGCAGTGTCTGTCTTGAGAGTTCTGCAGATAGCAGTTACTCGAGTTTCTCGTTCGATTTCTCGATTGCCGTTTGGGCTTGTGGAAACTCCAGCGCTTTGCTGGAGCAGATATGGGGGAGTCTTCTTCTCAAACAACCGCCTTCACTCTTCACTTCTCTCATGTAGGCCATGATAGTTGCCTTCTAATTGGTCTTCCTGTCTCAGGTCCCTACCAAGGCAACAAATATTCCATGGTCCGTATACCATTCCCCAACTCGGTAAACTCAAGAAGTTTCCTATTGACTCTGGGATCCAATTAGTTTAGCTTTAGCTCATCTCTTAAAAATGTCCCTTCTTTTTTTTTTTTTGGCAGTTTTATAATGTATGTAGTTATTACTATATTAGTATACGTATTTAATTTATATGTAAACAAATATATACATTGGAGGGGTGTGCCCCCAATTTTTTGCTGACAGGTGTACATGATTAACAAGATTTGGGGACCACTGGCTTAGGGTACTGAGAGGTTGTTACTTGTCCATGGTCACACAGCTGATATGTGTCAGATGTAGGACTTAAATTCAGGACTTTTGACTAAGTCATTCCTCTGTCCACTCCACTAGTAAGTGGGAAGCCGTGGGAGAGCAGTATAGTAGTCATGGGACTATGGAGAGTGGCCATGAATAGGTGATTAATAAATTTTAGTAGTTTGATCTCAGGTTTTGTTACACCAATTTTCTGGATGCTTACAAAACCCTTTCAGCAATGACATTTGCATATGTGATTTGGGTGGTTGAGTTTATTGTAAGTCTGACTCTGTATAAAGTAAGTCATTACTGTGTGTGCATGGTTTTTGCCTTCAGAAGGCTTACAGTAAAAATATACTAAGTACATAGTAGACATATTGAGTTAAAGGAACGAATATCATCATGTTCTAAAATGGATGGTATGGAAAAGAAATTCTTCGAGAAATAGGAAAGATCCAAAAGAAGCAGCAACCAAGATTTTTTCTTTTATGTAAAATTCACCTGCCTCTGTCTGTGCCTAACACCAAAGGCTTTTAAAGACGGATTTTTGTAAACTTTGTTGAGAAAAGGTTTTGCTTAATTGATGTTTATGTTTACCCTATATTTCTAACCCCTATTAGACACATGTGAAATTGTAGACTTCTGTTTGCCAGATTCTGAGCCTGATGCTGACCATGTTTCAGTTCAGTGGACAGACATTTATTAAACATCTACTATGTTCAAAGCCGGGATGAAAAGACAGAAGGTGGAGCTAGTACTGTTTACGTTTTGCTGGAAGACGCCACGTGTAGGTGGAGTAGTAAATAGCAGATCATCTGCAGAGGGAAGTAATGCTGACAGCTTGTGGGGAGGGGTTAGGAAAAGCTTTCTTTAGAATTTGCACTTGTGCTCAGTCATTTCTTTGTGAAACTCCACACCCAAATTTACCTTTCCAACAGAGCTTTTCTTTAGTTTAGATTTTTAATGATAGCTTTTCAAAAGAGGTGTTATTGATAGTAATGAGATGTTTTTACATATTGTGTTGATTTCAGAGTGTTGAAGCTGTTTCTCCTTGCTAATGGGCTTATAATGAAAATCACAGTGAAATTTGCTTTTTTTTTAAATATAGTATATAACTAGGTACTGAGAAACTTTGATAAGGCAAGTGTCGTTAATCTTCATTCTTGTTGACATATGACTAGATTTTAAAGTAATTTTTTATTATATTTTAGACTGTTAGAGACGGACAGTAAGTCCTTAAGATCTGTAAATGGGTCAAGAAGAAACAGCGGCTCCTCTCTTGTATCAAGTTCATCTGCTTCTAGCAATCTCAGCCACCTTGAAGAAGACTCTTGGATCCTTTGGGGAAGAATTGTTAACGAGTGGGAAGATGTTCACAAAAAGAAAGAGAAACAAGTTAAGGTATTTTTATCTCTCTCACTGCTGCAGCAGCTTGATAGATGGTGTGTTATCAAGGGGATACTAGGGGCACCAGGCACAAGGCAGACTTGATTCAACAACCAAGTGCCTGTGAGGTCCTGTGACCTGCAGTAGAGATTCCAAAACAAACCTGTCCCTGCTCAGAGGGAGCTTGTGATTTATTGGGAAAATACTGCAGGTACCCAAGCAAGGCATAGGAGGGACATACAAAGTCTAACAATTGGGGAATCATGAAAGGCCTCCTAGCAAGGCTGCCCCTGAACTGAACTTTGAAGGATGCAGGGGAGCTTTCAAGAGAAATATAAGGAGCCAGCTCATTCCTCACAGTGGGACCACTCACACAGGGACAAAGGTTTGGGGTGGGGGGAAAGTTTAATTTTGGAAACAGCTAGTTGGGCCAGCTTGACTGTAATGGAGTATGATAGGGAGTAGATGGACCAAGTGTAGAAAGATGGGCCAGGGCCAGATGAGGGAGGGCTTCAGATGTCAAGTGGAAGTTGTTGGGTTTTTATCCTTGAGGCAGTAGGGAGTAACTGATCATTTGGCGAGAATCATATATAGAATACAATGAAGTCACCTAGTTCGACCTCATTTTGCAGTGGAGGAAGCAGAGGCCGAGGGACATTTGCCTGTGGCCATACAACAGAAATGGGGCTCACACTTGTATCCTCTGACTTAAGAAACAGCCCTCTGTGTGAGGCGCTATGCCACGCTATTTGTATAATGCAGAGTGGTATAGACTGATGTATTTTGCCAAGTTTAATCATAATTTGGAGATGTGACTTCTTTCCTGAGTTCTGTTTGGAGAGTGGTGCCAAATGTAATTGATTAACTGATCAGTTGTAGAAGTATGGTTATGGAAGAAAACCTTAAGAATTTATCTAGTCCATTCTCAGTCAACAAACATTAACCACCTACTGTGTTGGTCATTATACTAAGAGCTGGAGATACAAAGAAAGGCAAAAGACAGGCCTTGTTCTCAGAGAGCTTACAGTCTAATGGGGGCAACAATATGAAGACAACTTCTGAGATTATATCTCTTTTGTTTGGGAGACTGAGGAAGGAGGTCAGTGCTGACCCTTTTAAAAACTATGAGTTTGAAAAGGAAGCTTCATGCATAGATAAAATTATAGTCCATTTGATGATTATATAGCAATACCTAAAGTTTTCTGTAGATGTACAGGTTTAAATATTCATTTGTTCAGCAGATGTTTTCTCTTCGTTTGTACCCAGTAACTTTTGATTTATGGGTATCATAAAAATGAGATCTGCCATAGACAATCATCTGAGAACACTTGGCTTTTTTCTTTCTCATGTTGTTCTCAAGGATCCTCTGCTATATATATGTCAATATTAGAAAGCAGGCATATGGGTTGCTGGTTACTGGTATCTTTTTTGTTGCCTCCTAAAAATAGTATCTATCATTTTCTTTAATGTTCTATTAGAATTTTACCTCTCTGAGATACCTTGAAAAACTGAACCTTAAATTCTTTAAAAATTCTATTATCTCCAGAATACGTTTCTTTTGTATTCATTTGGTTAGGTACAATCATTCTTCCAGACTTCTTTTTCAAATACCATTGCTACTTCTTCACATAGTATATTGGTCACTAAGTTGTTGAGGCCAAATCTAATGGTTCTGCTATTACTACCAAAGACAATAGAGGACTGCAAAGATGAAAGTAGGTCTGGACTGTTTCATCTAACTGCTTATTGTTCTCTTGGTTTCATATAGAAACAGTCTTAGGCTTGGCTAATCTGACACAGAACTCTTTGAAGACCTGTTCTCAACTGTCTTTTGAAGTTTTGGGAGGGGATGCCGAAGGCAGTCTTCCATCCTCTCCTGATGTAGTCTCTTGCAGATGTGCTTATCTTTTAGAGTGGTGCTGCTCTCTGCTCTGGCATAGCCTTCTTCCTAGCTAAAAAGACAAACACTGTTTCCACATTGTTGATCCAGTAGTGACTTTTCTGCATTGGTTACATTTTGTGGAATTTTTGATAGTCAGTATACTTAACTTTTTACATTTTTCAGAGTCACCAGATTATTTTAACAGGTCGGTTTGAAGCTAGGTTGCATCTAGGATACAGATGGAGGAAACAGTTAGTAAACAGGCTTGGCAACAGCTTGGATATGGGGATTGAAAGAGAAGAATGAAAGGTGCCTTCAAGTTTGTAAGCTTAGTGGTGGCCTCAGTAGAAATAGAAAACATTTGGAACAGATATGATTTGGGAGGTGTGGAATAATAAATTCCCTTTTGGACATTCTGAGTTTGAGGGGCCCATGGGACAAATAGGAGAAAATGTTCAACATACAGTTGTCAGTATAAGACTGTTCAGGGGTGTGATTAGAGCTAGACATATAGATTTGGGAATTCTTTGCATATACATACCGTTTGAATCCATGGTAGTAGTTGAGCACTCCCAGTAGATAGTAGGAAGAGAAGATAAGAGTGCCCATGGTAGAGTCTTTGGAGAAACTCATATAAAGGGACAGGAGATCAATGCAATGAGCTGTGAAGGAGGCTGTGAAAAAGCAGTAGTCATGTAGGATGAGAGTCAGGATGGAGAGGAAGTGTCATAAAAGCTGAGAGAGAAGGTAATATCTGGAAAGATGAGGATGTTAACAATCTCGGCTACAATGAAGACTGAGGGACAAGTCGTGGGGTTTCGTCCGGTGGGAGGCATGGGTTGTGGGAAGTGGGAGTAGAGAGGGCAGATGATTCAGTGAGCTGGAAGGAGAGAGAGGTCTGAGGGCGTGAATGTTTGGCAGCAGAGTCGAGTGAAGGAAGGAGCTGGGAAAGACAGGAGATTGAGAGAGAGTGAACATGAGAGATGAGCTCCTACAGGACATGAGAAAGAATAAGATCAAAAGATCTGGGTTACCCAGAAGGACTGTCTCTTCTCAGGAGAAAGGTATTAAGGAGGGAAGGATGAACGAAGATGTAGGTGCACAGAATAGTGGTAGATGTATAGAAGTCGAATAGAGGATGGAGATGGCCTTGGTTTTTTCGTAGTAGGAGGCTAGGACACCTATTGGGATAGGGATGGCGGGGAGGCAGTTGGGACTTGAGCTAGAGGAAAGGTTTGAAACAGCTGGTAAAGGGAGTGGGATCTCTGATCAATCAAGAAAGAACAAAAAGTTTCCATATAGCCCAGTTGAAACTAAACAGAAGGTTTTCATGAACTTAGCACAGGGATGGGGCTCCCTCCGTTAGTGCTGTAGAACTGTTTAGGAGGATGGACATCTAGATTGTCGATGGCAAATCATGTGTGGTCCAGGGTTAGGGATTGTCGGGAACCAGGACTGGTAATAGAGTGTGAGAACAGAGGGAGATGGAGGGATTTGAGGTTGTGGTTGGAAAGGAGAGGAAGATGACAGAAACAGATATGATAGAGATTCATGGAATAAACCTCCAAGAGGGAACACAGTATAGAAGTGGCCATAGCAAACAAGGACTAGGCTAACTCTTCCTTCCGGCCCACTGTGTCTCAGGAAATTATTGGAGAGGGTGGCCATGGAGACAGTTTTCTAGAAAATTAGGGTTAGCTGCTAGATGGCACTGTGGGTGTCATGCTAGGTCCAGAGTCAGGAAGACCTGAATTCAAATTCAAACTCAAACACTCAGTAGCTGGGTAGCCCTGGGCAAGTCACTTGACCTTTGTTTGCCTCAGGTTCCTAAGGTGTAAAAAGGGGATGATAATCCACCAACCTCCTCGGGTTTTTGTGAGGATTAAATGAGGTAATAATTGTAAAGCCTTGATATAGTGCCCGGCACATAGTGAGTGTTATATAAATGTGAGCTGTAATGATAATGATTTTAAAATGCCAGATTTCCATTGGCATAAGAACAAAGAAAAGAAAGTGAAAAAAAGAGCTTAAGATGAAGCGAAGTTTGACAAATTAGCAAGTGTTCCAGAGGGGAGATGAAGAGACAGACTAGGGTTTGGATAGAATGGGATCAAGTATACAGGGGAAAGAAGCAGAAGAAGATCTTCGCCCCAGGATATAGTGGCTCTAAATTGTGAACAGAATGGAGTGGGCAGTCTGTGTCTGTTGGTCATGTGACTGGAGGAGTACTCATTGGTTGAGCCCTTTACTCTTTACCCTTTACACAGGGTCCTGTGATGCTGGAAGCCAGTGTTGTGATTTTTTGCTGTGTAAACATGACAAAATTAGGTGACCTGTCACCCCAGGAACCAGGCAGAATCACACATGGTGGTAAACACAATTATATTACACACTTGTGTGTCTGTGTGCATGACGTAGAAACACGTTATTTTACTCTTATCTCCACAACAACCTGGTGAGGCAGGTTATTATCCCCATTTTACACCGGAGGAAACTGAAGCTGAGAGAGGTTAAGTGACGTGCTCAGAGTAAAACAGCTGCTGTATCACCTGGCTGTGAAAGGGGATAATTGATTCAGCCCAGTGTATCTGAGGCCCTGGTACTTTGAGACAGTTAACTCGGATGTTGGAGACCCTGGTTAGTTCTTAAAAATCCATTCAGTGTCGTTATGCCAGTAAGGTAGATAAGTGGAGGGGGGGTGCTAGTGGCTAGGAGCAGAGGGGGAAAAGGGTGAGAATCCAATGGAGAAGAAAAGAGACCCAAGAGGATAAAGTGATGCTAAGTGTTCAGGTGTTGGTGCTGTGAGACAGCCCATTGTATTTGGGTGATGCCCTTTAAATGGCTGATTATCACATGAACCTCTTCTTCATGGTCCAGTGTTTGTATGTCACACACATACAAACTGAACAGAGGTTCTTAAACCTGGGGTCTCTGAACTTGTTTTTAAAATATTTGATAATTGTATTTCAAAGTGATTTCTTTTGTGATCCTAAATATGTTATTTTATCATGTAAAAATATTATTCTGATTAGGAGTCCAGAGCCTCCACTAGACCAAAGGGGTTTGATACAAGAAAGATTGAGAACCCAGAACTTAAATGTAAGAGTTTCTTAGAATCTTACCTTTAGAAGGAATTTTAGAACCATACAATGAATTAAATAACCAGAACAACTTACTACAGTGTCAGTTTATTCTTTGTAGCAGCGTTAACTAAATTGGTGGCAATCTATGGACCATATCAGTCCCCATATAGCAAAATTGCTTGTAAATTATAGGTTTGAATTTTTTCTGAGTGCCAAACTGCTTTGCTTTTTTAAGTAGACAATTTGAATGTTTGGTTGTTTTTTTTTTATGCTTTAGGAACTTGTTCGGAAAGGGATACCTCATCATTTCAGAGCAATTGTTTGGCAGCTTTTATGCAATGCTCAAAGTATGCCAATTAAGGATCACTATTCTGACCTACTGAAAATGACCTCACCCTGTGAAAAACTTATCAGAAGAGACATTGCTAGAACATATCCTGAACATGACTTCTTTAAAGAAAAAGATAGTCTTGGACAGGAGGTTTTATTTAATGTAATGAAGGTAAGGTTGCTTTATTAATTTTTTAAATGAAATATTTCACAAAGCTCAAGTATATAAATATATATCATGAAACCTTGACTCCTTCACAAAAACCTGGGCTTCGGGCAGTTAATTACTCTTCTAGCATGATTTTCTCCTCGCCTTTTGTTTCGGATTTTTAAATACTGGTTCTTAATCTTACAGATTGTTCTTCTTGCCTCAGTGTCTGCCCTTGAAGTTCAGTAATGACCTAATAATTATTTCATACATAAGTTGATGGGGGTGAGGGAGCCATAGGTACAAGAAGGCAACTATTTTCCCTGTGGGCCAACTCTTAAGTTACGCAGTTTGTAAATCCCTATTGCGTAGAGACAGCTTTGTACAGAACAGGCATGACTAAACTCAGCTGGCTGTTGGCTTAGCTTGTCTCCCACCCTTCCGACTTCTTCCTCCAGCATTGTCCAGAGCAGTCAGCAGCTCAGTCCTCAGGCTCAGCTGTGAACCAGCTCTTCTGGTGTTCTCCTTCATGCTTTCCCTGCCCACAATTTCTTCTTCCTTCAGTAAACCTCAGTTAGACCGCTGCTTCTGCCTTGCCAGCTCTTCACTTACATGCTTTGCTAACTAACTCCCGTCTCTATCAGATAGAAACGATACTTTATTTCTAAGCTGTGTTGTATTGCCCAAGTCTGTGCCACTGTCTCTTTTCTCTTAGCAGAAAACTTGGCAACTGGGAGCTGTCTAATGAAACTTCAAATCTATGAATCTTTGGTTGGGCTTGAAATAGGTAGAATGACATCTTTTTAATGATCAAGAAATTTTCCTTCCTTAATAAAAGGCTTAATACTTTGTTCTTTTTGGGCCTCTAGAGAAACAGATTTTAGCTAACATTGTATTAAAGTACTTTGAACTACTTATTTTTCAGGCATATTCTTTAGTGGATCGTGAAGTTGGATATTGTCAGGGAAGTGCTTTTATAGTTGGACTGCTGCTCATGCAGGTAAGTTGGTTCATGTGTAGCATGAATGGAATTCTGAGGATTTCATTTAAACTCTAGGGAAAAATTATTTCGAGTCGATTATCTTCATCTTCTCATTATAGACAGCTAGGTGCTGCAGTGGATAGAGCCCTGGACTTGGGCAGGAAGATCTCGGTTCATATTGGGCCTCAGACGCTTATTAGCGGTGTGACCCTGAGCGAGTCACTTAAGCTCAGACTGCCACAATTTCTTCATCTGTAAAATGAGGCCAATAAAAGCACCTATCTCCCAGGGTTCTTACAGGATAAAATTAGATAATATTTCTACAGTGCTTTACAAGCCTTCAAATGCTATATAAATTTTAGCCATTAGCTAATATAGTAGTGTGGCAGCTGCAGGCTCTTTGTGCTTGTTTGCAAAATGAAGATAATGATTTTCGCATTTCTTAATTCCCAGAGTGTTCTGAGAAAAGTATTTTGTAAATATTAAAATACTTTATAAATGTAGGCCGTTGTTGGTGTGTGTTTTCCAATTCCTGTATAATTTCTTCTGAAATATTTATTTTATTTAATTTTTAAAAATGTTTTACATCATTTAAGGAACATTTCAAGTATAATATATTGCCAATAGCCTGAGTAAATTTGCATAGTTCTAATACACACACACACACACACACACACACACACACACACACACACATCATGGGTATCAGAGGTACTTTACATTGTCTTTTTTCTAACATAGATGCCAGAAGAAGAAGCTTTCTGTGTGTTTGTTAAATTAATGCAAGATTATAGACTGCGTCAACTCTTTAAGCCAAGTATGGCAGAATTGGGCCTTTGCATGTACCAGTTTGAATGCATGATACAGGTAAAAAGTTCAATGTTAACATAATATGTACATATATAATCTAATTTCTTACAAAAAGACAAACATGTAAAGTATTTTAAGGCAGAGGATGCAGTTATTTATTCTAATGGCGTCTTGTTAGGGACATTTTTCTTTGTGCTGACTATATATTAACATGGAGAAATGGAAATGCTGACCTTGTCTTTGAGGAACTCAGCTGATAATGCTTGGAATAGGTCAGAGGCTGCCAAAGGGCATCGGCGATACTGACTAATTGCAGCCATGAGCCTCTCACATCTGGAGCATGGAGGCTGTGCCAGCTATCCCAATTCCTATGATTGTGCCTTTATTTCCCTATACTTTTCACTGCAGGCTCTGCAAGCCCTTATGGTACTAACATTGACAGTGAAGTGATTGTTGTAATATCATGCTAGTGGCCATTCTGTTCTTCAGCATGCATTTTTTCTTATTTATTTGTTTATCTGGTTTTTTAATTTATTTTTAGTTTTCAGCATTCACTTTTATAAGATTTTGAGTTCCAAATTTTCTCCCCAGCATGCAATCTGATATATGTTATACATATACAATTATATCAAACATATTAACGCATTAATCATATGAAAGAAGAATCAGAACTAAAGGGAAAAGCCATGAGAAAGAAAAAACAAAAAAAAGAGAGAGAGAAAATAATATGTTTTGATCTCCATTCAGACTCCATAGTTCTTTCTGTGGATGTGGATAGATAGCATTCTCCATCATGAGTCTTTTGGAACTGTCTTAGATCAGTGCATTGCAGAGAAGAGCCCAGTCTATCAAAGCTGGTCATCACATGGTGTGGTTCAGCATACATTTTTAAATTGACGGGCGGCCCTGATGTAATGCCGGTGCCGTCTAATGATAAGACGAATACATAAAGGAATTGTTGAGCTTAAGAATGAAAGTGATTTTTAGTCACTTGCAAAACATCAAATGGAAAAGAAATACTTTATATCAACAATTTAAATATTACATTTCTGATTTTTAACCTGTATATGAAATAAGATTATGTCATTCTTTATTCACTAATATTTTGAGCCCGTGACTTTGTATACGTGCCAGCATAAATATGCCATTAAGATATTTAATAAAAAATGTAGAACTTGATGAGAAATACTAGGAAGGTATAATAGTTGTAAAATCATCTTCCTAGAGCTACTTACTGTAGGGGCTTTTCCTTGGTGTGCTTAGAAAACCAGAATTGTAACTCTTCTACTTTATCCCAGGGAAGCCTATAACATGTAGGCAAAAGGAGGTTTTATCTTGTGGAAAAAGGCCACCAATGTTATAAGTATTTTGGAGGTAAACCCTAAACCCGCGTATGATCTAGACCCATATTTATAACCACAGCATTCTTTGTTTACATGTATAAAGGCTTGTTTGTCAGCCTTACACTCTATTGATATCAGGCTTTTGCAGATTGTGTATCATTTCAGTACTCGATTACATAGTGCATTATTAGAGTAATAGCATTTTGGGTTGGTTGTGGATAGCAGAATTAGGTAATGGAATGTAGCAGTTGCGCCTGGGGAAATCTGATCTGGCATTTTCCTTATGTTGTTTGTTTATATGCTCTTTGCTTATAATTTTCATTGATTTACAAACAATGACGCATTTTAAGAGACTTACTTTCTTATATTTTGTCCTTCTTCCAAGGAGCATCTACCAGAACTCTTTGTACATTTCCAGTCGCAGAGCTTCCATACATCTATGTACGCGTCATCCTGGTTTCTGACCATCTTTCTTACAACTTTCCCACTACCAGTGGCAACAAGGATATTTGACATATTTATGTCTGAGGTAAGCTATTGGAAATCCTTCTTATTCTCTAGTACTTAAGGATTTTAAATTTAAATATTTCTTTGTGGATAACTCAAACGCAAACTTTTAAATAGCTCTTTGTGTAAATGACTCGTTGAATGAAAAGGTTACCTCCAGTGCTTTAAGGATTTATGACCTTATTATTCTGGGTCCATCTCCTGAAAATGCAGCCTTTCATAACCTTAAAAGATGGTATGTCTCAGTTATTGTGGCCAAAACATCCACTAGCTAACATCTAAACCTTTTGCTCCTGGTTCTCCACCAGCTAAGGTGCAATTTCTCGTTGGGCTGTCAGAGCCTTTGTACTTGGTAGCTGGTACCTTAACAATGCTTCTGCTTGTCTGGCAAAACATTCAAGGGCTCAGGGTCAATACCACATCACAATAATTCCTCTAAAGACAACTATAGTCGGTCAATAAGTATTTGTTAAACATACAAGCAGAAAGAAAGACGGTCCCGTCCTCAAGTTGCTCACATTTTAATGGTGAAACACAACACATAAAAGGAAGCTGATAACCGCAGCACTAGGGAGATGAGATACATGGGGTATATGCTGACAGTGTTAGTTCCAGGGTTTGAGTGAGTTTCCAGGGTGATGAAGTTTCTGGGGCATGGTAGAGAAAGTCCAGAGTTCAGCTTGTAGAGGAATGAGGATATGGCTGGCCTGGGCACTTTCCTTGAGTAGGGGTTGGGAGAGGAGTTGTCTTTTCATAGGGAGAGAACTGCAGGGGCAGAGGGTACTTCTGACGTACGAATTCCAGGCCTGGAGTGATCTTCCAGGATGAAGAGGTTTCTGGGACATAGTAGATAAAGTTCAGTATGTAACCACTATAATGGAGGAAATAAGGTACCTTGCCTGGTCGTTATTTTTGTGGACTAGTCCGTTTTTTGTAGTGACTTGCAAATAGGCTGTAACAACACATTAGGGTCCCATATTATCAACTGTTAGTTCTTAGTTTGTTAGACCGGCTTTGTGGGGAAATTCTCTATTTGCACAGTCATTTGTACTTAGGAAGTACACAGTGTAAAGTCTTCTCATTGCCTGGGATGTTTTTTTCACCCTACATACATAAGTATATTAAAGCAAAGTATGTGATCATCTGAAATCTTTTGTAAAATGAGCAATCTGGCATAAAGAAAAAGTTAGTATTTTACATTGGAATCCCAACCCTAACTCCCAGTCTCACTCTTCCTAAAAATGTTAGTAGTGATGCTTTGTTTTTATCACCTTTTGTAAATGCACCTGTTTGTGATGTTGAGAAAAATGTAACTAGCAGCTAGGAGTACTTTAGTACTTTCTTTAGTATTTCTGTACTACTGAAAGATGATACTTATTTTTGCTGTTGCCTCTCTGTTTTAATATTAGATTGTGAGAAAATGAAGTTTCCACTCTCCCTCCTAAACATTTCCTTATAACATTCACTTTAAAAAAAATAACTATTGATTTTTTAACATCATTATAGTTTACATCCTCTTCCTCCTAGAGAGCCATCTTATTTATAAGTAGTATTTCTTGAAAGCCCCCTTCAAAGAAAAAGAAAACGTCCCCCTCCAAAAGAAAAGAAGAAAAAACTAGCGTAATTAATCAGAATATCAAAAAAGCATGAGAGTATATGCTATATACAACACTTGTGGACATTCCCCCTCTACAAAGGTGTGGAAGTGGCTTCTCTCCTTTCAAGCCACACTTCTTGTTTATAATTTTGCAACATTTACTTTTGATTCTTTTTGTGTGTGATTCTTTTTGTATACATTGTTTGTAGTTACTGTGTATTGTTTTCTTGCCTCAGCTTTCTTCACTTTGCATCAGTTCATATGGATCTTTCTAGGCTTCTCTGTTTTTATCACACACATCATTTCTTACAGCTCGGTAATATTCCATTATATTCACGTACTGCAGTTTGTTTAGCATTCCCAGTTGATGGCCATCTTCTTTGTTTCCAATTCTTAGCTTTTACAAAAAGTGCTACTATAAATATTTTCATGTATGTCAGTGGCCTCCTTGGAGTAGAATAGAATAATAGAATCTGTAGGTCAAAGGATATTTTAGTCACTTTATTTGCGTAATTCAAAATTGCTGTCCCCTAACACTGCCAACATTGACTATTCTTATCCTTTGTCATCTTTGCCAGTGTGTAGGGTGTGAGGCAAAACCTCCCAGTTATTTGATTTGCATTTCTTATATTGTTAGTACTTCGTAGATTTTTTTCATGTGATTGTAAATACTTCACAGTTCTTCTTTTGGGAACTATGTGTTCCTATGTCTCCTGTTCATCTATTGGAGAACATTTGCTTTTACTGCCTAATTGAATGTAGTTTTGAGTTCAGTAGTAGATAACTGGTTAAAATGTTAGTAAGGCTTAATGCTTGAATCAGATTTACTGGTTCTAGGACTGGCCCTGTTTTAGACTATTTGGAAATTAACTGAAGCAAGAAATCTTTAAGAGCTTATATAAAAGTAATTAGACTGTAAAATGCAAGCAATATAGTAGAAGGAAGAAAAGCACCACAATGTCTGTTATGAAGACTACCTATAAAATCTCAGTAGATCTATTGAAGTCCATGTCCCAGTAGCAAGGATCAGGAGGAAATAGGCTATCAACTAGGTGGCACAGTGAGTAGAGCACTGGCCCTGGAGTCAGGAGGACCTGAGTTCAAATCTGGCCTTAGACACTTGACATACCTACTAGCTGTGTGACCTTGGGCAAGTCACTTAATCCCGGTTGCCCTGCCTTCCCCCACCTCCAAAAAATAAAATCAAAAACACAAAGGTTGATTTTTTTAATATCTGCCCCCAAAATTCTTGAGATAAGCAGGGCAAGAGCAGACATTTGATTTGTTACACTAATGGGAGAGCTATTCCCATGTAGTCTAATAAATTTTGACGCTATTTTAAGTCATATTTATTTTTGTTGATGAAGAATGTGTGGCAATTTAGAATTACATCATTTTTCTCTTTTAGGGTTTAGAGATAGTGTTTCGAGTCGGACTAGCCGTCCTTCAGATGAATCAAACAGAACTCATGCAACTTGACATGGAAGGAATGTTACAGGTGAGTCCATGGGGAAATTTCCGATTCTAGTGTCTTCAGATTTGGTAGCATCAGTTAACAATAACCAGTACTAATTCATCCTTATTATTTACTCTTATTGCCCCTTAGCACTTTCAGAAGGTCATTCCGCATCAGTTTGACAGTGGTCCAGACAAATTAATTCAAGCGGCTTATCAAGTCAAATACAATACGAAAAAGATGAAAAAGTAGGTATTGCATGCATCTCTTGCTTTTTTTTTTTCTTAGTGGGAAAAGTTTGTGACATTTTAAATGTTATATGTATGTTTCCGTTTTACTTTTCCCAATTTCTTCAGACGATATTATATCGTTAGTAAAGTTGATGCTATGTAGTGCCTTTCTTTTCTTGATTATCTCCAATTTATCCTGTGTATACTTGTTTATGTGTTCTCTCTGCCCTGCCCCTCCCCCCCATTAGATTATGAATTCCTTGAGAGCAGTGACTATCTTTTACCTTTTTTTGTATCCCTAGCACTCAGCATTAAGCTCTTAATATGTTTGCTTCTTGACTGACTGACTAGAGTTGGTCCTAGAATTAGACTAGAGTCAGAATTTTTAGTCTCTCTTACATTTTGTTCTGCCTGCATAGACTTGGTCTTTGTTTTCCTTAAATAATCTCTTCAGTTCAAGAACAGCAACAGTAAGTTAATCACAGGTTTTGGCTTAATGACAACCTAGTCTTTGTAGCTGGTGTTTATATTGTGATGAATTATGTGCAAGCCCTTATCTTAAAGGGACCTCGAGGGAAGAATTTAGTCTTATTCTCTTGACTTTCTGAGTAAGACTGTATTTAAATTTGTACCAGAAACATGAATATCCATTCTCTCTTTAAAGACCTTGAGAGGACAGAGTTATTCAATTTTAATTTTTAAAAATTTTATTTTTAATTTTATTAAATTTTTAGAAATTTGAATAAAATTTTATTTTATTAAAATTGAGAACTTCTCTATAATTTATGTTTTGTCAAGTAACTGTGATTTTGAATTTAGAGAAATAAAAGAATATATGAAAACTCTTTGACAAAATATTTGTAGAATATTAGGATCTTAGAGTAAGAAGCAATCTGAGAGGCTCCCGAATCCATCCTCCACTCCCGTGCAAAAATCCCCTCTAGAATATCCTTCAAATAGATACTGGTATCCAGCTTGTCCCAAATTCTCCAGTAAGAAGAAACAAGCTACCTTTTAAGGTAGCACATTCCATTTTGGTAAGTTTTAATTATTAGGAAGTTTTCCCTGATGTTGAGCCAAAATCTCTCTACCTAAAACTTTTACCTGTTGGTCCTAGTTCTGTCCTTCGGAGAACAACAAACAAATAAATAGATAATTTCTCTTCATATACTTGAAGACAGACATCACATGCCAGTGTGACTTCTCTTGAAATGATGTGGTTTCAAGACACTGCACTCTGCCTTCACCTTTCTGATTAGCCTCCTGTAGACTCTATTCCAGGGTGTCAAATCTCTCTTAAAATGTGCTCCCTGATTGTGGAGTGACCAGCACAGGGCACAGCTAAACTCTTATCTGCCTTGTTTTGGACATTTTTTTCTATTAACCTGGCCAAAGTTTACATAAAGGGTTTGGTAGTTACATCACAGAACCTTCGAATTGGAAGGAACCTCAGAAATCTAATAGGCTAACCCATCCCTGGACAAGAAACTCCTCTTTAAAATACCCAACAAGCTTTTGTCCATCCTTTGCTGAAAGATAGCCAGTGAAGGGAAACCTCCTAGCTGCTGAAGATGTCTGTTCTACTCTTGGACAGCTCTAATCGTCGAGAAAGTGTTTCTTCTTTTTGCTATCAAAGAAGAGCTAGTATAATTTGTATTCCACTTGACAGCTTTCGGATACTTGAAGACGACCATTACACTTTCCCTGTGTTTTCTCTTCTCTGGACTAACCATCTGCACAGTCTCAGTGATCTCTTAGTTGCAGAATCCCATGGTCTTTTCTCAATCCTCCTTCTCCTTGACCTCTCGGCAGCCTTTGACATTGTCGATCGCTCTCTCCTCTCTAGAATGTGAGGACAGAACTCTCTCTTGCTTTTCTTCCTATCTGTCTGACCACTCCTCTGTCTCCCTTGCTGAATCTTCCCTCAGATTATGCCCTTTTTCTATAGGTGTCCCTCAGGGTTCTGTCTTGTCCCCTCTTCTCTCTTTGTACTATTTCACCTGGTCATCCCATCAGCTCCTATGGATTTAGTTACCATCTCTGTGATGATTCTTGGATTTACATTTCCTGTTCCAGCCTCTCTGCTGACCTCCAGGCTTGCATCTCCAGCCACCTTTCAGACATCTCGTACTGGATGTCCAGTAAACATCTTAAACGCAGTATGTCCAAAACAGAAGTTACATCTTTTCGCCTAACTCTTCTTCCCAGCTTCCTACCTTTCTTCTTATCGTAGGGGGTATTGTTATCCAACCAGTTCCTCAGATTCTTAACCTAGAAGTCGTCTTGGATTCCTCACTCTCCCTCACTCTCTTGCCAAGGCCTGTTGAGATACCTTGACAGTGCCTCTTTAATGTGCCTCCTTCTTGTCTCTGAGACACCCCCGCCCTTCCCCCATGCAGGTAGGCCCTCATCATCTCATACCTGGATTATTGCAATAGCTGCTCATGGATCTACCTGTCTCATGCCTCTCCCGTCTCCAGTCCTTCCCTCACTTGGCCACCAAAATGATTTTCCTAGAGCTCTGGTCACCTCCCCCTACGATAAACTCCAGTGGCTCCCTGTCACCTCCAGGGTTAAATACAAAATGCTCTTTTTGGTGTTTAAAGACACCATATGTGTCTTTGATAGGAAGATATCCTAGGTCTATCCTAGTCCTCTCCTACTTTTTTAGTCTCCTTACACCTTACTCCTCACCTTTTTTGTATTTGTTTGCTTGTTTCTTCCCCTGTATCTTCAATGCTTTGCACTGTGCCTTGCACATAGTAGGCACTTAATAAGTGTTTATTGATTGATAGATTGTGTACTAGGCAGTGTGCTGAGGGATGACAATATAATGACAAACAAAAAACTGTCCCTGCCCTCCAGGAGCTTACATTCTAAGGGGGATGACTATGCATAAAAGGAAACTGAAAAACTGAGGGAGAAGGGATGGCAAGGTGTACTGTGAGCATGGAGGAGGTGTGCCATCTGGTGGGAAATGAGGGAATGGCTGCCCTGGGCCCCCTTCTTAAATGGAGGCTCTGGGCAGAGTTCCCCAGCCTCCAGGCAGATGGATGAGCCCTGGGGCAGAGGAGATTTCTGAGGTGTCAGTTCCAGTTGAAGTGATCTTCTAGGATGAAGAGGTTTCTGGAGCATGATGGAGAAGTCCACTGGCATACTGCCTGGTAAGAAATATGGGCCAAACTCAAATCCCCGAGAGCAATGAAACCCTTTGACACTGAATTTTTTTTAATAACTATTCTTTGAGTCTAGCCATAGAACCTGTTTTGAAGCCATATAATTATATTACTGTCTATTCTAAAATTTTCCATCTTCTATATAAGAATAGTTTGATAAAAACTTTCAAATAACTATCAAAAACTTTGTTAAAATCTAGGTAAATTGTATCTCCAGCATTCTCTTCATCTACTAGGTTAGAAATCCAGTTTTACAAAAGGAAATTATATATTTTTCCTTTTCCTTCAGTTTTTTCACTGTACAGCTTTTCTACTCTCCAACCCCTTAACAAGGACAAGTCTCCCCTGCTTTACCTCCAATCTTTCTTTTGTTCGTATTGAATCCTGGCTTCTGTATCCTTTGGGAACACTTCACTGTTCCCAGCAATCTGAACAAGTCCTTCGGCCTCTTCTCTGAGAGGGAGAGCAGCTTACGTTTACAACGCAGCTAGTAACTAACAAGCAGCATCTACTATGGTATCTAAGCCAATTACATCATCATTATTGTGTTAGTACTTCTTTCTTTACTGACGTTTTTCTTCTCCTTACTTTACCTGAAATTATTTTTGTAGGAATGCAATTCCGTTGCCTAATGGTTATTGATTGATTTATGGAATTTGCTTATAACCAACTTTTAAGGAGTAATTTTATTCTATATTTTGAGGAATATCTATAGAATATAATCCTTTTTAATGCTAGTATTGGAAAACAGGACCAACATTTGACATTATGGACTATTATGTGAAATTTTCGCAATGTAGATAAGTTTGAACCTTCAGCGCCTTTAGATTTATATAATAATGAGTCACATTATGATGGTCAGTTCTAAGTTATGTGTTTTTAAGTATTATCATTCATGATTTTCATTCCCTAAATATTGAGAATATACTATATACATAGTACCCTTCCAGGTGCTGTGAATGATAGAGAGACCATAATGTTTTTAAGACCTTACCATCTAGTTGAGAAAAGGTTCATACATTTCTCATAGACTCTGATATATCCTAATGTAGTTGAGTTCCCAAAAGTGATCAAGAGGAAGTGTTAAAAGGAGCTTGGAAAAGAGAAAACATTATCTGTATTATCCACCACAATTACGCTTACTTTCACTTATGTCTTCAGGGAAGACTTTTTTCAACTGTACTTTGACATAACTATTTTTTACCCTTCATTTATGTAGCTTTTTGGCCTTGTCTTATACTCTGTTTTGTATTTTCCATAATACTTCTCTAATTAATCAAGATCACTTTTAATTCTAAGTTTGTCTGTTAAGACTGTTGTAATATCCAGCTGAGGGTCATCTGCCGATGCAGATGAGGCTCTGGATCTAGTAGAAAGCTACAAGGCATTGTTGAGTTGAGTCTGAACTCATGTAATTTAAGTTTTGCAATTCCACCCCAGAATTTCGTGAACATTTAAGAACTCGGCTTCTTGTTTTATAAAATGCAATTATATGTACAAGATTTACAGTCCTCTTCCTTTCTCTGTGTCTGTGATTTTAAAAGTGATGCTTCAACATAGCCAGCATTCCTATTTATAACAATGAGCCCCATCAAAGTTTATCCTTTTCTATAGTTTTTAAAGTTTGGGTTATTCTAATCACTTTGAGAAAACTTACACCAGAACTTTTATTTTTCTCTTAGGTTAGAAAAAGAATACACTACAATAAAAACTAAAGAAATGGAGGAGCAAGTTGAAATCAAAGTAAGCATGAGGAAGCACCGTGGTCAGACTTGTAAGGATGAGCTCCGCAGAGCTGCCCATACAGCAAGGGGATGCTGGCTTCTCTTGGTGTTGCCACTGGTTTGCAGGGAACTTAGGAATGATGGTTCTTCTTTTTTGTTTTTCTTTGTATTTGCCAACAATTTAGGTACTGGGGAAAAAAATGTAATTTCATCCCTGCGCCTTACAACTAGACACACTGAGCTAAGCACAATTGGATACGTTAAGCTGGATAAAGGGCAGCTATTTGCTTCTCCTCCTTGTTGGAATACATAATGAGAACTGGCTTTTTTGGGAAGACATACATGTCAGCATGTGCAAGGATCAGTTGTGATTAGAAGCATAACGGAAATCACGCAGATCAATTGCTTTCAGTGGTTGGAGCTGATTTAAGGACAAAGGGAGTGTGATCTGACTTAGTCTGCTTGTCCCCAAACTCACAAAACATAGTCATTCTCAAGCTTCACCCTTTCTTTAACCCCTACCATCCTTCTGAAGGGAGCAAAACAGATAGTTTTCCTTTATTCAGTTAATGTTTTAAAAAATACAGAGCTTTAAAATTAAAAGAATATATTTTACCCCTTCATGGTTTACCTCAGACCTTTCTTTCTGAATAAATGAGAAGTAATAATAAAACATGTTTGGTAACTTAAATTTTAAGTCCACATGCATATGTATATGTATAATCAATATTTGTCTCTGCAAAAAGAATAACATATAAAAGATAATATTTATATTAACACTATATTAAGAAAACCATTGCTTTTTTTATCAGATTAAGAAAAAATAAATTTATGCCCTTCTAAACTAAGAGAAGCTTTTATATTCACTCTATGTACTATCTCACACCAGTAATGTGCTCATTATATATGTACATATACATACATATGCATATACATATATAGAGACACATATATATTTATATGCATGCACACACACATATATTCCATCTCATCTAGTCTCTCACTATTGATTTCTTCTTAAGATATGCCTCTGATGCACTTTCAGTCCTGTTAGCGCAGTCATTGTCTGGATCCCAGCAGCAAGCCCTGCCCTGGTCAGTACATTATGATACACTCTCTAGCCTTCTTGGATCATATGCTAGCACATTATTTGGTATTTTTCGTTTTTGTAAGTTCTGCCTGATCAGAAAGGTGAGGATCTGTTCTCAAAGGCACAATAGCATCAATGACAAAAGCAATTTGGTTCTTATGAATGAGAATTACTAGGTCTGGTTGAAATGCCTCTTTCTATCCTAGAAAGTAAATTTAACCAAACCTCAATGGTTTGTGGCACTCTGATGGCTCTCACTAAGTTATTGTGCCATCAGGTGATGATCTCACTCAAGTGAGGTTGGTAGTGGCAGGGGATGTAGGGGAGCATATGTATTCTCCTCTAATATCACCTATAATTGGATTGGGAGCACCCTCTTTTTTTGCTGTCAATCTGAGACAACATATCATAGTGAATGGCAGCAACCATAAAATTAAAATGTAACCTTGTCTATGGGGAAACCTCACTCGTGTCAGCCAACATCTTAAAAAAAGAGCCCAAGGCGTAAGTCACTATGGCTAGATTGTCCTTGTATGGGCATTAATTTTCCTCTCATACAACTCATAGCCTAACCTTGTGCTCATCAGGGGATGGGTTATCAGCTGGGCTAAGGGGTTAACCTACCTTAGCCCTGCTTCCCTGCTAATGCTCAGAGAAAAGCCATCCTTGAAACAGACAGAAAAGTCTTGTGGAGAGAGGGTGTCTTGGTATTACATTAATGGGTTCATTGTGCAGGCTGGCCAGCATCAGTGCCAACTAGAAGGTACAGTGCCCAGACCATTGCACACATTCTCTTTGTATGATTGACATCACCCGAGGTGGACTGCAGCAGAAAACGATGAGCACATTCTTACCACCTTTATTAGAGAGTTCCTTCATGACATAGTCATATATATGTGGAACATGAAAAGTAATTGTTAAAATCGATGCCCCGGGTCAGTCTTTTTCTCTACCCAGCACCTAATTCTCTCTGGTCCAAGAGATGTATTGTAGCACCTGAGACAAACCCACGCTCTAGATACATGGATTTCCTGCTTCAGCTGGACGGTTGTAGTTTGGTACAAGCAGATGTAAAGCTGTGAAGAAAGTGTTACTAGGCCCAAATGCTTCTGTAAAATGATAATAATACTGTCTAGCATTGATACGGTGTCTTAACATGTGCAAAGCACTGCACATCTTATCTCATTTGATCCTCATGAGAACCCTCTGATGTCGGTGTCATTTTTATCACTGTTTTACAGATGGGGAAACTGAGACTGAGCTTGATCAGGGCTTTACAGCTAGTAACTGTCTGAGGTGGGAGTTAAATTCATGTCTTCTTACCTCTGAGGCCAGCACTCCATCCATTCAGTTGTAAGATGGGGGGATGTGACCTAATGATGAGGCCTTATTAGTTACTTCTCAAAAAGTCTGGCTGCTTGCTCCGCAGGGTTCCATGTTTTAGGCTTAAAATTCTCCCAAGTAGCATTACACTTAAAATTCTCTTGCACTTTCTTAATAAGATACTATGTTCTTATCTGGAAGTCTGGTTCATTTCTACAGTTCTTAAAATTCACAATCTATTTTCTTTGAAAATTGGATAACCATGGATTGCTAAGATTATTGGGTAGTCCTTTCCTGTTTAAGATTCTGTCATTGGCTTCTTTGTAGTGATTCTGACTCAGTTTAAAATGTCTGAGGAGCATTCAAATGAATGGGAATACCACTAATTTTGTTAGGTTCTCTTCCTGAGGAAACTTTTGTTCCAAATTCGTTGTTATTATAGTTTATCTCAATTCTCTCATGACTTGGGTCATTTCGGAGAAGGAGTTTGCTTATGTTGCTTTCTTCCTTCTCAGTGGGCCTTAGTGATCTAGTGGCTCCTGACTGCTGATCCTCTTGACTCTCTGGGGCTTCTCTTGAAGGGGCATGAATGAGGATGGAGCTTGCTCTGTTAGCAAAGTAGGGGCATATGAAAACTCTTTACTAGATAAAGGCCCTCAGTAGGTGCCAGTATTGTTGTAATTGACAACTTTATTGTTTGTTTTAGATTGAGATGTGCCTCAGTCCCTTGCTGATGCTTCTGTTTAATAATGCAGAACATTGCCTGGCATCCTGTGCCAGTGGGTTTATGACCTGCTTCCTTGAATCTCCATGCCTTGTATAAAACTTAGCGAGAGGGTCACATGTCTGACACTTAAATCCACAGCCAATTCTAGAGTTTTCCAGGCTAGTCTCTTCCTTGTCTGATGCCATTACTCAGAAACCAATTTTGGATTAATATCTAATACAGATTATTAAAACCATCACTCTAATATCAGTCCTATTGCTCTTACTAATACTTAACTAAGCCTATCTGTTTGTTGTTGAGTTGTTTCAGTCATGTCCAACTCTCCATGATTCCATTTGAGGTTTTCTTGACAAAGATACTGGAATGGTTTGCCATTTCTTCTCCTACTCATTTTACAAATGAAGAACTGAGGCAAACAAGGTTAAGTGACTTGCCCAGGGTCACACGGCTAGTAAGTATCTGAATTTCAACTCAGGTCATCCTGACCCCAGGGCTTTATCCACTGTACCACCTATCTGCCTATCTATGTACTTAACCCTAAATCATTTCTTTTTATTAACCCTCTTATCAAAATACAAAATCCCTAAAACCGTCCCTTATGA
Source organism: Phalanger gymnotis (assembly GCA_028646595.1). Classification (NCBI taxonomy): domain Eukaryota; kingdom Metazoa; phylum Chordata; class Mammalia; order Diprotodontia; family Phalangeridae; genus Phalanger; species Phalanger gymnotis. The sequence goes on along the minus strand of CM053626.1, from coordinate 306,927,543 downwards.
TGACCCTGAAAAAGACATACTATCGCCATCACTGACCCTATTCCAACTCTGACTCTATCCCTAATTCTCTAGCCCTATCTCTCTGTCTCTGAAAAGAATCCTATTACTCAACCTTATCCCTGTACTAGACTTTATATATATGTATATAATATGTATATAATAAAGCAAGTGCATGCATCCATGTGCACATACACACACACACAAATATAATAAATAACAATAAATACATAGACAAAATTCAAAAGAAAGAAAGTCAAATCTAGAACCAGGCACAGCTTAATGAAGATAAGGGGAGGAATATCAACATTAAATAAAAGGATCGGAGAAGGAAATAATAATGAAAAGGAACAATCACCACTAGGATCAGACACTAAATTCAGAGAGGGAAGGGGAGAGCTCCCAAAACTGAAGTGCAATCAATTAAAAACGAGATGCGTGGTTAAAAACAAAAAAGTGATTGAAAGATTAATTGAAGCACATTCTAAATAAAATCAACAAAGACAATACAGTTAAAAACAGACTGGATAAAATTTCCCTTCACTTTTTTTTTAAGTCCAGAAGAAAAGCATCTTTCTCAGGAGTAGTGGGTAGCTTGCTGGGCTAAAACAGTGAAGAGAGAAACAGGAAATTACAGGTCTGAGATGCCAGTCACAGGAGCAGGTTTTCAATTCCTGGTCTGGAGCATGTTCTACACTGATACTGGGAGATGTGTAAAAAGAAACAAAATGGATCAAATTAGAAGATACTGAAAGTCTTCTAGAAAACATCTGTAGTAGGACCCTGCAGGGCCAAAGTTATTCTCGATCTTAGCCTCAATATGCCAAGGAGCAAATTCAATTTTTGCAAAGCAAAATTTTCTGATATTACAAAGAAAAATGCAGAATAACAACACAGAAACAAGAAACCAACAGTTACCAAGACACCATTTAAAAGTTATAACCATCCTCATACCTGTGAAGAACCAAATGTACTCGTGGGTTACTTTTTTCTTTTAGTTTAGACTTCGACTATAATTTTTGGGTGCTACAAAAAAAGAATAATGCTGTATTGATGTCCAAGTATGAGAACATCACAGAATGTCATCTCAGTGAGTGGGAAGAGTGTGTGGTTTGAGGCTTTAAATATTTGGGAGCATAAATCAAGAACGAGCGGCTGGAGAGAGATACTCTTCAGCGTCCTATCCCTTGTGTTACTAGACTATTCCCTTCCCTCAAGTGGCTCAGATTGGTAAGACAGATAAATTATACAAATAGGAAACCCAGCTTAAAAAAGAATGTTCTTGATACATGAATTAGTTTATGATTTTATAGGGGTTTTTGAGCCTTTTATTCTTTGGAACTTTGGAATGAGAAAGGAAATAATTTGTATGCCTCACAAATCACGCCAATTACTAGCTCCAGGTGGTATATGCAGACAGAATGGAAAGGAATGGGGAATGTGATTAAGGAAAAGAATACGAATAAGAGTGAAAAGGAGAGTGGTATGTCCGCCTGGATGAACAAGAACACAGTGGTTCAGAAGCCGTTGGCATTAGGTGATTCTTTTTCTCTTTTATTCTCATTTCTCTCATAGTCCATGCCCTTTTTCGTTCCTTATATTTGCCCAGATAGATGGTGAGAGTATTAAATAGCAGGATTCATTTTGAAGAGTCCCGATTTAACAGACAGCTATAGCAACAGTGATGGGAAAGGATCTGGAAATTGTTCCCAAGTGTTTCCTTTCAAATGGAAAATCAATGCCCAATTCATTTTAACCAAGAACTTCTTGTACCCAGCATGCTCTGAGCTGTTTGGTTAAGAAGTAACTTCTGTAAGCCTGGACCTGGAGTCAGGAAGGACCTAAGTTCCAACCCTGCCTTAGACACTTAGTGGATGTGTGACCCTGAGCAAGTCACTTAACCTCCCTGAGTAAGTCACTTAACCTCCCTGAGTCTCAGTTTCCTTATCTGTAAAATGGGAGTAACATTAGTACCCACCTCACTAGGCTGTTGTGAGGGTCAAATGCGATGTTTCTAAGGTGATCAGTGTAGTACCTGGTGCTATATACCTTATTGATACTATCCTCCCACTGGTGAGCTCCCCCAGGTCCTCTTATTTTGGGTAGGAGTGTAGGCCAGCCAGCTTTCATTCTTCCTCCCCTTACCCTCTTCTTCCTCACTCCCAGTGTCTCTGGAGACTTGTTTTTCCAAGGGAAAGAAGAATTTTAACCCCATTGTTTATTTTTGGTGTAGCTTGCCGTGTTAGCGAGTGATAACCTGTATTTTGAATCTCCAGTTTAAAAAATCAAAGAGCATAGTACTGCCCGCCTCACTGTCATTTGACTATTTCCCAGCCTATTTTCAGTCAAGAACTAACGCAATGTGATTGTAATAAGAGAGTATATTTTTATCAAGTAATAATTTGATAGTCATAAGTGTGGAGCAGATACTAGAAATAAGATGAGTCCTGACCTCCCTGTGTGACCTGTGGCGCCTGGGCCTTGTCAGCTGCCCCACTGCCATGCGGAGGATTCCCAGGCCTTGCCGTCTGCCCCACAGCTGAACTTCTGCGTGCCGTGTCCCCCAGTTAGATCGTGTGTTGCCTGAGAACAGGAACCATCTGGCTTTGTCTTACTTGTATCCAGAGCAGCTGGCTTAGAATAAGCACGTAAAGGTTTTTTCATTCAGAAATGAGATGAACCACCTATTCTGTTTGAAATGAAGGTAGAAATGCCGAGACCTGGCCACAGAAAACTGAGAGGGTGATGGACAGTAAGAGACTGCAGAGAAGTTGAGAAGGAGAGTTAACATTGGAAGGCAGAGCAGAATTGAACGAGAAGACATGAAGCTGCTGAGTGGAAACAGCTTTCTCAAAAAGAGTAGAGAGCTGTGGGATGACAGCTAGAAGTAAGAGATAGCGAGGGGCAGTGAGAGCCCGTGCCAGGGTGGTGGCCGTGTGATTAGAAAGAAGGAAACTCACACAAGAGATATTAAAAAGATAGAAACAAGGTTTTACCACAGATTGGCCACGAAGGCTAACTCTGAGTGAGGAGCAGAGGTGGACATCAAGGCAGTGACTGGGCGACTGGGAACGTAGGCAAAGAGAATGAGTTCTGCTTTAGACATGCTGAGTTGGAGATGTCTGTGGGGCAGCTAGTTTGTTTTATTTTTTATTTTTTTTTTAATTTATTTTTGACATGTTTGGTTTTCAGCATTGATTTTCACAGGCGTTTGAATTACAAAT
>CM053626.1:306902471-306923822 GCA_028646595.1 Phalanger gymnotis | reverse complement strand
GTTGGGTATACAGAATTCTCCAAGCAGAAGGCATCAAAAAATTTATTCAGGGCCCAGAGCAACAAATTAGCGAACCAACCTCCCCATTCCAGTATTGTGAACACAAGCCTCCAGGCCCAGTAGGCCCGCCTCACAAGAGTAGCCAGGAGGCCACAGAAAAATAAGATGGCATAAATCATATTCACCGGCCTCAAGACCTTGCTCGAACTCCTGGGTCAGATTTTTTTCCAGCTGTAGTTTTCTCGCCTCTCCTCGCAACCAAGTCTCTGGCGTTCTCAAGTCCCGCCTCAACAACTAGAGACCAGAGTCCAGAGACCCACTGGTTCGAGAGTTGGCCCCTCTTAAGTGATTAATCTACGCCCACAGGGGTTTCACACCTGATAGGTCTTTGGGCCTGGGGCTTAGCGTTTAACAGGTGAAAGTACTTTCATCGTAAACAAAAGCCAAACTCCTCAAGGGCACCCGTTAAACTAAGCCCTTTTGGTCTTACTGGCACAGTTGTCTGGGTTCCTGCACTGACCTCTACTTTCCAGAGTTAGATCTCCAGATACTCCTCCCCTCCCTGGCCTTTGAGGTTTGAAGTGCTGGGTCTTCAATGCCCTCTGACTTCTCAGTCCCAGGAAGCTCAGATCTCCTAGACTGTCACTCTTGGGGCCTCCAAAGTTCCCCTTGTGAGTTTCCAATATCTGGGGATTTCTGATCTCCTTGGAATGTTCTTAGGGGCTCCCCTCTCTTGTCTCCTGACAGAGTCACAGAGTCTTCCTAAGCTACAAAAAATCTTTGGGTGATCTCTGGTCACACTGGGTGGCAACAGACTATCTTGCCTGTACCCGAGGCTTTGATTACAGTCCCCTGTTGCCCATGGGCTTCTGGATGGCCTTTGTGTAGTGAAAGGAGGAGTAAAAGAAATGACTTAGCATAGTTTCTTACTGGATTTGTTCATCATTTTTCAAGCTAGTATAAGTTTTGGGCTTTTACTTGAGTAAATATGTGAGAGCTAAGTAGTTTGCCTATATTCAGGCCACCATATTGGCTGGGAGTTAAAAGGCTTGTGGATTCTGCCTCTGCAGTATTTCTTGTATCTGTCATCCCTCTGCTTAATAGCTACCACCCTAGTTTCGCTGTCTTCTCCTCTTTCAAATACTAACCACGCTGCTTTGTATTTAAAGCCCTCGACAGCCCGATTCCATCCTGTCTTTTCAGCCTTCTCATGCATCATTTCCTTTCTTTCAGTCTACCTCCCGGCCTGCTTGTCGTACTCTGGGCCTCTGGCCTGGCTGATACTCTGGCCTGGGGACCAGTGAAGCGGGGACACTGTTCTCCCTTACTTCTGGCTCTTGGAATCCTTAGATGAGTCAGAGCTCAGATCAAATGCGCATCCTCCTTAAGGCTTTCCTGCTTTCTTCTCCCACTCCCACCCCACTTCTGCAGCTAGGGCCTCCTCTTTCCCACCAAGTACTTGCATTTATTTTGTATTTAATCATTTGTGTATGTTTTGTCTTCATTGAGAGAAAGTCATTTCCTTGGGAAGTTCTTCCTAAGAGCTAAATGCAGTGCCTGACACACAGACTGTGCTTAATAGATGCCCTGTGATTGATTTTGTAATCAAACTTTAAATCAAACAAAGCTTTAAACAAGGTGGCAGCTGCTGGGCTTAGCATCAGAAAGCCCCCAGGTCTGGCCTTGGGAACCCCGAACAAATAATGTGTTCTCTGTGTTCCTCAGGTTATATTTCCTAGGATTTGTCAGCTGTTAGAGATGGTTGTGATCTGTTCTTACAGTCTTGGAAGATGCTTGCACATGGTAGATCTCCACATTACTGTAGCAATGCATTCTTCAGTCTGCAGTGACTGATGGTGTGAACGTTAAAGAGTAGTGTTAATAGGTGAGAAAAGGAGAGGTTTCGTTGAGTTTTTTAACTGCTGTTTTCTGTGCTCGGTAGATATTCAGGTGTTCTCAGTAAAGGTTTGTATGTGATGCAGTACTTCATAGAAGACGTGTCTGCTGTACTTACTGTTGTTTTTTTTTAGTAGATGCACCTGAAAGAATGTCATTGGTGGGGAAACATTTTTACATTTACTTTCTTTGCTTGTTTTTTTCCTAAACTTCGTATTATCTTAATCTTTGTAGAGCAGAATTGAATTATATGTATCATAAGGATTTGGATTTGGGGAAAGTTTTTTCTCTTTTGAGAATACTTGAAAACATTACTTTTATTTTTTACAGAGATTACGCACAGAAAATAGACTTTTAAAACAGCGCATTGAAACGTTAGAAAAAGTAAGTATATTACTGTTTAATTGGATCTCTGTCACATTTACATACTTACCTTTGTGGGGATGGTATTCTATTATGAACATTGCATGGAAAATGTAACATCTGTCCACTAAATTGCAGTATTTGCTGCTTAGCTGCTTAGCTTCTTGCCTGTTTAAATAACTTGGCATTAATAAAAACTAAATATCTTGCGTGCTTTCAATTTTAAATTTTAAACTGAACTTGTTTACTATGTAAATGTTGCTTTATCAGTGTATTCCTGGGCATTTAATCTATGAAAAGAGAAATAGTTTCTGTCTAGTCAGTCAACAAAAATTCCTTTTTATTTTAATATTATCATACATTTTTCAAAAGTTATAATTTTCCAACTACTGGGTAAATCCTTAAGTGACTGACTTACAGCCTAGCACTGGCATTTTTGGATAAAGGAAGTTATTGGTTATAGATAGAAATTTTATTGCCTCTTATATTAGATTTCATTATTATTATGAGATTTACACTTTTAGCCCTTAGAAAGTCTTTTAATTTCACCTCTGACTCTTTCTGTTTTGTCATCATAGAGTTACTTAAACTATTTAATACTGGGCCCGACATGAGCATTTTGACAGTTGTGGTTAACTTAGTAGTACTCTATTTTAAATTAATTTTCACCTTTCTAATTACATATTCTGGTTTTGATGTGATAACAAATTTTCCGTGTTTGGATATCTTTCCTTTCCTCTTTTGATCCCAAAGTAAGCTGGTTACCACAATTTCTAATTCACATTTATGTATCATTTTTCATTTCATAACATATCTCTTCATAACAGCCCTGGTGTGTAGGTTGTGCAAGGATCCACACTTTATAGATGAAGAAATTGAGACTCAGGGAAAGGGACTTACCTGGTTTGTCAGAGCTTTGCTCTTCTGATTTTCTCTGACTTTTTATATTAAAGTGGAAACTGAAAAAAAAAACCCTTAAATTTAATTTGTCTTTAGTAGTCTATATTACCAAAGCAGAAACTAATAAGTAGTGCTTTTCAGAGTATTGCTAACTTGTAAATATTTCAAATGTGTTATAATCATTTCTAAGTTAATTCTCAAATAATTAAAGAAATATTTAATTTTTATTGGCATTTGTATAGCTTAAATTTTTTCTACTGTGTTATGAAATAATATATATGGGCAAGGTAATATCTTTAAATAAATGTGTTTATATCATTCGATAGATAATAGCACAGGTATATTTTACTTTGTCTATAGAATTATTAAAATTTTAATGTCTTGGCAGTGTGAGTGAGGTATGTAACCATTGTGGAAATGCTATTTTTATAAAAACTATCCGGATGACCTTAGATATTGAATGGTTTACCCTATAGTTTGAAGGTGATTTAAAATTTCAAGATTAGTTTAAAAAGAAATTGTGGTTTTGTGTCTTTAATTATATTCCGTCCATTCATTAAATGTTCTGTTTTTGTATAGTACAGCATGAGTGCCAAATTGGATACTTAAAAACATTGAGGTCAAAGGTCACCTTTGTTCACAAATTTAACTTCATCAGGTAGAGAGAGAGAGACAGAAAGACAGATAGATTATAAATACTGGTTTTGGAAGCAGCCATTCTCATGGAAGATGCGTTTTAATTTCAGTGAAACATTATTATAGTGCTTTCAGGAATGATGGATTTGGAATTAGAATTCCATAAAATTCAGTGCTTGCTTTCTTTGTGTAAGGAACCTTGTCACTAAGTAATTATTAAAAATATCATAAGCACCCTTAGTTTTGCAACAGTAGAGTTGTCTGCACTCTTTTTTTTTTTTCCTAGATTTCAATAAAGAACCAAATTCCAAGAACATATTTACTTCATTTGATTGTTGTGGTGAATTATTTCACTTTCATTCTAGACATTCAGTATAACCTTCCTTGCTTTGCCTCTTTGGAAGCTGCTATCCCACAAATGCCACAGCACTTTGTAAATTCAAATGTGTGCTCAAATTCTGCCTCCTTTCCATACATGTGACCTGGCCATTCAGTGGCTGCGCAGAGGTGGGCAAGCCAGGCGGGATGAGGGTTACAACAGGGAGGCTTCAAAAAGAGTATTTTCTAAAAAGCTCTTTTCTCTGCATCCGGCAATTTAGGATTAATGTTAATTTGTCATAAGCAGTTTGCTTTCTGTATTTCATCTTAGTCTTGACCTGTTTTTGTCAGGATAATAAAAGCTAATATCTTAAAAATAAATATAAATTCAAGTTCGCTAATATGGAGAGTATATTCTCTAAAGTTCTTTAGGAAAAGTAGGTGGAATTTGAGCATGGTTTGTTTCTTTCTATTCTCAATTTTGTCACTTTTTCACTTTTGTTTTGTTTCTTTCCCTTATATTCCTCTGAATTTTTCCTTTTATAGGAAAGTGCTTCCTTGGCAGATAGATTGATACAGGTATAGTTCTTGAGCATTTTCTCCAATTTTCCTCCCTACCCCTGCAGAAAAAATTAATAATCTAAACACCAGACTTAGAAAATCCTGTTTTAATGCATGCACATTTACATGCATTTGTAAGGAAATATTTTAATTCTGAGATTATGTGGGCATAGACAATTCTTGATAGTATCATCCTGGTGTATTTTTAGGTTTCAGTCTTGGCATTTGCACGTTATGGATTTAACCTTATTTGAAATCCTATTTTAAATAGTACAAATTGTAATCTCTGGATCCTGTGAAATTCACTTCTTACATTGGAAACGTTTAATTGATGCATGTGCAGCTGAATAATATTGCATGAATTGAATTTTGCAAGAACAGTTGACTGTCAGTTTAATTTCACATTTAGCTTCCCCCAAATTGCCCAAGCAGTACTGAGTTGATAGCTATTGATTATCCAAACTGTGCCATGCTCTGAGGTTTGTTTAATATGGCAATGTAAATACTAAACCTCCCAAAGGCAGTCTTTCTTGCATCTGTCCTCAATTGCTTTACAAAAAAAATTATGTCCTAAGGGACAAGTGACAAGAGCCCAGGAGGCTGAGGAAAACTACCTCATAAAACGGGAGTTGGCCACCATCAAACAGCAGAGTGATGAGGCCAGTACTAAACTGGAGCAAGCTGAGAATGCCATCAGGGAGCTCCAGGAGCAGCAGCGATGGGTAAGGAGCCTGGGAGCACTTGTCTCAACTTTCTCATTCACTGTTTTTTCATTTCAGTGTTCATGGCACGATCTCTGTGCTCTTTGCATAAGTATTTTGTTCTCCATACTGAAAGGTCTTGGTATTCAGGGCCAAGCTCTGAGTTGCTGGAATAGACATTTTTTGGTGGTGGGCCTTTAGCCAACAGCTTCCTTGGGGTCCTCTTCAGTTCCACCAGCTTCTCAGGGAATAAAAGTGCACTCTGCCTAGTGGGGTCTTCTTACCACTTGGCTGTCGAGATGTTTATTTCAATGTGTGTCATTTAATCCTGGGAAGTATTTGGAGTAATTACCTTGGCATTGTTTGCATCTCAAGTTCAAGAAACTGCCTAGCAACCGTGTGAAGCCCATATGGAACCTAAGAAGGTAGTGGGTGCTGTGAGAAGAGCATTGGCTCTGGCCTCTGAAGAGCCATGTTCAGATCCCCTCTGTGGCTTGAGCAAGACACTAAACCTCTCTGTCTTGCCTCAGTTTCCTCATCTGCTTGGGTGACACGGTTTCTGAGAGAACTTCCTAGCCCCAAATCAGTGACTCCCTGCTGAGATGTCTGTAACAGCCTCACCAGTGGCTCGTGGAGCAGAGCTCCCTGAATCCAGCTCATCAATTTACCAGCTTAGGTGGGGTTGGCCTTATCTGGCTCCCAGCACAAAGGTCCTTTGATTGATGGTCTTTCAGCTGAACTCCTACTGCATTCTGGCATCTCATAGTCAATGCTGAGGTGTCATGGGTATGGGGTGTAGCAGAAATGATTGGCCCCGGCCCTAGCGATTAGGGCTACAAAGAGGCAGGAAGATGTAAACTCAGAGGATAGTGTTGCCCTCTATGGTAATAGGGAAGGTAGGATGTGGAGGAAGGTTTAGGAGAGAAAATAAGAATGACTTGTGTTTTGGACGTGTTGAGTTCACGGTATCTGCTGGACATCTAGTTTGAGGTGTCTGGAAGGCACTTGGAGATGCAAGATTGGAGGTCAGCAGAGAGGTTAGAGCAGAAAAGGTAGATTTGAGAATCATCCTTTTCCAGATGATAACGAAATTCCTAGGAGCTGACAGGATCACCAAGTGAAGTAGTATGGAGAGAGAAGAGAAGGGCACTCTGGACAGAGCTGGGAGGCACACCTAGGGTTAGAGGGCATGAGCTAGATAAGGATCCAGCCCAGGAGACAAAAAGAAAGGCCTGACAGGTGGAGCAAAGAGAGTGGTGTCCCACAGAAAAACTAAAGCAATAAGGAGAGTTGATATTTGAAGGATGGACTGAAAAGTAATAGAAAAATATTTCTCTGTTGAGGAGAGCCACCTAAAATGTTGGCCCTTTGATAGAGAAAGAAAACTGCTAACAAACAGCTGAAATGACAGGATTTTATTATTTTTTTCTACCTTTTGCATTTGTGGAAAATACCATTTTTGATTAGACACAGGGATGGCAGAAAATGCATAATTTGTAGTTAAGAAAAAATAAGTCACCAATGTAGTGCACTTGCTAGTAAAGCAATATAATATATTAATCAAATTAGGACGCTAACCCATCCTTGTGGTCGATCAGAATTTTATGAGACTGCTGTGTTCAGATTTAGTTTTTCCACATCCTTTTTCAAATGCTGAAACCTAGAGGTTGTTTGGAGATCAAAGATGGTAAATGAGAACTGTGAGTAAAGACTTGGTTAGGCTGCAGAAGTTTTAAGGCTACTGCTCAAAATGAGGAGGGGACAGGAATTAGAGGTGACGGCTCTTCACGCATCTGAGGACTGATGTCACTCAGCCTGGGACCAGGGTGTGGGAGTGCCAGGAATGGAGCGCTGCCCCTGCTAAGAGAAAACTTACCACTACATCGAATGTCAGGCCTTCTTCTCAGGGCCAGGATTCTAGCTCTGGTGGGAAGCTTAATTAGATTACCCCTGAGGTGCTAACTCAAGACTCTGAAATGTCTACGTAAAGATTAAGAGATAACATAACTGTCTTCAATATCTTTTGCTCAACAGTAGCTTTTATGAAAAATATGGACAGTTTTGAAGGTGACTTTATACCTACAAAGAGTCATATTAGGAACAAAGGAAATTACATTCAGTTTCATTTAGAAAGATCAGTTAAATGTAAGGTATAATTTATCAGTTACTGGAAAGATTAAACAATAAAGTAATAAGCCAAGTAAGCCAAGAAAGAAAGTCATATAACTCCTTAGCTAAGATGCTTTAGAGCTGTCGTTTAGGAAGTTTGTTGAATTGTTTTGTTTTGAAAAGTAGTCAGTCATTTAGTTAACCAGCATTACTTGTTCTAGCTTACAATGTAACAGTCTGAAAGCTGAGATTAAAAAAAGAAAGGCAAAAGCAACACCTGCCCTCAAGGAGCTTACATTCTAGCAGAGGAGCCAACATGTGAAAAACTAGGTGCACACAAAATCTCTACAGAGGACAAGATGAGAGTCTCCTAGAAGAAGGCATTGGGAGAGATCTCCTTCAGAAAGGGGGCTTGGGGCTGAGCCGTGAAGGAGCCGAGGAGGCTCAAAATCAGTGTGATGATGCTTTGTATTCTTTTGGATAGACTAATCTGTTATGTTTATAATCATACTGCCTAGAAATGTGGTCACCCTTTTTCCCTTAGCTTTTTTAATTGGAAAAATTATTTTAATATTCACCTGCAGTTTAAATGTTACATATATATGTTGATACCTTCCCTTAATTTGTAAGTTCATTGAAATGTAATTATATTAGTAAAAGTTCTTAATTCACATTGCCTTTTTTTCAATTTAGAACAACAAATATTTATTCTATTCACTATTCCTCTAAAAGCTATCTTAATTTCCAAGGAAAAAATATTGATATATTTCTTAATTTTCAAAATAGAATAATCTAAGAAAGACTTGCTAGAGTGGAAATATAAATATATTCATTTAACATGTCCACCTGTTACCTTTGTTTACAAACTGCTCCAGTGTATTCATTGTGGGAGTTGAGAATGATTTTACACACCGCTTTTCAGGGATGCAGCTACTGTGTAAAGTGTGCTTATTTTTTTATTCACCTATAATAACAGGTAATATTTATAGAGGGCTTTACAGTTTCCAAATGCTTCACGTAGGTTATTTCCTTTGTGCCTGCCTCGGCGAGGAGAGTGCCGCATTCCACAGATGAGGAAACCAAGGCTCAGCGTCACACACCACTGAGTGTCAAGTCTGAATTTGGGCAGTTGGGCCGTGCAGTGGGGAGAGCCCAAGACCCAGAGTCTTGCTGCTGCCGCTTACTGGCCATGTGACTTGTGGGCCTCACTTTCTTCATTCGTGGAATGGGAATGATAATAGCACCTACCTGCCAGGGTGGTTAGGATAGATTGGCATGAGGTGTGTAAAGTGTTTTGCAAACCTTAAAGCTCTACGTAAATGCAAGCTGTTGTTATTACTTGAACCTAGACTTTCCTGACTCCAAGTATGGCACTATAGGGCAGCCAAGGTGGTGCCATAGTGTGTAGAGTGCTTGCCGTGGAGTCCAGAAGCCTCATCTTCCCAAGTTCAAATCTGGCCTCAGCCACTTAATACCTGGGCAAATCACTTCACCCTACTTGCCTCAGTTCTTCATCTGTAAAATGAGCTGGAGAAAGAAATGGCAAACCCCTTTGGTGTCTTTGCCAAGAAAACCCCAAATAGGGTCATGAAAGGTCAGACAAGGCTGAACATGAACGTGATATCTATCACAAAGACCATAGAGAGCCAGAGACTATCAGTGTCAGAAACATTGCCTTTCAAATAGTTCATTTTATATTTTTGAGTATGAGGATGTTTGAAATTCCGTGGCACTCTACAAAATGAATGGAAAAATTATGCCTTAAAAAAAAAAGAATAGCCAGCCCATCTGGGATACCACAGAAGCATTTTAACAAAGCATTCAGGACATCGGCTTTTCTGCTCGCCTAATATAATAACTTTGGTTTTTGCATCTTTTTAGCTCCCAGTCTCCATATTTGAGAATTTCACTAAGCTAGAAGTTGGGGCTGGTGTTTTTGGGTTGAATTGTGTGATCTAATCATATATTGCTTACTTTCATCTTGGAAAGTTGGGTAATATCTGCCTTTCTAAAATTGGCCACATCTTTATTACGATCTATATATTTAAAACATTTGTTTCCCGTGTAACAAGATTTTTTTAAAAGTCACTTATTTTAAGCAGATTGCTAAGATAGAATTCTAAATCAAGCTATTCCCTTTTTTCTCCTTCAGATCTCACCAGTTGGTTAATCCCATTCTCCATGCTAATCCTCATTTTGTTTTGGGCAGAAGGTGAACTTGACCTCTAAGGTCTCTTTCCATTCTGCAGTGGTTTGGTTCAGTCTTCAATTCCTGGCAGTTCTGGAAAAACACACATTGTTACTTATAAATGTCGTCAGGTTGTCTTTCTGGTGACAGAGAATGGCCACGTAACATTGAAGAAGAGGAAGAAGAGGCTTTCTAACATCTTTAAACTTCTCTGACTGTGTTAGAGTTTGAAGGATTTTATTCTCTATTTCACTAAGGCTCAGAGTATTGTCAAAAACAGAGGCTGCCTATCCAATAAAAGAATTTTGTCAGTTCAATAATAGTCAGTAAATATTTATTAAATGCCTCCTGTGTGCCAGGTTCTGTGCTAAGAGCTGGGGATACATATAAGAAAAAGGCTTGCCCCTGTGCTCAAGTTGCTTACAATCCAATGGAGGGGATAGAATCCAAGGGAGAGTACACACAAAAGGAAGCTGAAAGGGGAGAGGCTGGTGCCAGAGGGCAGCGGGGAGGGGACTGGGCTGGGAGAAGCTTTGTGTATGTGGAGTTGAAACTCAGCAGAGCCGCTGGTGGGAAATGAAGAGTAGGAAAAGCTGAGCCCTCTATACAGGAAGGCTTTGGGAGGGGTTTTTGGCTTTACCTTCCAGCCCTCCAGTCAGACAGAGAGAGGCAGCTGATGGTACTGGGGAGGTGTGGAGTACCTTCTTGGTGAAGCGATCTCTGGTGATGAGCTTTTCCTGGAGAGGAAGCAGAGCTGAGTGGGAAATGGAGAGTTGGAAATGGGCCATGTATAAAGGGAGGCTTCACCCTCCAGCCCTCCAATCAGAGGGGAGAAGCATCGGAGGGTACTGAGGACTTCCTTTAAATTTTGAGGAATGATCATAGATATAAATCGTAAGATACAAATATTCCATGATTGTCCTTTCTACAAAACATGCTTATTAAATAGTGTCTGCCTTTTGCCTGTGGATAGGTTTTATTGTTTTGATTTTACCCATTTCCCTTGCTAATTAATTACTGACCAAGTTTGCTAATGATTAAAGAACAAAACAAAGACCTATTGGTTTTATGTTATGTTACCAAGTAAGGTCAAGCTTTCATACTCATACCTTATTGAGAAATAAAGTTTAGCCTGGGGATGAGTAAACCACTATTCATTGTACTTTTTAAAGGTAAGCATTTCAACTAACATTTATTAAGTACCCACTGTATGCTAGACATTATTAAGAACATTCATGGCTAGAAAAGGAAATGCAACAGTCAGGGTTAGAGTCAGTCAGGATGAGGGACCAAGATGATAGTTGTTACCTCTGAGGAATTAAAACAACAAAAGCAAGTCTTCCCATGTGTTTGGTAGACTCTAGGATTTGGGAAATAACAGAGACAAGCATTATATAGAATAAGAATATGAGGAGGGGTTGTAATCTAATGGGCAGAGTGTTGACATTGAAGAAAGTATAAATGCATCAGAATATCAATACTACAGGCATACCTCGGAGATAGTGTGGATTCTGTTCCAGACCAGCACAATAAAGCAAATGTATCCCAATAAAATAGATCACACAAGGTTTTTGGATTCCCAGTGTATATAAAATTTATGTTTGCACTATATTGTAGTCTGTTAAGTGTGCAGTCTTTTCATGTCTAAAAAAAATGTTAAAAAAATACTTTATTGCTAAAAAAAAAAAAAAAAAACTGCTAACCATCATCTGAGCCTTCAGCAAATCATAATCTTTTTGCTAGTGGAGGGCTTTGCCTCGGTGTTGATGGCTGCTGGTTGATCAGGGTGATAGTTGTTTAAGATTGGGTGGCTATGGCAATTTCTTAAAATAAGACAACAATGAAGTTTGCCCCAGAACACTTAGAGGCCATTGTATTATTAATTGGTCTGATTTCAATATTTTTATTTCTTGGGGAGGAGGGAGGTCCTAGAAGTAGGACAAGGAATTGTCAGTTGGTTGAGCAGTCAAAACACAACATTTATTAATTAGGTTTACCATCTTTAAGGCTATAGTTTGTAGCACCCCAAAACAATTACAGTAGTAACATCAAAGCTCAGTGATCACAGATCACATAACATGTAATAATAATGAAAAAGTTTGAAATATTGTGAGAATTCCCAAAATATGGCACAGAGACATGATGTAAACACACGCTGTTGGAAAAATGGTGCCAGTATGCAGGGTTGCCACAAACCTTCAAATTGTAAAAACCACAACATCTGGAAAGCACAATAAAAGTATGCCTGTATATGTAAAATTGCTATTCAATGAAGAAATGGACCTTAACCTTCAAGGAATTATTAATCAGCCTAGTAGGAGAGGCAGAACATGTACACAAATAACCATAACACAAAACTACCTAAAAGAGGTTTAGTTGGGTCATTTATGATGGGGGAGGGGGGAGGAAGGAAAGCTTCATAGTGGAGGTAACAGTTACCCTGGGTGGAAGGATTAATAGAATTTCAACAGGCTGACAATGGGAAGGAGAAAGGTATTTGGTCTTGAGAGAATCAGGGCATTTCAGATGTACAATACAGCTTGGGTAATAGGACCAAATTAGCACAGACTTTCAAAGAAAAGTAGTTCATAGACTTCTGGAAACAAATACAGATAGATGCAGATTCAACACTGGGCCATCAAACTTTGAAAATGTTCATTTGTCCATTTTCCTGGATCCATGCTAGATCTTCCTGCTTTCTCTGGGTTCAGCTGACCCTGGCCTTTCTTCCCCTTCCCTCCTGAAGGGGGACCCCCCCCCCATAATCATGGGTTTGAGGGAGGAATCATTATCTTTAGATTCTTTTTTTCTCTGTTCTGCTTATTTGCACATTTTGTCTTTGTCTTTGTGTGTCAACAAGCTGAAATGTCAGAGCTAGGACCTTCATCTCAGCCCCATTAGGTCCTTATTGCACTACTGTTAGCAACTATGGCTCCCAAAGTTCTTAACCTAGGCTTTGTGAACTCTTAAAAAATATCTTAAATTATATTTCCATGTAACTGATTTCCTTTGTAATCTCATGTATTTTTTCTTATTCATTTAAAAACATGATTCTGAGACAGAGTCCACAGGCTTCACCAGCCTTCATCAGGGTCTGTAGCAGGCACAAAAAAGGTCAAGAACATCTGCCATCGCAGGAGGCTCTTGTTCATTTCCTGGACCTCTGTGTGTACTCTGGAGTTCTCTCATTTCTCTGAAACCAAGTTTAGCTCTAGTGAGAGCCTCTGTTTTTTAACCTTGAACTCCAATGTTCCCTGGATTTTCCATAAATTTTCCTTTGCCAGCTCACCTGCTAGAATCTAGATTTTAGAGTTGCTTACTTATAGTGGATCAATATTAGAGCTCCCCCAACATGGAATCCGTATTATTGGCCCAGTAGACTCCTTGTCTCTAACAGACTACATTATAGGTGAGGAAGCTGACTCTGTTTCCAGAGATCCCATCCACCTTACTGCATTGGATTAGTAAAGTTGTGGATCTCAAGGAACGGAAGCACAGTTCCTTCTTCTGGTGCTAACCAGTAGGTTTTGATAACATGCAAACCACCAATTACACATGCAGACCCACACACTCAAGGTGTACCAGGATGTATCCACTTTGTACCTTTCAGTGCTCTAGACAACTCTTTAAGCTATGAATGAGATTTATCCGAAGAAATCGTTGTGGGTGCATAGGGAACTCACCAACCAACTTAGATTTAAAAAACAAATGTCCAGAAGATGGAAACAAGGTCAGGTGACAAAGATGAATAGAAGGGTGTGGTAGTCCACATAAAACTATCCTCAGCCATAGTAATCCCAAAATGAGCTGAGGCTAACTAGGGGAGCCAAAAATATCCAAAAGGATGTTGTTAGCTTTATTGGGAAGAGGAGGAGATTCAGAGAAAAGAGAGGACCTTTGCTTGGTATAGTGAGACAGGGAGGAGGCAGAGGTACTCATTTCTCATTTTATATGTTTTCTGTGCATAGAAGAATGTCCTTTACACTGGATGGAACAGAAATGATAACAGGGAAGTTGATACCCAAGATAAATAAAGAACTATTAAGTAAGAGGTGGTATTTGAAAAGTCATAGAAAATGAGAAAGGTATCACAAGGTTGCAGAACGACAAATGTCCTGATTTTTTTTTAAAAAGGGGGGAGGGAGGGGAGGAAACAGTCTGCAAGCTCAAGGCCAGTAAACTTAGATTCTTGGGAAAGTTCTAGTATAGATTATCAAAGAGATGATTGGCAAACGTCTAGCAAGAAAGGCAGTGAAGAGTAGCCATTGAAAGTTCAGCATCAGGGCAGCTAGGTGGTACAGTGAGTAGAGCACCGGCCTTGGAGTCAGGAGGACTTGAGTTCAAATGCGGCCTCAGACACTTGACACATTTACTAGCTGTGTGACCTTGGGCAAGTCACTTAACCCCAATTACCCTGCCCCCCCCCAAACCCCAAAACAACTAAAAGTTCAGTGTCAGTAAGGCAGGGGGTCTCCAGCGGAATGCCCCAGGGAGCTGCTCTTGGCCCTGTACTCTTCTACATTTTGTTTTAATCAGGAACTCAGATGAAGGCATACATGGTATTGCTCCTTTGTAGATGACACCGAAATGGGAAAGAGACCAAACAAAAAGTGGAAGACAGTCAGATGGAAAAGGTCCTGGCAGGCTAAAGTGCTGAGCTGAATCTAACAAAGTGGAACTCATTTAGGGATAAATGGAAAAAAAAAAAATTAGCTTTACAAGTATGAGATAGAGGAGGCATGAATAAATAGCATTTCTGAAAAGGACCCAGAGGTAGGTTAGAGCCAGATAATAGATCTGAGAATCATCAGTGTAGAGATAATAATTGAATCCATAGGAGTGCATGAGATCAGCAAGTAAAATGGCACAGGAAAAGAGAAGGCAGCCCAGGACAAAACCTTGGAGGCTTTGTAAGGCATGATATGGATGAAAATCCCACAGAGGGGACTGAGAAATAGTTAAGAGTGGGATCAAGAGAGAAATTCATGCAGAAAACCTAGAGAGAAGAGAGTATTAAGTTGAAGAGGGTAATTGACAATGCCAAAAGTTCCAGAAAAGTCAAGAAGTTTGAGTATTGAGAAAAAGGCCATTAGATTTGGCAGTTAATGTGGTAACTTTGAAGACAGCAGGTTCTTTTGAGTTTGGAAGCCAGACTATATACAAAGATAGAGAGTGAGAGGAGAGGAAGCAGAGTCTGCTTTCTCAAGGAGTTTAGCCACAAAAGGTATGAGAACTTCGGGACGATAACAGGGATAGATGGATCAACCATGGGGGAGATGTGGACAGTTGGGAAGCAACCATTAGACAGGGACAGACTGAAGATAAGTGAGAACATGGGGATTCTATAGAGAGGGCAGTCTGCTGGAGAAGACTGGATGGAATGGGATCACCTGTACCTTTAGAGGGATTGTCCTTGACAAGGAGAAAGGCAACCTCTTTTTATTTGAGGGATGAGGAGGTAAGAGTGGAGGAAGACATTTGGGTGATGTGAGAAGAGAGAATACCCATTGAGTGGCCTTACTTTTTTCAGTGAAATATGAGGCAAGGTTCTTAAGCAGAAAGTGGGGGGAGGAGGAGCCACGGGAAGTTTGAAGAGGGAGGAGGAAGTTTGGCAAATCCACTGTGGAGGGTGGGATAATGAGTTAATTATAGAAATGGAAATAGTTTGCTTTGCAGCAGTGAGGGCCCAGTTGAAATTGCCCAATGTAAATTTGTAGCGGACCCAGTTTCATTTTTTTTGAGCTTTGTTCAGCACTATGGGTGTAGGAATGATGGCAGCAGATGGTAGAAGCGATCGAGGCTTGGCGGGGCAGGATTGGCAATAAAAGATGATGACTAAAGAATTAAGCAGTAAAATAAGGAGTTAAGAGAGTCAAGTTGTAAATACATGTAAACCGAGAAGGGGTGTGTGTATAACTTGAGGTGAAGGGAATTAGTACCGACTCTGGGAAGGGGGTTGGAAAAAGCTTCCTTTAGGAGACAGTGTAGGGGCTGAGCCTTGAAAGAGAAGTGAAGAAGGAATACGAAGCAGCCATGGGGAACACCTGAGCAAAAGTGTACAAACAGGAGATTGAGCTCCAAGTTCCGAGAACAGCAAGGAGACTAATTTGGAACATAGACTGTAGAGAATATTAGGATTAGAGTATTATGCAAAATGTCTAGAAAGTTAGGCTTTGAGAAAATGCTGAACTGAGGAGTTTGTATTTTATCCTAGGGTTAATAGAGAGCCATTGAAGGTACTTGGACTGAGTTGTGATGTAGGCAGACTTGCGCTACAGCAAGGACTCCCAAGTCCGCGACTGTTGTAATCTAAGTGAAAAGTGAGAAGAGTCTGAACAAGGCAATGAATTCCATTTTAGAAATATTCGAAGAGGGATGTGTGTGTGTGTGTGTGTGTGTGTGTGTAGGGGAGAGAGAGAGAGAGAGAGCAAGAAAGAGTCAGTCATCTGTGTAGAGATAACCAAATCTTCAGTAGCTGATGAGATCACCAAGGGAGAAAACCTAGAGAGAGAAAAGCTCCCAGGACAGAACCTGGAAGGATACTCACAGTTAGGGGACAGAACATAGATCAACATCCCAGTAGGAAATGCCTTCATATATATTTTCGCTGTTTTCTGAGAAAGCAGGGAAGTGATACATTTTTATATAAAATTCCCACCCAAAATAGTAAATTTGAAAGTTGTTATGCCTAAACGGTGACTCAGAATAACAAATTTCCCAAGTATATGGTACAACTGATGTGGTGATGAGAATTTGACCTCACAACATTTAATATTGGCATTTTGTAGTTGATTAGTGGGTTTCCAGTGAAGTGCCAATGCATAGTTGGTTGAGTTTTTACATGAGCCAGTTTTTATTCTGTTCCAAGGAGCCCTTGAGAATCTTGTGTGTGCATTGCAGATTTACACATCCATCCTTACCATTAAAAAAAGAATCAATAGCAATCCATGCTGGTAATGAGTTCTCATTTTTGTGTGTAAGAGATCGCATCTTTTTTAAGTGAAGTTTCAATTGTTTATAGAATGATTTGGGGGTGAAATTTTACCGATGCTTTTCTAAATGAAGCTTGAGCCATGTTTGTCAAGGATAATTGAGCTTTGAATGCTGGTAAAATTCTTCGGCATACCCATTATTTAATTTTTTAAAATATGCTCCCAATAATGGGACTGTATTTTTAATAGAACCGTTTAATTGATTTTTAAAGGTAAGTAATGAGTTCATTCCATTGTAACATTTTTGTACTTCTTTAAAAGACTCATTATTTGAGTAAAATCCATATGGAAAAGATTTACGTTAAATAGAAATATATTTACCTATCTGCGTGTTCACATTACACTTGCATCTTAATTGGAAGTGAGAGTGTACTGTTGAGGCAGATCATATTATGGTCCAGCTCATCATTAGAGGTTTTATTTTATGTTTAGTAGTTTTTTAGTGCTATCATGTTGATAATTATTTAATAGATAACTAATTCCATAAGAATTTGTTTTGAAATTAAAGAACTATTATCCTTTCTACCTTACTGTCTTTAAAATGCAAATTAATACATACTATAACTATAGTGGCTAAATTATTCAAATTGATTTTTATAACAGCTAGTCAGATCTCTTCTGCATTGTTATTTGTTGTGCTTGTTTGACATTCATTGTGTAAAAAGGCTTGTATTGTAATGAACAGAGCAGTTGCTAATGGAAAAAGAAATTACAACCTTTGATATTTCATTTCTTACTTTTGGTTTCTTATTGCAACATCAGCATTTTGTTTTTCTAGAAGCTATCACTGCCCTTTATGGAAATCTCGATTTTCAAGGAAAAACACATTTTATTGTTGTTAAGGAATTTAAGGTGCTTCAAATGATGATGGCTAATTTTTTTACTCATGTTTTGTTATAGGGTAGTGTTAAGTAAAATTGTAGCTTCTATTATCTATAAACTATAATGCAGACTGTTATGATTTTAGGAAATGAAATTATTGCCGGCATTAAATTTATTATTAATTTATGAATTAATAGTAATTTTTGCCAGATACTCTCTTTGGACATTGGAGTTAGGCGTTTTTTTTGTTTTTGTTTTTTTTTTTTTTTTTGCTGTTTTGAGGAATATTTGGCATTATCTGTTGACTGAGGTGAAGTCGGGATGAGGGGGAAGCAAAAAGAGGAAAAGGGCCTGCCATTGACTGGATTTCAGTAGTATTAATAAGTATACAATTGAAAATATTTAAATGTGTTTACAGTTTTTAAGATGTTTATATCTTTTTGTAACTTTAATACATTTATCTGTAACTTGTAGCACAAATGCAGCGCCCGCTACAGTGAAAAGTTTGTGCTGCAGCTGGAGGAAGAGTTAGTTCAAGCCAGGCTGAACGAAGCTGAGTCTCAGTGTGCCCTGAAAGAGATGCAGGATAAAGTCCTCGATATTGAAAAGGTAATAATATTAATGTTCAAATGAATACTGCTATTGTTACTATGTATCACATTCTAATGTAGCACTTCACAGTTTTAAAAGTACTTTCCCAAAATAATGCTGTAAGTTGATTCAAATTAAACCAAAAAATTGACAGTACTAGGAATGGAGAAGACATTTAATTAATGAGTGAATAAAACTTACTTTTAAGGGTTTTGCCTATTAAAATGGGTCCTGAGAGAAGCAAACTAGAAAATGACTCTTGGAAGATCCCCTATTGCCCTCTGTGATTTCATCAGGTTATAGAGTCTTAGTAAACAGAACAATGTGATTTTATTGCTCTTTGTTTATTTACAATGTGTACTCTCCCTGTTTCTGAAAGGATAGGAGGCATCTTAGAACCTTAAACACCATGCAAAATGGGAGAGTTGGGGGTGGAAAACAATACAGAAGCCATTTAAAGAGGAATAAAGAGATGAGGTCTTGCTAGGGACTTGAATGAAACCAAATACCATTTGAGCCCCGAATTGAGCTCTGGATTGTCTTAGCAACTAAAGCCAAATGGAAAAAGTCCCTTGGGTTTTACGTAGTTGCTATTTTATTTCCAAAGAAAACCTAGAAACATCTCTATGGTTTGATTTGTTGTGTATTCACTGCCATATGGAGTAGTTTATCATCAGTTACAAGACAAAAATTGCTGTGTGTGCCAAATACTCCCTAAATATTTAAAAAGCCAATCTTCAATAACACAAACTCCAGCAAATCCAGCAGATAATACGTTAAGCTCCCTGGTGGCGGGTTTTGTTACTGACTTATTTTTGGTGTACCGATAGCCACGTATTTTGGTGAAACTAGGTGTTCAGAGGGGCCATACTAATGTTCATGTGTGGATTGATGCGGGAATCTGCTGATATCTTTACTAAAAAGTTTTTTATCTTTTCTCCCGTTTTTCCTTTGGTTGAGAAATGCTAATTGTGTGATGCTGTTTTTACATCAGTTACAAGGATTCTTCAGAACCAAATGTGGTGCTTACTTTGAATCATTAGCTTGTAATGTGGTTGTGGCAAAACATTGGAGTCTGTCAGATACCTATGCAAGCATTTCAGATCCAAAATTCTTTCAAGAGAAAAAAAGCATCTCTATCTGTAGCATCCCAGAATCTCCTAGTTGTTCCGAAGTAAGCTGAGGGGCCCTCGAGGCTAATTCATGCCCAGCCAAGGACCCGTCAGTGGCGGTGTGAATCTAGGACTGTTAGTGAGTGCTGTCTTTGAAGTCCAGGGACCTGGGTTCAGATCTTGTTCCTACTAGTCACTGCTTGGGTGACTTTGTGCAAGGCTCTTAAATCCTTGGGCCTCAGTCCTCAGTCGTAAGATGAGAGGGTTGGATTGGAATACCTTGAGGTCCTGTGCAGTTCTAAATCCATAAGCACTCAGCCAGCCTTTAAACATGACATACCGAAAATAGAAAGAATAGAGCATCCTATCGTCTTTGCTGTTTGATTTTTTAAAATATTTGACTCGATAGAACAACAATAGATAGACCTAAAGGGCTTCTTCTTAGACATCTAGGTGGTACCGTGAATAGATTGCTGGGCCTGGAATCAGGAAGACCAGAGTTCAAATCTGGCCTCACACACTAGTTTGCCTCAGTTTCCTTATCTGTAAAATGAGGATAATAATAGCACCTACCTCTTGGGGTTATTGTGAAGATCGAATACAATAATAATTGTAAAGTGCTTGGCAGTACTTGGCAAATAAGTTCTATATAAATGGCAGTTATTGTCACTATTGAGTGTCTTCCACCCTTAATTTAAACTTATAAAAGATTCTACAATAGATAGAATTATAGAGATAATTGTGTTTAATAATCAGTGAATATTAAGACAGTAATGGAAAGGAAGAACTGTATTTACTTAAAGTGTTTGTCACTATCTTGGAGGATGTCCTGCCCAGAGACCAAACAAGGGCGTTCTCTATAAGTGGTCTTGTTTGGCAAGTGTTCCTATCCGGAGATGGTATTGGAATGACTTCACTGAGCCCCCAAGATTGTGAAGCTTTCTCCCTGAAATCCATGATGATTCAAAAGACAGTCTGCCTATGTTTGCAGTGAATGAAAAAGTGAATGAAAAACTCATATTACTTGAGTTGACCCACACAATATGTTTGTGTATGTCTGTAGAAAGATGGGGTGGAGAGGGAGAAAGGAGGAAATTAAGAAAGAGAAGGAGGGGGAGGGAGGGAAGGAAGCAAGAAGAGAAAAGGGGAAGGATGGAAGGAGAAAGAGACTGAAGTGAGAGAGAGTGTGAGTGAGCTGGGGCCAGAGTTGAGTAATATGACGGAATTTTGCCAAGTTACGTTTGATGAATTGTACAGTATTTTCATTCATGCCAAACTGGTTGGTGCCACAAAAGCCTATCTCTTTAATGGAATGCTATTTTCCTGGTAATACAATGCGGCTATGATTCATGAGTGCAGTAATCTTAGAAATTAAGTTAAAGTTGTAAGTAACTCAAGGACACATTATAGATGAAGTGAACTGCAGCAGATTACTAGTTATCACTTCTTCACAAAAAGTGGAGTAAAAGATACCAGGGACATGTAATGTGGAAAAAGGAGATGGGCCAGACATCATTCAGTCAACAAGTACTTAGGGCCTCTCGTAGACTTGGCACAGCTGGGTGCATCAAGCCCCAGAGCATTTCAGAACTCCTGGAAAAGATCATAGCCATTCAAAAGAGTTTTGTCCAGACTTAGGATTGATTACCGCAACTACTAGTTAGCCTTTCCCCAAAAAGAATTATCTCATATTTACTTGGTATAGTTAGACTTTCCCCCAAAAGAATTATCTCATATTTACTTGGTATATATTTTCCATTTACATGGGCTTATGTTATTTCCTCCGATAGAATGTAAGCATCTAGAGGGCAGGGACTATTCCATTTCTTTCTTTGTATCCCTAGTGCATTTGTGTCCCACAGTGGCATTTTAATAAATGCTTCTTGATTGTGGTTTGATTCATTCATTATCTGCCCTCTTCCCCACCCCCCTCTCCCTGCAATGAGGAAATCAGGGCCCAGAGAGATGAAGGTATAAAATAATGAATATTGAAATGAATTGTAGGGAAAATGGCCACTTGAGATACTTATCCTCAGCTAACAAAAAAGGGCTGATTATTTTTTTTTATTTTTTATCTTATTTAATATGTTTAGTTTTCAGCATTGATTTTCACAGGAGTTTGAATTACAAATTTTCTCCCCATTTCTGCACCCCCCCCCCCA
>CM053626.1:306884967-306901971 GCA_028646595.1 Phalanger gymnotis | reverse complement strand
TGAATTTAGAACAGATTTAAGACAGAGAAATGTGTACATTTTGCATTGTTTTCTACCCGTCCACAGAATAAAGAGGAGGTGATGGCAGTGCGTCTCCGAGAAGCAGACGGCATCGCAGCAGTGGCTGAACTGCGGCAGCACATCGCTGAACTAGAGATTCAGGTAGCCCGTGGGAGAGAGAAGCTGCTGGTCAGCGTGATGGGGTGGGGGTGGCCCTTTCCTCCTGCATTCTTGAACCCTTCCTGTTCTCCTCTCACTGCTCTTCCACAGTAGGCCGGTAGTAAGGC
The DNA here is from genome assembly GCA_028646595.1 of Phalanger gymnotis. NCBI lineage: Eukaryota > Metazoa > Chordata > Mammalia > Diprotodontia > Phalangeridae > Phalanger > Phalanger gymnotis. The sequence goes on along the minus strand of CM053626.1, from coordinate 306,901,684 downwards.
TCTTCTCCTATCCTTCCTGTGCGGAAAATTCAAGACAACTAGCAAGGTGGCTTAACAGAAGAAGATACCATACATAGTGCATGGCGATGTACCTGCCACTCTTGACTCTTGGCTGCTGATGCTTGACCACGGGCTTCTTTGTTACTGTAAAGCAGGGTTAGATGTAAAGCTCTTCATCTGGTGAAAGTATTGCATTTGTTATCTGATAGCTTACAGATTTCCTTACCCTAAGGCAAGTTAGGTGGCATAGTAGATAGGACCTTGGGCCTGGAGTCAGGAAACCCTGCCTTCAGATCTAGCTTCAGACCCTTACTAGCTGTGTGACCCTTGGCAAGTCACTTAACTCTGTCTGCCTCAGTTTCCTCAACTGCAAAATGGGGATAATAATAGTACCCACCTCTCAGGGATGTTGTGAGGATCAAATGAGAAAATATTTGTAAAGTACTTAGGACAGAGCCTGGCATATAGTAGGCACTTAATAAATGCTTGTTCCTTTACCTAAGGAAAGAATTTCCTTCCCCTTGGCTGTCCAGTGCTACTGTGATCCATATCTTAGTCTCATTACAGAGAAATCTTCCATAGAACTAATTGTGTGCTGAGCTTTGTGTTTTATGGTCCTCTGGCTAAACCATCCATTTTCCCCAGGAAGCAAGACAAGCACATATTCTTTGAGTTCCTATTTTCAAGAAGTCGTAAATTTGTTCTCTCTCTTTTTTTGAGTCTGTGCAAAGTCTAATCTATCTGCCGTTTCTACTTAGTATAAAACTCTCTTTCCATCCAAAAACCCCCTTTTGTCTTGAAATCAAATCTCTACACTGTTTCCTTTGTAAAAATGAATCCTTTAAATTCTTTACTTCAGAATTCAGTCAGCTTTTATTGCTCCATTAACACATTATTTCCTTATTTTCAATCTAGGTTACTTATAAAAATAGGACCTTTTATGATTTGAAAAGACTATAAAAGTGTAATTTTATATTTATTTAGAATACTTTTCATGAGACATCACATTATTCAATGTAACATCGATGGCATCATGCTTGAACACCCTTAGGAAATGCTTTTCTTTAACTATCACTGTTGTCCTTAGATGGTAGGAAAATTGGCTATGAGTTTATGACATCCTTTCACATTTTCCTTTATGTGTCCTACCAACAGAAAAATGAAATAAGAGTCTTAAATGAAAAACCTTCTGTTACTGCGACATAGAGATTGAGATGCTGATTTTGGTAAATACTAGAGAGTATCAAGTGTTGTAAAGTAGTTTGCAAGCCTTAAAAACTATTTAAAATTAACTGTCATTATTTTATAAAAATCAGTTTGTTGTCATTCTTTCAGTACTATCACTTGCTAATATGGCTCAGTTCAAGAAGTTTCATGATGATTGAACTCTTTGTCGCTGTGCAGTCATCAGCCAAGTCTGTGACACAGGCTTTCTGCTCATTCATTTGGTTAGGTTTTTACCACGCTCTTCTTGGACTAAGGTCTTCTTTCCAGTGATAACAAAAATTGTCCTTTATTCTTCATCTTAGAAATATTTCAGTATGTCCATGTAAGTCCCACCAGGGGGAGAACTTGTCTTCAAAGGTTTGTGTGCTTTGAATCTCAGTAGATAGACCCTTGATCTTCTGACATTTAATAACTGAGTACACCTTGAGGAAGAAAGAAATTGCTTTATTGGCCTGTACTTTCTCTACATTTAAAAGCTTGCTTGCAGTGTGCTCTTGAAGGTAGCCCTTAAAATGAAACTCACAAACAGTTGACCTTTATTGGCAGACTTCTATAAACACTTGATTTCTGTAGGTATATAGGAAAAAGGGTGTAATCATAGCTCTAAAAGAATACTTTGGTATGCTTGTTTGGAGGTAAAAGTTTGGTAATTTTAGAGGCTCCTTGGTGAACTTGGAGAATATCAGTGGCGTGCAAAGAACCCTGGCTTGGACATTGGAAGATCAGGGTTCCAACCTCACCCCATACTTGCCGTGTGGCCTCACTAGTCATATCACTGGGCTGGGGGGTGGGGGGCGTAGTTCCCCCCTTGTAGCCTCAGATACCATTCTGAAATACAGGTAATGATACTTGCAGTACTTATTCAGAGAGAGGAAGGCACTTTGGAAACCTTAATATGCTGTATAAATGCAAATTGGTATTATTCCTGGTTAGATTACTTTGACATAGTTATGTTCTACTGCAGTTTGCATTGTCTCATTTATTTGGCATCATTAGGTAATGAGGTATTCTACATTCGTGAATTTTGAAAGTAAATGCTCATTCCTTTTAATAATTGTAACTACTTGTTTTAAAATGCTAGTTATCTTGATGAAAATTATTCCAAAATATACTACATATTTCATTGCCTTCTTAAACATACTAAAAGAACAGTCTATACAAGATATCTGTGTTTTATTCCCGGTTTACCAGTAACTAAAATGTTCATAGAGGTTCAAACATAGACCATTTACTGATCATATGATGCTTTGATAAAAGCAAGACACTCTGAAGTGATTACATTTCTGTTGTCAATAATAATAAATAAAACTCAGTTAAGGTAGTTAATATGTTGATCATGTGACTCTTGAAAATAAAGCATTTATAAGTTAGTTTATTAACTCACTTTAGGCCCATATTATAATTTATGTGAAAGTGATTACTGTGATTGAATGTGGTGTGAAAAACTGTTAAGAGGACCAGAATCCAGGCATCAGAAGTAGCTTCCAGGGCTGTGTTTACCAAGCAGGACTTAAGAATCTAGAATTTCCGGCCCATGTTGAATTGCTTGACTTCTTAGGGAGGGTGGGTGGGAAGGGAAGAGGGGAGAGAATTTGAAACTCAAAGTTTTAAAAAATAGATGTTCAAAAACAAAAAAGTTTTTGCATGCAACTAGAAAATAAGATACACAGTCAATGGGGCATAGAAATTTATCTTGCCCTACAAGAAAGGAAGGGAAAAGGGGATGGGAGGGGAGTGGGGTGACAGAAGGGAGGGCTGACTGGGGAATAGAGCAACCAGAATATACGCCATCTTGGAGTGGGGGGTGGGTAGAAGTGGGGAGAAAATTTTTAATTCAAGCTCCTGTGAAAAATCAATGCTGAAAACTAAATATATTTAAAAAAAAAAGAATCTAGAATTTCCAAGCACTGTCACACTAATGATCAGAGTCCTGATAGTATCTTTTTTTCTAATAATCAATTTCATCCATACATTCATGTACATCCCAAATACAAAGTAGAACAGAAAAAGAGGACTATGAAGGAGAAGCTATCTGCATCCAGGGAAAGAAATGACAAATAGAAGTATATATGGAATAGTTTTGCATACATACATATTCGTTTCTGATGGTAGCCATCTCTAGGGCAGGGGGAAGGAAGGAAAAAAAAGTCACATAATATTTTTGTTATATATTTAAAGAGAATAGCAAATTGTACATAATACTGTGTTATGGAAATGCTTGTTTTATTTAAGTTCAGAAAAAAATAAATAAAAAAACAGAAAAAGAAGATTATATGTGAAACTTCAAATCTCTTGCATGCAGTTTGCTTTTTAAAAAGTATATGATAAATTCATCGTTATTTTCAAAGCTGCCCTGTTTCTCTGTGTTTCCTTCTGAACTGCCTTCTGTCCTCTTCTGTGCATTTAAAAAAATTCTTTCATTGACCCTCTTTTCTTGCTTTTTTATTAGGTAGATAGATCATAAATTAAATACCTGACTATGTTCTAGGCCAGGGGTGGGGAACCTGTGGCCTTCCAGGTCCTGGGGTATGGCCCTTTGACTGAATCCAAACTTCCCAGAACTAATCCACTTAACAAAAGGATTTGTTCTATAAAACTTGAACTCAGTCAAAGGACCGCACCCTTAAACCTAGAGGGCCACATGTGGCCTCAGGGCCACAGGTTCCCCCCCATCCCCCGACTAGGCACTATGCACTAGAGATATAAATATTAGCAAACCAGACATCCCGGATTTCAAGGATCTTATATTTTCCTGAGGGAAGATAGTACACAAAGGGCCCCTTGAAAGAGGGGAAGAAGAGTACTTGAAGTTATTTAAAAATGAATCGCTCTTCTCCCTTTCACTACCAGACTCCTAGGAGTAACCATCTGCATTGGTTGCCTCCACTTCTTTACCAGGAACTCATTTCTCCTTCCCCTGCAGTCTGCCTTCCAGCCCCCCACACTCAATAGAATCCGCTTTGTCAGGTGTTATCGCCTATCTCCTCAGTGCTAAATCCAGTGACCTTTTCTCAGTCCTGATCCTCTGGAGCTTTTGATCCTGATAACCACCCTCTTAACCCTAGACGCTGTCCTTCCTTGACTTCTGTGACAGCACACTCCTGGTTATGCTATTCCCTGTCGCACCGCTCCTTCTCAGCTTCCTCTTCACCTCCTTCAGTGTTCCTGTGTCCTATTCTTTCTCACCATCTTATTTTTATTAGAAAGCTCCTCAGCTCCGTGATTCAAATACCATCTTTATCTAGGCCTAACTTCCTCCTGAACTCTCGTTCCATTGTTTTTGTTTGTTTCCAGTTTCACGGATTTATTAGTATTTTCCTAATCATCTCAGTCATTTTACTTTCCTCTCTTGACACTGGCCTGTCACTTCATCTAGGACAAGACGACATTTAGGAATAGCGATGCATTGTTAGCTGCTTCCTGGACATGTTTCTCCCCGAATGTCTTATGGGCATCTCAGATTGAACAGGTCCAAAATGGAGCTCACTGTCTTCCTCCCAGACCTGCCATTCTGGATACTGTCGTCTTCCCAGTGCCCCAGGTTTGTCATTTCAGGGTCCCCTGGGATTCTTCCCTCTTCTTCATTGCTCTCCTTCCCCCCTGTCATTTGCCAAGCTTTATTGATTGTACCTCTTCAATAGCTTTTCTCTCTCTCTTTGCTGTACTCGCACAACCACCACCCTCTGTCAGCCTCCCTCTCGTGTCCAGTTCTCTCTGGAGGCGCCCCATTGCTGGTCATCCAGCTTCCAGGCTCTTCCCTCCCCAATCCATTTTCCACAAAGCTGTCCTTGTGACATTGCTGAGGCACAGGTTGACGGTGTCACTTCCTGATCTAGGGTGGTAGTTCCCAGACATTTTGGTCTAAGACCTCTTTTGACACTCCTAAAAATTCTTGAAGATCCCAAAGAGCTTTTGATTATGTGGGTTGTAATTCTTGCTGTTTACCACATTAGAAATTAAGATAGCTTAGTTTTGTTATGAAAATGATTTTAACCTCAGGGTCTCTGAACCACAGTTTGAGAACTGCTAGTCCAGGCGTGGGAAACCTGACACCTCGAGACCGTGTGTGGCCCTCTAGGTCCTCAAGTGTGGCCCTTTGACTGAGTCTAAACTTCTCAGAACAAATTCCCTTAATAAAAGGATTTGTTCTGTAAAACTTGGACTCAGTCAAAAGGCCACACCCAAGGACCTAGAGGGCCGCATGTGGCCTCAAGGCCACACCCCTGTGCTAGTCTATAGGACAAAATGAAAGTTCCCCAGCCTGGCATTTAGGGCCCCTTTCATGCAGTCTGGCCTTTACCCACCCTTCCAGCCTTTATGCTGCTATTCTACTTTATAAACCTTCCTGTACTTAAACTAGATTCCAGAAACTGCTTCCTGGATTACATCTCCTGCACGTGTGCCCTTCCTGGTGCCCAGGATATCTCATAGCCTCCTGAACACAGCCTCTTCCTGCCTGGCTCATTTCAGACGCCTCTTCCTTGGGGTAGCCGTCCCGGATTCTTCTTGTTTCTACAATACTCTACTTATGTGTGTGTATGTTACAGACCCCCCTTAAAAGGTGAACTCCTGTTTTTTTGGTTTTGGTGTTTTGTATTGCTAGCCTCTTGTGCATTTAGTGCCTTGCTTATAATAGGTACTTAGTAGAACCAGGCCTGAAGTCGGGAAGACCTGAGTTCAAATCCAGCCTCAGATACTTAGTAGCTTTATGAGCCCAAGCAAATGCTTTACTCCCTGTTTGCCGCAGCTTCTTCCTCTGTGTGACCCTATAGCACCTGCCTCCTGTGGTTGTGGTGAGGCTCTAATGAGATGATAATTGTACAGCGCTGAGCACAATTCCCGATATGTTTGTTGTTCACTCGTTCAGCCACATCCGACTCTTCATGACCCTGTGGACCCTACTGTCCATGGAGTTTTCTTAGCAAAGATACTGGAGTAGTCTGCCATTTCCTTCTCCAGTGGTTTAAGGCAAATAGACATTAAATAATTTGCCCAGGGTCACACAGCTAATAAGTTTCTGAGGTCAGATTTGAACTCAGGTCTTCCTGAATCTCAGCCCAGTGCTCTATTCACTGAGCCATCTAGCGTCCTCTAGCATACTAAGTGCCTAACACACCGTAAGTGCCACATAAATGTTAATTGTTGTTGTTAATAAACGTTGAATTGAATGATGCATCTGAGCAAGACTTTAGTATAGATACACGAAATTACCACACAAGAAATAGTCTGCTATTGAGAAATACCAGTTCTTCTGCATGGAATTGTAAGGTGTCATAACAATGTAGAGAGGACCCAAAAAAGTGAGGAAATTTATAATAGCAAACAACATAAGAAGTTGGGCTTGTCAGGGTTAAGGAAGCAAATACACTTAAGTCACTTGCCCTCCCAATTTTTCTCTACTCTTTCATTTACAAAGCTAGAAACCTTCACTGTTCCATGAGGTTCACTACCTCCATCTCCTTGCCCACCCCACCCCCTATTTTTTCTACTCTAACATATTGAGTACTACAGAAAGCTCTCCGGAAAATCTAGCCCCAGAGTCATCTCTCCATAAGTAGGGAAGAGAACTCAAGCCTTGGACCAAGTGAGAATTTCTTTGAAGAATGGAAATTCCTTCCCACAAATCATCCTCAAACAGCTTTTTCCTGTTTCTTGTGTACTGAGGAGACAGTTGATGGATTTTGACGTTGAAACATACCCATTTTCCATATACTTGAGGCAGAAAGGGTGGTGGTCTGTCAAACAAAGGAGAGGTCTGCCCCCTCTGTCTTGTAGTAGGAGCCTCTCCTAGGTACGCTCAGCAGGCCATCCAATGTCTTGAGACAGTAAGAGCATGGTTACAAGATCGCCCTAGGTTTAGGGAAGTCAGATTTCTTTAGTGGGGGAGAATGCACCCTGTATTCAGACAGCTGGACTGGCTAATGCTGCAGCCTCTTTTTGGTTACTTTCTAAGAAGCCAGCTTTTTCCATCATCTGTGCTTATTGTTCTATTGAGTGTGCAGCTGATCTTGGTATACAGAAGTGGTGTTTTAGATTTCCTCCAAAAGCAAGATTTTATATTAAATCAACCTCTTGTGCAAGCCTGGATGTCAAGGTTATTCTATAGTAAATATTTTTAGGGATATCAGTTTAAGAGGAGATAGTCATTTGGCATCTAGCTGTCCTCAGTGAGTTCATGTCACCAGACCTGGATGCACTCTGACCTAGAATACAGAAAAAACTGACCATAATGAGTGCTGAACTCCTGGTTATGATCTAGGTGTTAGGAAACAGGACAGGTGCCTTAGTACTAGAGAAGGGCAAAGGTCCCAGTTTTCAGGAAAGAGGAGGGTGACATCTGCAAACTCTATGGCAGGAAGGTTAGCATGTATTCCTGTCAGAATCCTAGAATGCACTAGTGGGGCAGCTTGTGAATACGTTATGACGATCATAATATTGATTGACTTCTGTCTGGCATGGTAAAGTTTGGAAAATAATTTATATACATAAACTCCTAAACCTCACAACAGCCCCATTTAGTTACGTACTACAGTTATTTATATATGAAAAAACGGAGGGTCAGAAGGTTAAATGACTTGCCCATGTCCAGATGACTATTTTGTGTTAGAGGCAGGTTCTACCCTAGGTCTTCTGGACTCTTATTGACAGCCCTCTGTCCACTGTGCTGTGTTGCCATTTTGATCATAAAAGGCTTCCTCATGGCTCCTCAAGAACATGGCTTCCTCAAGAACAGCTCATGCCACAGTAACTCCATGTTCTTTTTTGGCAGGATAATGTTAACTGGTAGACAGGAGAAATGCTCAAGATGCAATATGCTTGGATTTCAACAAAACATTGAACAAAGTTTCTTGTGTGGTACTGTGGATAAGGTAGAAAGATATAGGCTACATGATAAGACATTTAGGTGGATTGGAATGGGTGAGATAAATGGACCTAAAGAATACTCATGAATGGCTTTGTATCAGCTTGGAGGGAAGTCTCCCCTGGAATGCTCCAGGGATCTGGCTTTGGCCTATACCGGTCAATATTTTTATCAAAGACTTGGATAAAGACATATATGGCATTTTGGTCAAATTTGTAGATAACTAAAATGATAAGGGATAGCTACATCAGATGACAGAATCTAGATGACAGATCTCAGGAGGCTAGAACAGTGCCAACTGGAAAAGGTAAAATTTAATAGAGACAAGTGTGACATTCTGTGTTTGAGCTATGGCAGTTAACTTCACCAGACAAATAAAGGTGTCACATAGGTAGATAGCAGTTTGTCTGAAAAAGATCTCATTGTTTTAGTTGACTACAAACTCGGTCTGACTTAACATTGTGAAATAGCAGCCAGAAAACCCACCAGGGTTTCCTAGGCTACATTCAAAGAGAAATTGCCTCCAGATCAAGGGAATTACACAGTCCCTGTTTAGCCTCAAATATGTTTTAGGAAAGTCTTGAATAAGCTAGAGTGCTCCCCAAAGAGGGTGACCCATCTGGTGAGAGAAGAGACATTCAGAGTTTGGTGAAGGGATGATTGCCTTGGGGAAGAGGAGGCATGATACCTGGGTTCAAGTATTTAAAAAGTTGTCATGAGGAAGGGAGATTAGACTTGTGCTTAGCCCACAGGGCAGAATCAGGAGAAATAGGCTGAACTCGCAAAGAGGCAGTGGAAGGAAAAACCAAGCCATCCAAAAAGTGGAGGGGTCACCCTCGTGGAGGAATGCAGCTTCCCTGTACTGAGGTCTTCAAGAAAAGCCTGGAAATGAGAACGTCTTGTTGGCAAGGCTTCAGGAAAGAGTGTAATTCAGAAGCCAGTCAGGCTGAATGGCCTCTGAGGTGCCTTCCAGCTCATAGGTTGCTGTCATTTTGTGGTTCAGCTTATATCAGAAAATCAAATCTCCAACTTCTGGCAGTTGAATCGGTGGGGAAATAGTAAACCAGGGGTTGATCTTTCCTTTGGTGAAATTCGGTGGGTTTGACCTGTTCTTTACCCTCACAGTTTTATGTCACTGTAGGAGGCTATGTTTTTATCTGTTATCCGTATAAAGAAAATGAAGCACAGAGGACCAGCTGGGCAGTTGTGTAGCTGGGAACCGAACCCATCGAGGACATATTTTAAAAGAAGGAAAGTTAAAAGCATGTTGAAATTTCTGACTCGGAATAACAAAGTTAAAGATTATCTACAGCACTTTGTACAAGATAGTTGTTGCTTAGTTACAGACATTGGGGAATTCTGAATTTAGGGACATACACACACTCAAAATCCACTTTTTGTTCTTCACCCTCCCAACAGGCCTTTGTTCTTTTGACCAGAAGATGACCTCTAGGAATGGCTCAGATGGGCAGTGTTCCCAGCGGCTTTGGGTTTAAGTAACACCCACTCGAAACACTCTAGAACGAGGGCAAGGTTTAAATCAGTGTGCCAGATCATCGTAGGCTTGATGAAGGAAAGGAAGTGATAAAACTTTTACCATTTAACTTATTCCAGTGAAAGGATGATGTAAAATCACCAATATTGGCATGAACATAAAATTCTACGTTATGACCATTTCTATGCCGTTAGATGCCTGAACTTTCTTACAAATTATTTTTGAAGGCCTGGAGTGGCTTTTGGGTTTGTTTGCTTTTCTTGATCATCTGAATTGACCAAGGAACATTTGTTCTTTAAAGATTACCTTTAAAATGCATCCAATTTTAGGGCTTCTATTTAGAGCTAGTTCTTTACCTATTAAAATCAGTATTTTCATAATTTTTCCTTTTTCATGGAATCATAGAATCTCAGGTTAGAAGGAGTTTCAAGGCCATCAAATCCAAACCACATCTGAACAAGTTTAGGCTTTGCTGCATGCCTGACAGTTGTGGTCCAGCTTTTTGCTTGAAGTCTTCCTCTGAGGGGACTGTTCTGCTTTCCCAGGGAGTTCACTTTGTTTTGGGATAGCTCCAGTTATTGAGAAGGCTGTCTTTTTATCTAACCTTCATTTGCTGCTGCTGTTCTTTATTAGCATCCATTGCTCCAAGTTCTGTATTTTGGGGCCAAGCAGGACGAATCCAACTCCTCTTCCACAGGGCGTCTCCTTAAATATCTGAAGACAGATGTCATATCCCCTCTGTATTCTCTTCTCCTGGATACATATCCACAGAGAAGCCATTGATGGCACAGTGGGTTGAGTCCTGGGTTTGTTTGTCAGGAGTCAGGAAGATCTGAGTTCAGACTGGCCTCAGACACATTCTAGTTGTATGACCTGGATAGGGAGACCATCCATTCCTTTCTTCAAGCCTCTGACAAAAAACGACTCTCCCCGAGACCATTTCGCAGATGCTTCAGATGCAAAGAATAAAATTGGTCCATTTGACTTTTAGCTTGCTTAGCACCAGAAGCCTCAAATGTGCTAGATGCCACATAGTACTTCACTGCAGCTGCCACCCCACTAGGCATGGGCCATTTAAGGCTATAAAAATGTTTGTCTTATATTCTGCTTTTCTGTGTGTACGTGCATATGCGTATATCAGTGTGTATACATGTGTGTGTTGTGTTGTGTGAAAGCTTCCATAGCTCCAGACTGTGCCTTGAGTGCAGTCATGACGGGATCTAGCCAACTGATACTTACATTTTGTACTTAGAGTTTTCAGAGGGCTTTCACACCACACACTTCTTCATTCGATATTCGCAGTCACTTTGTGAAATAATTCAAGTAGTTATTATTGGTCCCATTTTACAGATGAGGAGACTCAGATATCAAGGCTGCCCTCAGGTCTTCTGACACTGAATACAATGCTCTTTCCTCTGTGTCTCACTGCCTCTCCAGGTGGGGGTCAGTGATTCTTTGGTGAGTGTACCTTCATTGATGTGATTACTGCAGACCTCTTAGAATGATGCTGTTATAAAGGAGAAATATGAGATTCACATGACTTCAATTGTGGATTTTTTTCCCATTTGTTAAAATTAAATTATATCGTAAGTTTAAATTTTTAATTAAAAATAATTCATTTTCAGTCCACGGATCAATTGAAGAAATACTGTTGTGGCAGGCTGACATACCACCATGCTGTAGAATTTTTTGTTTGTTTGTCATGTTGTTTGTGGTGAAGATCTGTAAAAATTGTCACCATTACCTAAGCTCAACCATCACCAATAATTATCTCTAGAGGAAGTTAATGATAGAAAAAGAGAGCATAAGTCTTTTAACATTATATTTTTACTATATACCCTGAGGACAATTAATTTTGATCAGTAGCTAAGGTTAAAGTCTTATGCAATTAAAATAAGGATTACTGATAATAGCTTTGGTATGCGGTAAATTCCCATGTCTAAAGTTTGCTGTGATCGGGGGAAAAAGGAAAGGTACCTGTATGTTCTGAAATATTTCTAGCAGCTCTCTTTGTGGTGGCAAAGAACTGGAAAGTGAGGGGATGCCCATCAGTTGGGGAATGGCTGAACAGGTTGTAGCATATGATTGTGGTGGAATACTGTTGTGCTATAAGAATTGATGAACTGGTTGACTTTAGAAAAACATAGAAAGACTTGCACGAAATAATGAAAAGTGAAGTGAGCGGAACCAAGAGGACGTGTATACAGCAACAGCAATATTGTTTGAAGCACAACTATGAGCAACCAAGTTATTCTGAATACTGTAAATACTCAAATCAGCTGTAAAGGACCTGTGAAAGCAGATGCTATTCATCTCTAGAGAAAGAAGGATGAATAGAAGTACTTATAGTTTAGGTTTACATATATTTATAAATCTGTGTCAAATGGTGGCTTTCTGTAGTGCAGGATAGGGAGGGAGGGAGACAGGTCAAAACGTAAAACGTAACAAAAAAATTAAATTAAAAAATTTTGCTGTAGCTCTTGAGAATATGAGCATTAATAATTAATTTTTAAATTAAATTTTAATTTTTAAATTAATTTTTAAATTAGTTCCAAGCAGTATAAGTTTAATGGCCTTTATAGAATAACAGCATTGAATTTTATGCACAAATTTTGTCCATTTGCTTAATTGTCAAGGATTAGTTGAATTATATTGATTTTAGGTATTGACAGGAGATCAGGTGGCTGCTGTGTAGCCTTTGACAGGAGAGTTGATTTTTTTTTTTATAGTTCTAGGATTTTCGAATTACGGAACTAATCAAAAACCCAATTATGAATTATTCCAAGAAAATATGATCATGAATTTTAAAAAATTAAAACAATGGGAACTTAAGAGAAAAATTTAGCATGGCAGATACTGCTGATACGAAGATAGACAACACTGGGCTCCCCTTCCTTCCTTCTCTTCCTTGGATTCGGTCTCCGGTTCAACCAAAGAAATGCCTTTTCATGACCCTGTTTGTCTCTTCTGGTTACCGAAATAGAGAGACCATTTAGCCTTTGTCTCCATATTTTTAAATTACAGGAAATTTTTTTTACTCTTATCATCAGTGGTACATGATACGTGTATGATGTGTTTTTGGAAGTTTAAAATGAGTCACCATGAAGTCGCTGAAAGGCCACCACTTACCACATTTACAGTTCTGAATAAACTTGTTTAATTTTTTTAATGCAAAGCATGTATCTTTACCACATTGACTGAAGTGTTACCAAAAAAAAAAAAGCGGCTGTGAAGTAGCTGACTGGTTACAAAGCAGTACCAAATCAGTAAAAACTTACTAAGAAAGGCTTAGTGGTTGCTATTGATGTTTCAGTAATGTCACAGAGCTTAATCAGAGTGACTAACTTACCCAGGTTCACAGATTTACTTAAATCATTTGCTTTTCTGATACTAGTCACATAGATTTCAAATACAGCTGACATCAGTCTTTTTCTAATAGCCGTGTTTGAAATGTCATTAAAATGACGCTAAAAATTGTGACCATACCATAGCCTATTATGGTTGCCTCTGTGGCTGTTAAGCATAGTTTCATGATATAAACTATTAAAAAGAAACACATATTAAAATAATCAGTTTCATATGTTAAAAGTCCACTTTTAACCTTTTTTTAAAAAAGAGAAAGATTTGTAGACAACCTTTTACATACTCTATTTTCTTCATGTTTCTTAAATTATATTTTTGCAGATAGAGGATTAAATGAATACACTTAAGGAAATATAACTTTTCTAGTTGTATTTGAGACCAAGCACCTTGCACAGTGTCATGACCCTTCTAATACCGCAAACTTTCTGTAATACGGCTCCCAAAGAAAAACCCACATCCTATGTATAACCTTAGATTTATTTTGAAACCTATGTGAAGAGAACATAGAGATTACTAATTGTTTCTGTTATTTCCTTTAAGGGTATGAGCTCTAATTTATGACCTGAGTTTCTCAAATTTGCCAGATCCATATATAACAAACTTATTTGTTCTAAATAAATGGTCCAAAGTCCTGGTCTTGGAACAGAGACAGAACTGATAGATAAAGCCTTTATTAAGCCCTCACCATGCACCAGATATGGTGCTAAGCACCTAGGATAGAAATCCAGGGAAGTAGGGCACCCAAGGCAGTGTCTTCTCCTGAGGATCCAGTAGGAGGGGAACCCCGTGGGACGGAAGCTCGGGCACGAGGAGCATGGTTTGGAAATGGTGGCTCTGAAGGCCGGGTTCCAGCCAAGATGAGGTGGGATCCCAGGGGCAGAGTCCAGGGTTCTATATTGAGGGGGAGATTAGGATGATAGCCTGGAAAGGATAGGAAAATAAACAAGGCTCTAAGTATTTTTGTTTGAAAGTTAATAACAACAATAATGATAGCTAACATATATATAGTGCCTGAAGGTTTGCCAAGTGCTTTACAAACACTGTCTGATTTAATCCTCCCAATAACTCTGGGTGATGGGTGTTAATGTTACCACATTATACAGTTGAGGAAGCTGAGTTCGACAGCAATGAGGCCGGATCTGATCTTGGGTCTTCCTGACCTCCAGGAGCTGGCTCTGCCCCTCGCTGCTTCTGCTCTGGCAGGTTGGAGATCTGGCTTCAGAACTCCTGGAGGTGGTGCTGGCTTGTGACCAACCCTTCCCTGGCTCTTGTTATTTCTAGTGCCCACTGGCTACCCTCCTTTTTGCTGGAACTCATGCTGGCTTCCTCAAGGCTGCCCCTTTCCCTGCCTCTGACAGTTTCTGGCCATCCTTTGGGGCAGGTCTGTACTGGAGGAGTGCTTTCCTTCTGTTTCTCTGTGGTTTTCTGTATCATCGCTCTATCTAGGGTCCTTTTCAGGTGTTTGATGAGAAATGAGTGGGAAAGCAGGACAGCCTTCTTCTTCCTGTCTTCCCTAGTCAGTGGAATCTTTAGAGGAGTGCAGACCAAAGAGCTGCCCTGTGAGCAGAGAACATGAACTTTAATGCTTGGACTTTGTCATCTGTCTGGTGCTGAGTCCCTGTTGACTTGTTTCTTGAATCTGTATGTTGCAGGCAGTGAAATTGCAGAATAGCCCAGTGTTCAGGAATTTAGACAAAGGATTACTGTAATTTTAGGTGCTTCATTTTCTGCAGTTTTTTTCTTTGAACAGCTTTGAGTAAATGTAAATCTAATTTGTAAGGTGCTCCTTTTAAATATTTTTACTTTTTTATCAGGCCCTGGAGTCAGACCTAATTGGCTTTGTTGGAAATGTTTCTGTCCCTATTTATCTTCCCCTGCTCACTTAAGGACTCTTTTAAACTATAGAATCATGACTTCTGTTCATTTTACCTTGTTGCCTATTTGGTTCTAAAGACCATAATGGGAAAAAAAAAAAGCATTTGTTGACATTTTGTCATCTCTGAGAAGCACAGTTTAGTTATGCAGATTTCATTGCATAATCTAAAATCAAAATTTCCATCTTCAGACTTTCATTTAGTACTTTGCATATTAAATAAACAGTTTTGACTTTGACATCCCTCAAAAACTTAACAAGCTGGCATTCCATCTTATTATCCCCTCCCCCCGCCCCCCACGTTGGTTTGAGACTCTAGATCAGAGAGCCTGGAATCCATGGATCTGTTATGGGGGTGGGGAGAGTCCATGAACTTAGACGAGGGGAATAGACCTTTTATTTCAATATAATTACTTCTTTTGTACTACTTTGTATTTAATTTTGTTCATTTCAAAAAATTCTGAAAAGGGATCTACAAGTTTCACCAGACTGCTCAATAGATCTGTGATGCAAAAAGGTCAAGAGTTCCTGCTCTAGACTTTGGAAAGATATTATAGATGCTTTTCATTTGTGTGTGTGTGTGTGTGTGTGTGTGTGTGTGTGTGTGTGTGTGTGTGTGTGTGTGTGTCTGCGCGCACGCTTGAGAGAGAGAGTGCGTGATGCTGGTTACAGTCCTCCGATCTTGCCACAGGAAAGGCACTTCCTTAGACAGGAAGAAAGCAGATTTTAACATGTAAGCAGTGTTTCAGCCGCAGGTTTCCCAGTAATACTTCAAGGCGATCACACTGTTTGCTTAAGAACCTGCTAAAAAATATAGCTGAGAGTAAAATTTTGAAAAGGTATTTTCATAACTGTAAGGAACTTCCAGAACTAGACATTATATGGAATAGAGTTGGTTTATACCTTTTTTTTTCTTTGAGAATTTGATATCCTTAAAAAAAAAAAATCTCTTGGCCTCAAATTTCTAAACTTGGTTAGGTTAGCCTGACCTTCTGTTTGATATGCAGAAATATATTAAAAACTTCTAGTCGTTGAATTATCACCCCCTTGAGGAAAGTCAGTGCAATTGCAACAGTGGTAAAGAAGGACGTTTTTTTAATAAATATTTTTGTCCACATAGGGCCTTTTCCCTTTTCTTTGATCTCTTTGGAATGCAGGCCTGGTAGTGGTGTTGCTTAGATAAGGGGTATGCATGGTTTTATAGCTCTTTGGGCAGAGTTCCAAATTGTTCTCCAGAATGGTTGGGCCAGTTCATAACTCCATCAGCAGTGCATCAGTGTCCTTATTTTCCCACATTCTTTCCAAGATTTGTCATTTTCCTTCTCTGTCATGTTAGCTAATTTGGGTAGAATTGTCATTTATATTAGTTCAGCCTACTCATGAGTAATTAATATTTCTCCAGTTGTTTAAATCAGTCTTTATTTGTGCGAAAAGTATTTTATAATTGTGTTCATATAGTTCCTGGGTTTTTCTTGTCAGATATACTCCCAGATATTTTATATCGTTTCCAGTTATTTTAAATAGAATTTCTCTTTCTATCTCGTACTGCTAAATAATTTCAAGAAAAGTTTGTTTTAGATCTATAAAAGAGAAGAGAAGGCAGGTGAGGGGGAATGAGTGAATCTTGCTCTCATCAGATTTGACCCAAGGAGGGAATATCATACATACTCAATTGGGTATCTTATCCCACAGGAAAAAAGGAGGAAGAAGATAAAAAAGGGAGGATGATAGAAGGGAGAGCAGACGGGGGTGGAGGTAATCAAACAAACACTTTCAAAAAGGGACAAGGTCAAGGGAGAAAATTCAATAAAGGGAGATTGGTTAGGAAGAAGCAAAATATAGTTAGTCTTTCACAACATGAGTATTGTGGAAGGGTTATACATAATGATACACATGT
>CM053626.1:306873927-306884867 GCA_028646595.1 Phalanger gymnotis | reverse complement strand
TGACTGGGGAACAGGGCAACCAGAATATATGCCATCTTGGAGTGGGGGGGAGGGTAGAAATGGGGAGAAAATTTGTAATTCAAACTCTTGTGAAAATTAATGCTGAAAACTAAATATATTAAATAAAAAAAAGAAAAGTTTCTTTTATTCATCTGCTTTCTAGTATTTTTAGTAGGAATGAGTGTTGTATTTTTCAAAAAGCTTTTTCTACATCTTTTGATATAATCGTATGATTTTTGGTGTTTTTCTTATTGATATAATCAATTTTGCATATACTTTTCCTAATATTGAACCAGTCCAGGCAGGGAGGATTTTGTAGTAACCTACCTGGAATGTACAATGTTTGTCTTTCACTCGTGGTCAAATAATTATTATCCATGCTGAGTTCAGTCTAAAGAGAAGCAAAAGTAAAGGTAAAAAACATGTCCTCACTCTTCAGATAAACAGGGAAAATGACATGCTCCTTTAAAAAAGAAGGAAGAAAGCTTAAGTATAAACAGAAAGAGAAGAATCCTCATTGTTGTTAGGCTGAGTGAAAGAAGTGAACAGAGGACCACTGGAGCTAATAGAAATGAATCTCTTGGGGGCAGAGCCAAGACGGCACTGTGAAAGGGAAGGAACTAGTGGAGCTCTCTCACAAATTCTGTCAGATACATCTAAAAAAGTGAATCTGAGCAGATTTGAGAGAGTTAGAAGCCACTAGTAGACTGAGAGGGGTAGGAGTGCTGGGCACGCGGAAGGGTGCCAGACCAAACCAACCAGGAACAGCAGAGGAATCCAGCCAGCCATTGGGTCTGGAAGACTCCAGCACAGAGCCTGGGACTGCGGGAGTAGCTGTCCCAGAGGCCTCCAACACACAGTCTAAAGGTTTGAAACTCACCTTCTTGAACTTCTGGGAGCCATGATGTCCAGGTAAAAACAGCTGTCATCCATCCCTCCCTTGAATAAACCCAGAGAATACTCCACAGGAGAAACAGGAACCAGAAGGGGGGCTTCAGTAGTGAGAGAAGTTGAGGAGAGGGCCTGTCTTGTGGTGATGGAAGGAGACTAGTGCAGGAAGAGAGGTGTCCCAGCAGCCCTCACCTCAGCAGAACAATGAGAGTAACTGAGCCCCATGGGGTGGAGCTAACAAACGTCAACTCCAGGACCCCATGGCTTCGAATAGCCAGGGGAAGTGGCAGACACCAGCACAGGCAAGAGCTGAGACCACCCATGCTGTAGAGCAGTACTGGAGAAGAGGAAACTCCCAGCAGCCAGACCACCCTTCCCCCACCTCACAAAACCAGAGGCCATAGAACATAAAGCCAGTGAGCAGGCCTACAGATTCCAACACAAGAAACTTGGAACAGAGTCCCCTGAGCCTCAGAAACAGAGATCCATTTTAGAAGCCAGGAGGAAAAAAAAACACCATGAAAAAACATACTAAAAAGCCAAAGACCGTTGATTCCTATTGTGGAGACAGGGAAGATCAAAATACCAGTTCAGAAGAGGACAGCATGGACGCTACACCCACATCTGAAACCTCAGAAGGGAAAGTGAGCTGGTCTCCAGACCAAAAACTGTTCCTGGAAGACCTGGAAGGACTTTAAAAACCAAATTAGGGAGTTAAAAGAAAAAAATGGGGGAAAAAAATTCACCGATGAAAACAAATCTTTAAAAAGTAAAATTGGTGAAATGGTTAAGGAGAATCAGAATATAAATGGAGAAAATATCTCATTGAAAAGTAAAATCAACCAAATGGAAAAGGCAATAGAGAAGCTAAAGGAAGAAAACAATACATTAAAAATTAGAATTGGGCAAGTAGAAGCTAATGACATTATGAGACATCAAGAATCAGTCAAACAAAGTCTAAAGAATGAAAAATACAAGAAAATGTGAAATATCTAATTGGAAAAACAACTGACCTGGAAAATAGATCCAGGAAAGCCACGATGAAAAAAAGAGCCTGGACAGGATCTTCCATCAAATCCTTAAGGAAAATTTCCCGGAGGTCCTAGAACCAGAGAGTAAAATCGTCATCAAAAGAATCCACTGATCATGCCCTGAAAGAGATCCCAAATTGAAAACTCCAAGAAATATTATAGTCAAATTCCAGAACTACCAGGTCAAGGAGAAAACACTTCAAGCAGTTAGAAACAATTCAAGTATCATGGAACTACAGTCAGGATCACACAGGATCTTTCAGCTTCTACATTAAATGACAGGAGAAATTGGAATATGATATTCCGAAAGTCAAAGGAGCTGGGACTACAAGGATCATCTACCCAGCAAAATTGAGAATAATTTTCCAGGCAAGGAGATGGACATTCGGTGAAATAAGGGAGTTCCAGACCTTCCTGATGCCAGAGCTCAGTGGAAAATTTGATCTCCAAATACAAAACTCAAAAGAGACATAAAAAAGTAAACGGGGAGGGGGGGGGAAATGACCCTAGTTAATCAGTAAGGCTAATTAGTTACATCCTTATATAGGATTATTTTGTTTCACATGTCAATCTTGTGAATAGTATAGTTACGACAATTGAAAGGGATTTCATAGACAGTGGGTGTCAGTATAAAATAATTGATATAATGATAAAAACATAATTAAAAGATATAAAGGGATGGTTCTGGGAGAAGGGGTAAGGAGGTAGTAGAAAAGAGTAAATGACATCACATGAAAAGGCACAAAAACATAGTAAAGGGAAAGAAGGGAGGGAGAAGAGCAGTATTTGAGCTTTACTCTCATCAGATTTGGTTTAAGAAAGGAATAACATACCCTGATAAGTATAGAAATCAAACTTGTCCTACAGGCAGTAGGAGGGGAAAGAAAAGGGAGGGGGGTGATCAGAAGGGAAGGAAGAAGTAGCATGGGGAAATAGGTAAGATAAGGGAGGGGAATCGAGGAAGGGTAAACTGAGGAAGGCAGTGGTCAAAAGCAGAACTTTTGAGGAGTGGGAGAAGGGGGAAATAAAAGCATAAACAGGGAAAATAGGATGGAGAAAAAGACACAGATAGTAATCATAACTGTGAATGCGAATGGGATGAACTCTCCCATAAAACAGAAGCAGATAGCAGAATGGATTAAAAACCATTATCCTATAATATGCTGTTTACAAGAAACACATTTGAAGCAGAGGGATACACACATGGTAAAGATAAAAGGCTGGAGTGGAATATATTGTACTTCAGCTAAAGTAAAAAAGCAGGGGTAGCAATCCTGATCTCAGACAAAGCAAAAGCAAAGGTAGATCTAATTAAAAGAGATAAGAAAGGACACTACATCCTGCTAAAAGGCACCATAAACAATGAAGTAATATAATTGTTTAACATATATGCACCAAGTGATATGGCATGCTAATTCTTAGAGGAGAGGTTAAGGGAGTTACAGGAAGAAATAGACAGCAAAAGTATAATAATGGGGGACCTAAACCTCTCCCTCTCTGAACTTGACAAATCTAACCTTGAAATAAACAAGAAAGAAGTTAAGGAGGTGAATAGAATTTTGGAAGAGGCAGATATGATAGACCTCTGAAGAAAACTATGGAGATAAAAAGGAATATACTTTTTTTTCTCAGTGGTACATGGCACATATTCAAAAATTGACCATGTACTATGGCATAAAAACCTCACAATCCAATGCAGAAAGGCAAAAGTAGTCAAAGCATCCTTTTCAGATCATGATGCAATAAAAATTTTTTCTAATAAAGAACCATGGAAAAATAAACTAAAAATTAATTGGAAACTAAATAATCTAATTCTAAAGAATGAGTGAGCCAAAGAACAAACAATAGAAATAATTAATAACTTCATTCAAGAGAATGACAATAATGAGACAACATACCAAAATTTATGGGATGCAGCAAAATTAGTTCTTAGGGGAAGTTTTATATCTCTAAATGCTTATGTGAATAAAACAGGAAAAGGAGATCAATGAATTGGGTATGTAACTGAAAAAGCTAGAAAAATAACAAATTGAAAATCTCCAATTAAATACCAAATTAGAAATACTGAAAATCAAAGGAGAGATTAATAAAATTAAAATCAAGAAGACTATTAAATTAATAAATGAAACCAAGAACTGATTTTATGGGAAAAAAAACAATAAAATTGATAAAACTTTGGTCACTTTGATTAAAAAAAAAGAAAGAAGAAAATCAAATTACCAGTATCAAAAATGAAAAGGGTGAATTCATTTCCAATGATGAGGAAATTAAGACAATAGTTAGGAATTATTTTGCACAATTGTATGCCCATAAATTTGACAACCTTAGGGATATGGATGAATATTTACAAAAATATAAATTGCCCAAGTTAACAGAAGAGGAAGTAAAATACCTAAATAACCCCATCTCAGAAAAAGAAATTGAGCAAGCCTACAGTGAACTCCCTAGGAAAAAATCTCCAGGGCCATATGATTTTACATGTGAATTTTTTCAAAGATTTAAAGAACAATTAATTCCTATACTTTGGGAAAATAGGTGAAGGAGTCCTGCCAAATTCCTTTTATGACACAATACTAATACCCAAACCAGGAAGAGTCAAAACAGAGAAGGAAATTTATAGACCAATTTCCCTAATGAATATTGATGCAAAAATTTTACATAAAACATTAGCAAAAAGATTGCAGCAACTTATCACAAGAATAATACACTACGACCAGGTAGGATTTATTCCAGGAATGCTAGGAAAACTATCAGCATAATTGATCATATCAACAAAACTAGCAGAAACCATATGATCATCTCAATAGATGCAGAAAAAGCCTTTGACAAAATACAACACCCATTCCTATTAAAAACACTAGAAAGCATAGGAATAAATGGAGCCTTCCTTAAAATTATAAATAGCATCTACCTAAAACCATCAGCAAGCATTATTTGTATTGGGGATAAGCTAGATGCATTCCCAGTAAGATCAGGGATGAAACAAAGATGTCCATTATCACCCCTATTATTCAATTTGGTACTAGAAATGTTAGCTGTAGCAATAAGAGAAGAAAAAGAAATTGAAGGAATTAGAATAGGTAAAGAAGAAACTAAATTACTTTTTGCAGACGATATGATGATATGCTTAGAGAATCAAGTAAAAAACTACTTGAAATAATAAACAACTTCAGCAAAGTTGCAGGATATAAAATAAACCCACACAAATCCTCAGCATTCCTGTACATTACTAACAAAGCCCAACAGCAAAAGATAGAAAGAGAAATTCCATTTGAAGTTACTGTAGACACTATAAAATATTTGGGAGTCTATCTGCCAAGACAAACCCAGGGCCTATATGAACATAATTATGAAACACTTTTCGCACAAATAAAGTCAGATCTACATAAATGGAAAAGTATCAGTTGCTCATGATTAGGCCAAGCTAATATAATAAAAATGACAGTTTTACCTAAATATTTATTCAGCACCATTCTAATCAAACTACCAAAAAATTATTTTATAGAGCTGGATAAAATAATAACAAAATTCGTCTAGAAGAACAAGAGGTCTAGAATATCTAGGGAATTAATGAAAAGAGATGCTAGGGAAGGTGGCCTAGCCATACCAGATATTAAACTGTATTGTAAAGCAGCAGTCATCAAAACTACTTGGTACTGGCTAAGAAACAGAGTGGTGGATCAGTGGAATAGGCTAGGTACACAAGATGCAGTAGTTAATGACTATAGGAATCTAATCTTTGATAAACCCAAAGAATCCAGCTTCTGGGCTAAATTCACTATTTCACAAAAACTGCTGGGAAAATTGGAAAATGGTAGGTCAGAAACTGGACATAGACCAATATCTTATACCATATACCAAAATAAAGTCAAAATGGGTTCATGATTTAGGAATAAAGGCTGATACTATAAGCAATTTGGGAGAGCAGGGAATAGCTTACCTATCAGATTTATGGAAAAGCAAAGAATTCATGACCCAACAAGAGATAGAAATGTTTTTGTATAAAAATGTTTTGTATAAAAAAAAAAAAAAGCCAATGCAACAAAGATTAGGAGGGAAGCCGAAAATTGGGAGAAAATCTTTACAACTAGTGTCTCTGATAAAGGCCTAATCTCTAAAATATACAGTGAACTGAGCCAAATTTATAGGCATACGAATCATTCTCCAATTGAGAAATGGTCAAAGGATGTGAACAGGCAGTTTTCAGAGGAAGAAATTAAAGATATCTATAGGCATATGAAAAAATGCTCTAAATCACTTTTGATTAGAGAAATGCAAATCAAAACGACTCCTAGGTACCACATCTCTCCTGTCACATTGGCTAAAATGATAAAACAGGAAAATGATAAATGGTGGGAAGAATGGGGAAAATTGGAACACTGTTACATTGCTCGTGGAGTTGTGAACTGATCCAGCCATTTTGGAGAGCAATTTGGAACTATGCCCAAAGGGCTATAAAAACGTGCATACCCTTTGACCCAGCAATACCACCTCTAGGGCTATGTCCCAAAGAGATCACACAAGTGGGAAAAAGACCTGTATGTACAAAAATATTTATAGTGACTGTTTTTGTTGTAACAAAGATTGGAAATCAAGGGGATGCCCATCAATTGGGGAAATGGATGAACAAGTTGTGGTATATGAAGGTAGTGGAATACTATTGTGCTGTAAGAAATGGGGAAGATACGGACTTCATAATAACCTGGAAAAACCTACACCATATAATGCTGAGTGAGGGAAGCAGAACCAGAAGAACATTATACACAACCACAGATATATGGATTCTGTGATGACTAACCTCAATAGACTTCACTCTTCTCAGCAATACAAGGTTCAAAGACAACTCCAAAGGACTCATGATGGAGAGAGCTGTCTACATCCAGAGAAAGAACTATGGAGTGTGAATGCAAATTGAGACAAATTATTTGCTTTCCTTTTTTTTTCTCTCTTTTGTTTTTGTCTTTTTTGGTTTTGTTTCTTCTGTCTCATAATTCATTCCATTGGTCATAATTCTTCTTTACAATTTGACTATTGTGTAAATAAGTTTAATGTGAAGTTATATGTAGAAGATATATCAGATTCCATGCTGTCTAGGGGAGGAGGAAGGAGGGGGAGGAAGAAAATCTGGAACTCAAAATCATGCAGAGCTGAGTGTTGTAAACTAAAAATAAAAAATCTTAATTAAAAAAAGAAAGAAAGAAATGAGTCTCTCCCAGAAGAGGAGTGATCCTGTATTCTCTGAAAAGGAACCAGCAACATATCCTCCAAGCAGTAATGGTGCGAGTTTGCAGGGGCTGCCAGGTGAGGGATCATTTATTAAGGGTTTCGTAGTGGAGGATGGTGACTTTTTGGCCTGATAGAAAAAGGCAAGTGTCCAGTACATGTTTGGTGTGGTGTGTAGACACCGTGCTGAGCAAATCACTTAGATTCTTTGAAATGGTTTCCCCTTCTGTAAAATGGGAAGAATGGTAATTGTCTTGCCTCCCTTGTGTGTTTGTCCTTCATTCTTGAGGAGGACCATCACGTATAGAAATGATGATGTGACTTGCAATTGACTTTGATTTGAGTGAGGGAGGGCTGCACAAGGTCACCAGCCTCACTTTCTCCTCCAGAGCCATCTGGGTCAAATGGCCAGATATTCATCAGGATGATTGGAGATGACCCAGGATGCACTGGGAGACCCTGGCCCTTTCATGTACTCACTTAGAGTGTGGTAATGCCCATTTCATGAATAGGCTTCTTTAAGAAGTGAGTCAAGGGATGGCCCCTTTAATTAGGGGGAAAAAAAAATTTTTAAAAAAATCAAGCAGGGAGGGGAAAACCCTCAGGGTTGCTGTTCCAAAGAGAAACATTTACCATTGATGTTCACTCTAAGGCAGGAGGGCCCCAAATGCAGCCATTAAGTGGAGTTTGGGCAAGAACCTGTTGTGAGGTTTATTGTTTGTTGTAGAGCTAAGTGATTTTTAAAACTTCAAGTCTTATGTAAATGTGAGTTAGGTTTAATCTTAATTCGAGATTTTATGCCTCAGAAGGAATACAAAGATTAGTTTAAGAAATATTTTATTCATGAAGAAATTACTCTTCTGGAACAGATATGTTATTAGATACAGGAGATTAGTCTGAAAAATGAACAGATCTCAAGTTGAATATAATTTAATGAAGTTAATCTGAAGTGTTTCTATATAGAAAAATAATAGAAAATTAGAATAGAATTGGGACAGCTCTGCATAGTCACCTTAGTCGGGGTCTTCAACTTCTTCCTGTCCTTGGATTTTTTATTAACCAATTTAACCCCCCCAAATGACTTACTGAAACAGTAATTTCCTCTGGCGTTCATCCCACTTCTTCCCTTCTGGTTCCTCAACATGAAGGAATGTCTGTATTGTAATTCTATAGTGGAAGGAGCCTTTGCAGAGTCTCCCCTTGAATCACCAGCCCACAGAGTCATCTGTTTGAACTTTTTTTCTCTTTCAGCTTTCACAGTCAGAGATTAGAAAACAGGAACCAAGGCCGTTACTACACTAGCCAGCAGAGTGTTTGATGGCCAACTTTGAGAGGGACAGAGGGACGCCATCTCCTGCCAGGAAAAGCTGAAAGAACGAGCTAACCAGTGGTTAGCTTCAGTCATTGACTTGGCAGGAGAGAGGAGAGTGGTTTTCAGATATGATAAAGGGCTGTTACCTGGAAGTACAAGACTGAGTAGAAGTGGATGGAATATGCTTTTGTTTAACATAGAGAACTTTTTCATAATTAGAGCTGTCTGGTCATGGGACAGACTGCCTGATAAAGTGTAGTGTGTTCTGAGTAACATGGAAGAGGTTTATCAATAATAAAATGTATAATGATTATATTTTTGTGCCATTTTAAAGTTACAAAGTACTTACCTCACAAGAACTTTGTGACTTAGGAGAAATAGCCCCATTTTGTAAATGAGGAAACTAAGATGCAAGATGATGAAGTAATGTTCATGGGTGGTACTAATCATTCTGCTGGTTAAGTGTCAGGGTCAGGATTTGAAGGTCTACTGATTCAAATAGAGAACTGTTGGGAATGGTGACTTTAGATGACCCTCTAAGCTCCCTTTCTTCCTTAAGATTATATGAAATAACCACTTTATACTTTGACCACGTACTCTTATTCACGTATCTTCTTTGTTTTACTAGGGTACAAACATTGAAGACCTTCCTTCATAGCACTGTACTTTCCAAATAAGCTGATGGAGACCATCCCTCCAACTTGACACAAGTTTTGTCTCTAAATTATTTTTTCAGAAATGGGCTCCATGTTTTCCATAATCCTTCTACAGTTCTACCACTATCCTGAGCCTTGAATCTAGTCTTTAAAGAATTCTTTTGCCAGCTCCATTATTCTTTGTTCTTTCCGATTCTACAATATATTCATCTCAGTTTTCATTCGTAGTTGTCCTTCAGGCTGAATTTTATAAGGTCCTGAATATTTAGTTTTCCATCATAAACTAATTAATGCATCTTGAAATAAACTGTTCTGCTTCAGAGGTGGGGATAACAGACTTCTACCCAACTACCACATATCTACTCTAGCAAAACTCTGAAATTCTCATGAGACTGAGTAATGATTTTAAAATCCAATGAGAAACTACAGTAAATGACTTCTTCCACCCCGGAAGAATTGTACTCAAACCCCTCCCACCCATCCTTACCGTGTCAATAAGGGGTAGCCTCCCACTGTGACTGGGTTGACTAGGAAAGAACCTGAATCAGTCAGTCAGTTGATAAACATTTATTGAGCTCTGCTCACAGCCTAATGGGAGAGACTCCTCTGTGCAAGCAAGATATAGATAGGAGAAATTAGTGGTAATCAGTAGAGTGGAGGCACAAGATAAGGGGGATTGGGAAAGGTTTCCAGAATATTCTAAAAGAAATTGCCTCTTACTGCTTTCCAATACATATATACATACATACATACATATATACATTTTATATATAGATACACACACAAAGAGAGAGAGAGAGAGTAAATGGAGCTAGGCTTCTTACAAACTGATGTTTAGAAGAGATTCTCAGTTGACTTGCTTTAATGAATAGCTAAAAGTGTTCATATTAGTTGTTTGAAGAGGGATGCTTATGGGTACCAAGCATTTAAAATATTTTCTGAGTAATCTTTGCCACGTAACATTTAGTGACTTCTAAGCCCTTTCTCCAAAATCATGGCACTTTGAGTGGGGCAGGACCTCTGAGCCTCTTCGCCTGGCAGTTGGGGAAAAGGCCCAAAGGGTTGACATGTCTATGGCCCGAGACCATCCAACAGGTTTGATCTAGAATTAGAACCCGGTCTCTTCATTATTGATCCAGGGCTCATTCCACAACGGCACACTACACAAAGCCAGGGCGAACTTAGAATCAATCAGTAAGCATTTATGAAAGCGTGGGGCTGCAGGTGCAAAGAGCAGAACAGTCCTTACTTGCAAAGTGTCTACAATAGGGGTGTGTTGGGGTGAGGGGGGCGTGGTGTGTATATATATATATATATATATATATATATATATATATATGAGAGATAATTGTAAAGTTAACAAATGCAAATCTATACAAAGTAGCCAAATGCAGGGTAATTTAGGAGAGAAGGGACTGGCAGTCTTTCAGATTAGAAAAGGCTTCATGCAGAAGGTGGTGCTTAGCCCCTTAAAGAAATAGAAGGACCTCTGAATGAGAGGTGAGGAGGAAGTGCATTCCAGGCCCAGGGCACAGCTGGGGCAAAAGCTCAGAGGTGAAAAATGGTCTGTTGCTTGTGAGGAACAGAGGTTAGTTGGGTGAATCCTAGAGTATGGGAGATGGAGTAATGTTCAGCAAGGCTGGGAAGGTGAGTTGGAGCCAATTTGAAAATAGCTTTAAAAGCTAAGCAAGGCATAGAGATGCACTGGCGTTGGTTGAGTAGAGAAAGTCACATGGCCAGATGTGTGCTTATGGAAAACTGCTGTGGCATCAGTGTGCAGGATGGACTGGAGTGGTCAGAAACAGGGCACTGCTGAAATAATCTAGG
>CM053626.1:306838918-306873427 GCA_028646595.1 Phalanger gymnotis | reverse complement strand
TATAGGTGTTTAGAGGGTCTTGGAGGAGAGCTTTAAGCAAGTCCCTGCTTTCCGGCCACCATCTTTGCTCCACCCTCGGGGCATTTGCGTCTTGATGGTTGGTGTTCAGTTGGACATAAGCTGTGGTTTGTTTTATATTGGGTATGTATGTACTGCCTTTTATGTACAAAGATGGTGCTACTTATGCACTGACTATAGGAAATAGCCTCTGAATTGTTCTTCTGGTAGCATTGGCAGGTGTAGAATGGCGTGTTCAGGCTCTGCCCACCTCACCTTCAGCCATTGGTCTGACTAATGGCACACATTAGAATAAACTCTTGGTGTTGACAGCACACTGAATTATACATTGTGGAATCTGTAGACTTGAGGACCTCTCAATCTCTGAGCCCAAGAACTGACGTTCATCACTATCCTGTTAGTAGTATCATTTGTGAAAATGACCCATCCTGGGCATACATGGGAAGGAAGGGACAGGCCAAAAGGCATTCACCACCTTGGTCTAGACTGTAGTTCTGGGCTGATCCTAAAGCCCATTAGTCCCTGCTCAGCCTTCTCCAGGGGCCCCTATACAGAGCACTACCAGAACTGACTCAAGCAGTTTAGAATATTCTTTTTCCTTCTAGGCACAAACAGACTTCCCAGAGACACCTCAGAGGACTTTCCACAAACTCACTACATTGATTCTTGGGGTTCAAGTTAGAGGATCACTTCTCCCTTTGAGAAGTGGGGGGGAGGGGTGCGGCAGACTATGGTGTCATTGATGCCTGGAATTCCAAAGGTGGGAACTCCCTCTGCTGATGCACATGGGTATTTGCTCTGAAACTTAGGGCCTGAAAAGAGTGGCCTTTGGTGCCTGAGAGGTCACAAAACCAGCATGCATCAGACTCAGTCTTCCCCCAGTGCACTGTAGGCTTTCTCAATTACTTAGAAATTTGTCAGGGGAAAAAGAAAAAGAAAAATTTAGTTCTTTGACTAATTCAGTTACTTGATATTTGTCATGACTCTCTACAAAAAGGTATGAAAACATCTGTACTAAAAGTTGTTTGGAAACGGCAAGTGTCACTTCTTGTGTGTGATGTTTTGGCAGACTAGATTTGTAGGATTTCAGCAAATGATATTGGAGTGACAGGATCTCGGTTACCCGATCTCTCTTCTCTGAAATAAGGTCACTGTGGTTCATATCCCTTGGGAACTGAGAAAACCTGTTTTAAGGGTTTGCTTTGTTGTCATCAAACAGAAAGAAGAAGGGAAGGTTCAAGGGCAGCTTAATAAGTCGGACTCCGCCCAGTATGTGCGGGAGCTGGAAGAGCAGATAGCGGAGCTGCATCATGAGGTGAGTGGGGGTAGGGTGGGGGTGCTGACAGCCCCTTGTCATCTGCTCCTCTTTCTCTTCTCAGCCTCCATGCTTTAAGGCACGTTCATTCTTACTGATGACATGTTTTAAGACTTTGAGGAAAAAGCCCTGGGATGCACCATTCATTGTGAGCCTAACTAGTATTTTTAAAGGTGATCTTGTTGTTTAATGTTCCTTTAACAAGGATTTTTTTTTTAATGAATCTATTTAAGCCCCAAGTTGAGAATTTATGTTTTCTCAAATCTCTTAATCTTTCAGGAAGGAACTTACAACATTTAAAGTTATCTTATTTAAAATTTTCATATTAAGTAGTTTTTGTTATATTTAGAAAATAATCTGTTTTCTAAAAGCAAATTCACAAGTCATTGCAATGACTCTATAACGTCCCTTGTGCCTGTAGAGTAGATGTGTGGTGGGTGTTTGCCGTTGAGGGCAGAGGGAAGTCTTTCTACCTCTGTCACCTCTCTCCCCTTATGCTGGTATTACTGAGATTGCAAAAAAGGATACTTGCTTAATGTCAGTTAACAGATTTCTTAGTATGTGAACACTTTTAAACTGACACCACCTTGAATCTGTGAAATTCTCAGGAAATTTTAAAGTATCTTCACTGTTGCTGTGGTATTAACTTAGACTCTTTGGATTTTCTTTTCATTAAAATTCAGCATGTGAGATTTTTCCTTCTACCATGTAATTTTCAGTGTTCATAGCTTTGTTAACTTTTTCATTAGCAGGATATAGGTCATGCCATTTTATGTCTTTAAGATAGGTTTTTGTCTATCTAATATTCCTTATTTGATTGTATCATATACTTTATATGGAGTGACCATTTTGTTATTTTTAAATTACAGTAAAGAAAATAAAGTAATATCAGCTTACTATTACAGGTTTTGAAATTACAGATGCTAAATAAAGCTCATTTGACCCCACAGTGAGGTTGAACTCTTAGGAACAAAAGCTTTCACATCAGTTTGCAACCCACTTCATTTCCATTTAAAGGCTGAGAGACCCGCGTCCTTCTATTTTACAGGAAAGGTAAACAATCTTGGACTTTCTTGGATAGATTAAAGAGTAAATTCCAAAGGTAGAATTCTAAGGTAGAATCTCTTAAATTTGGAATATTAGTAGAAAATGCTTGTTGTGAGATTTCTGTCTAGAGCCGCCTCCTGCTATGGAGGCAGCAGGAGAGTGCGGTTGGAGCATCTCCAGCTTTGGAGTCCAGAGACACGGCCACAGTTCTGACTGCCCTGCCCTGTGATCCAGGGCAAGTCACTGAATATCTGAGGCTCAAGCTCCTCCTGCATGAAATGGGAAGAATGAGTCCCATTCTGTGTCTTGATCTCTCAAGGTTGGTGTGTGGATCCAGTGAGACAGAACATATGAAAGTGCCTAACAGGGTCACATCTAACATCAGTGTGAGCTCTTCAGGGCATCATGACCAGTTTGCAGGCCATTCGGACCCTTTCCTCTCTATTGTTGCTTTCTTTGAGACCTTTCAGATATGTCCCTCAGAAAGAAAAGCTGGAATTGAAATTAGCCAGCATCACCTGTTGATTCAGTAGAAATGAGAGGTAAAAAACTTTTTTTTATATTCTCTGAATTTTAGAATAATTGAAGCACGATAATTCTTTGAAGAACTATGTTGTTTTTGTAGAAAACTGTCAAGTCGTATGTGAGTTAATCTAATTGGCAACTCTGTTGTTTTTAATACTGTAAAGTAAATTTGTTAAGCACATAAAATCTAGAGCTTTGTCTCTGAAGATATAGAGGAAGACAATTATTGGATTGCCACACATGAGATTTGAAGGACCCAGAATCTATTATTTAAAAAAATAACAAAACTCAGCCATTTGTATGGCACTTTTTAGAACCAGCTTCTGTGTTAGGTGTTCTGGAACACCCCTCTCATGCCTCCTCCTGGGGAACCTGAAGCAAAGTTGGATAGCTTGAGCTGAGGAGTTCTGAGCAGTAGAGCTGAGGGAGTGTTCACAGAGGCACCCTCATTATGGGGGGTAAGGGACAGTATGCTCCCTGAGGAGGCAAATCAGCCTAGGCATTAAAGGAGCATGCCAGTCAGCAGTGGCATCTGGCCCCTACAGGAGCCCTGAGCCCAAGGAGAGCAGGGATACACAGGCTCCCCTGCCACAAAAGTAACGGCCTGTTTTTGTCTAGAACGTTGTTAATTCCTCTCCGGTGGTTTGAAGGCTGCTGTGATATCAACAAACAGTAATAGTGGGAATGTACTGGAAGAGCTTGAGCCTTGGTCGTCTCTTTTCTCACATTCTGTTGAACTCCAGCAATGGGAAAATTCATTGCTTTAAGAGGCAACTTATTCTCTTTTTTGATAGCCATTGGAATCTGTAAGGCAACATAGCTGTACAAAAGGCATGTGAGCCTGCTCCTTAGACTAGTATTTATAGTTGGGAAGAGCCAGGCGTGAGGTATGACTGCAAAGCATTGGGGTGGGTGGTCATGCAGCTCGTGAAAACAGTTTCAGGATACCTTGTGCACAGCCACAGAAAGTTAGTGAGCCAGCTAGCCTGACGGCTGCACAGAAAAGGAGCAGTGGGTCATGTGCTGATTGTGCATTTCATAGTTAGAAAAAGAAACTGAGAACGGTGTGAGCTAGCCATTGGGGGACAAGGTGGAACTTTGGGAAAAGCTCTGAACTGGCAAAGAAGTGGGACGGGGTAGGGCGGCACCATGAAAAAGGAGCTAGGTTCAGACCCCAGTCAGGGGGAGACAGTAGGAATAAAGAAAAGAGTATTTTAGAAAAGTAAACATGGAAGCAAGAGGCGATGGTATGTGCTGTGTTTATTTAATCCCCTGAGGGTAGGGACTACCCTTATTCTTTTTACTCCCCAGCACAGGGCCTCGCATACAGTAGGCACTTAATATATATTTCTTTAATTAAGTTGATTGCTGAAATTAAAAGAAGTGAAAATCGAA
Source organism: Phalanger gymnotis (assembly GCA_028646595.1). NCBI lineage: Eukaryota > Metazoa > Chordata > Mammalia > Diprotodontia > Phalangeridae > Phalanger > Phalanger gymnotis. Next base: position 306,869,127 of record CM053626.1, on the reverse strand, counting down.
ATAACTCCTTATCTTCATACTTCAGTGAATAAACGAAAAGTCATTCATCAAATACTTAAAATATTCTAAGCACCAGACTTACAAACACAAAAGTACTCATCCCCTCAAGACGCTAACAACACATATAAGGACTAAGGACGTTTGGATCACACAGCGATGGTGAGTGGACCAATAGGGCAGTTGGTTGACACTCCTTTTCCAGAGGCAGTGGTTCTATCGGTTTGATTACAGGAGGGGGAGAGGAAGGGGGAGCAAGAGCCAGTGCCAGTGAGAGGAAGGATTTCTAGTATCATCTACCAACAGGGTATAGCCCATTCACACCTTTGGAGATGGTCTCTTGAGTATCGCAGTGTCCAGAAAACTTGTACCCCTGTGACCCACCCTGGGGACGAGGCTCTCCAAATGGGCCAAGTGGTCCTCTGGCCCCAGACACACAGTGCATCCCGAGGCCCATCCTCAAAGCCTTTCTCCCTTGGTAGTACCCTCTAGCCCTTATTCTCCACAGACACAGCCTTTAAGAACTCAGTCATCTCTGTCTGTGCCACTGTAAAGTAGTGAGGTTCAGAGTTGGAAGAATTCATATGTACTTAAAATATGGAAATTCTCGTTGTTTGCTGTCAAGCAGAGCATCCCCATAGAGGTATAATTTTGATAAAGGAAATCAAAATACATAGAGTACAGTTCCATCTCCTTTTTTTTTCGACCTTGAAATAACCATTTGAAATAAAACTTTGCTCCCAGGAAATTATTTCTGTTAATGTTTGGCTAAACCTAGAGCCTTGTGTCAACAACATAATAACTGCATTATTTTTTATAACTTTTCAAAAATATTTCAAATCCTCTAACAGTGGATGATTATTCTTTTAAATCCAAATTATTATATACCAAGGATTTTTTTAAAAGCTATTAGTAAGCACTTAATAAATTCTTGTTGATTAATGTTTCTGGTCGAATGTTAATATGTTTATACGTTTCAGGTTTTTCTCTAATTAAAAGATTTAAAATGTCAAGCCCCAACACCCCCCAAGCCAAAGTTCTGATTCCCGTGGATTTATGACTAAATTCACTACTTCTTGCATCAATGAAGTGTTACAGGCCACTTCTTAGGGGGAAAAAATGCATCATGTCAAGGGAATGTGTGAGTTCTGAGGAAGATCCGTTTCACAATGGAAAAAGATAATAGACTTTTCTAATCTCTCTGGTTTTCTGTTTGCACTTACTACTAGAATTGATCTAGCCTTTGAACTTCAACTTGGAAAATGTGTTGAAATGTCTTGAAATATAAGTGCTCTCTTTCTCAGTGTGACCTGTTAGTGGCCTCTGTGTTTTATCTGCACTTCTCCAAATGCTGAAGGAAACGTTGAGACAAACTTGCAAGTTCATCTTCCTGGAGATAGGGCCATGCTGTGCATATTGGAGACTGATCACAGCCACTCATTTTGTGCATGTATAACATGTCCATGAAGATGAAATACCCAAACCCCTGTTGTATACCTTAGAAGTTACTGTGATGGTTTTATTACCCCACAGAGATTCGAGTCAGAATTAAAATTCTTGGCCGAAACTTGGCACAAAATATCAGGTTATTTAAGTTAGATTTATCAACATGCCAATGTTATTCCTGGGAAAAGGTTTTAGAAGATGATTATTCTAGGTATAGGCTAACATCTGCATTCTAGTATAACCGTATTGTACCCTACATAGACTAAGAGTTCAGAGAGGCAGTATGGATTAGTGATAGAGAGAAACCAAAGGAAGTCAGCCAGATTGGAGTCTTGCCACTGACACATCCTGGCTTTGTGACTGTGGACAAATCACTCATCTTCTCAAACAACTCTCTGAGACTCTAAATTGCAGTGAAGGTGCCAGCCTATACTGGCAGAGGATTTCCTCACTAGGAGCTTCCTTTTCCAGTAATCACAGGTCTAATTCTTATCCCAATACCAAAAATTAAATAATTTCCAAATATATATTTCATTAAAATGGAAATAAATGGACTTGCATTTTTTAATGTATGCCATTCCCTTAGAAGAGAGCGACAGTGTGGTATTAGTGGATAGAAGGGTAGCCTTGGAGACAGGAAGATCCAGAATCAAATCCACAGGCCCATCCCTTACCCTCTGACCCCAGTCCATTGTCTGAGAACTCTGTATTCGGGAGAAGTTGACTTGCAAGATGTAGAGGGAATTTCCACACCAGGAGTTCCCCCAGACTGCTGAACGTGATTCTGATATGTCCTATGCCACCAGGGTATTCTTCGCTTTAGAGTTATGCAGCTTTTGTAGAGAGTTAGTGCCTGAATTGGTCCTTGAAGGAAGGTAGAAACTTTAGTGGATGAGATCACAGGATTGTAGAGTTAGAGGTCAAAGGGACCCTTGAGCATGCGGGATTTGGAGTCAGGAGATGGGTTTAAGACCTGTCTGTGCCACGTAACATTTTGTGACCTTAGGCCCATCATTTCGTTTCTCTGGGTCTCTGTTTCCTCATGTGGTTTTGTTTTGTTGTTGTTTTTTTTTAAAGAGATCTAAACTAGAGAGGCCTTTCACAAGTTCCTTCTAGCTCTAAATCTATGATCCAATGGTTGAACCCTACTCCCTCTCATTTTATGGATCAAGAAACTGGGTGAAGTCCATTTTGGGCATAGGGGAGAAGGTGACATGGGAAGAAGGAAGAGAAAAAATGATGGACCCAAGCTATGCTTCTTGCATTCCCTTCAACTAGTCTTTGAACCCTGGGCAAGTTACTCTCTGGGCTTGTTTACTCTTTTACAAAATGGGAGCCCTTCCATACAGCCTTCCTTTGACCTTACAGGGGAGGGCATTTTTGAAATTATACCAGTAAGTATTGCATTTATTTTATCAGAAATCTTTTGTTACTTGTACAGCTAGACATTTTAGGAATTGAATTTGACAATACAAAAGTACTAAAAGCATTTCTGAAGCTTCTTAAGTTTTTATATTCTGATAGTTCTTCTGGCATCTGCCAGTTAATATAAAATGTCTTTGTCTCTGGGTTGTATGCATAATTAATTGCCATCATAAAGGATGAAAAGAAAAAGTCATCCAGACAAGATGGAATGGCTTTCCTTAAGCCTTCTATATTTCCTACTAATTGGAGAGGGCTTATGAGCTAAGAGAGAATTAAATGAGATAAGGCTTCATTCTCTACATCCAGTTACAAATAGAGTTGTTTAATTATTGGCCTCTATGATTCTCAGAACCCCTTTTCCTCTCTTCATTCAAACTGAATGGAATTCATTGATTTATAAAACTGTCTGAGTTCCACGTTGCTAGTTTGTATGCTGCCTTTGTTTCCTGTTAGATCTTAACAAAACTCAAGTGTGTCACCTCGATTACAGCAATGGTATCCAAGATTAGGGTTGACATTCTTACCCACAAGCTCTATCAATAGACCACAAACTACCTCTGGAGGCAGAAATAAGGTCCAGAAATAGTGGTTTCTTTTTGTACTTAGGGATTTTTTTTTAGAACCTATTTAGAAACATCTAATTTTTTTGTGTTGATGCTTTACTTCAGAAACTCAATAAATTTCTCTATAAACCTAACAAATTGTCCTAAGTAGTTTCTGCTAGCTTTCTGTTACTGTAAAAGCTTGTTAGCTACAGAAAGCTGTTTAATGATATTAAGATTTTGTAACATATGACACAGGAGTGCACTTCAGGTTTAATCCAAGTTCAGTGCCTTTTACCTACAACATCTTATGTGTGTAGTTTTAAAATCCAAGTGTTTTCAGAGAATTTTACATGTATCTCTTATCTTTAGATAAGGAAACGTTCTATGGCTACTGTTCCTGATTACCTGAAATAGTCACTTCATGCCCTCAATAAACAGTATAGTTTAATTGTATGAGGTGCTCTTCTTTCTTTTTGGAATGTAGGCGCTGTATAGAAAATCAGTCAGTCAGCAAGCGTTCACTGGCTGTCACTGTGCCAGGTACTAGGCTGAGCACCGGGAATGTAGAAACAGCCCTCGCCCTCAGGGAGCTTGTTCTCATAGGGAAGGCAGGACGTGGAAAGGTCGCTGGCGTGGGGGCTTCATAGGGAAAGCCTGGAGAGGAAGGAGACACGGTTCCCCTGGGGGTCCTTCTTAAATGCAGGCCATCCAGTGGACAGGAGAGGCTGCAGGGATCGAGGGCATGTGAGACTCTTACCGGGAGGTTTAAATCATAGAATTTTAGAACTGGGATCCATCTTAGATGTTCTCTAGTTTGTCTTTCTTTCATTTTTCTGATAAGCGAACTTAATACTCAGATTGGTTAAGGCTCAAGGTCATATAGATAGGGACTAAAACCAGTCCAGAATTTGTTATATAAAGGGGTGTGTGTGTGTGTGTGTGATATAAAGAAATCTTACATCTTTATGAACTCTATACTCTTTAAAGCTTTGCATTGCACTAGGAGCACTGTACCAACTACTTTTCATAACTACCTTCCATATTCAATAGCACTCTCACATAAAAATCCCAGATTGGGTGAACAGCGGTCCGTTCTCATTCGCCTTCTCTGCCTTTCTCCCGGAGGCAGGCGCTGCGCTTCTGTGCCAGCCAAGGCCGGGGATTTGTCTGACTCGACCCTGCAGATTCTTCTCCAATTTCCAGTGGGTGCTACTAAGATCCTAAGCTTTTCAGTTAGAGTGGACGATATGGAAAAATATATTTCCAAGCCTTTGTATTTGGTGTCTCCAGAAACTTGTCATTAGATAAAAATAAGAAACTCTTTAAAATGTCCATTTGAGCTCTAGAAAGAGGGATGGAAACGAGTTCAGGCTGTTCAGGAAGTTCCTTCTGAAGGGATCAGGTTAAGATTGATTAGGTGCTTACTCAGCGCCAAGTGCTGCGGATTCAAAGGCACAATTACGCTCAAGGAGCTTACTGCTGGGCTTTCCCTGGCGCCCAAGTATACAATGCTTCATTCGCCCCATTCAGAGAGGGGGAAAAAGCCATTCTTACTAGCGCATCTAAGTTCTAGCTGCTGCGTATTTTACATGTTTTGTTTTTTCATATGTACCTTAAGAAACACCGTTTGACAAATAACAGATCACAGTTCTGCACATTATAATCGTAGCCTCTTCCTGCTTTAAAGAATTACGTTGACATCATTTGGAATGCTGATAGTGTCACATGGGTTAGGGACTCCCAAACAGGAGAGCAAATGGATAGGAGGGAGAGAACCGGCAGAGCTGGTGCCTCTGAAGCCAAAGGAAAAGAGAGCAGTCCACAGGAGAGAATGGCCAAAAGTGTCCAAATCCACCCCAAAAGGTGCTGGGTGAGGACTTTTAAGCGGCCTTTGGAGTTGATGCTTAGGAGGTGATTGGGGGCCTTTCAGGCTGGGGTCAAAAGCCTAGTTACAAGGAGTCAGGGAGTAAGAAAGTGACTGCATCGGGTATGGACGTTTCAGGTTTCACAGTGACGCATACTCTGCCGACTCTCGACCTCTTCTAGCTGTGCTGCTCCCACTGTACCCTCCCAACTGGGTCTGCAGAAACCAAGCCATTCTGGAGCTAAGCTGCTTCACTTAGAAGCCACTGTGCCGAGGTTTTGCTGTCCTGGGTACCCTGGACCATCTTTCTGCCCCACTTTCCCACTACTTCTTGCTCTGAGAACATTGATCAAATCAGTATTATTGCTCTGGAAAGAGCTTATCATTAAACTGCCCAATGGCTCACCCTTTCCTGCGACTTCTCAGACCAAAACTCTTCCCTTGGCTTGTCTTCTCCATTAACTCTTGAGCTCCTTAAGAGCAGAGATTGTTTCGCCTTTTATTTATACAAATTATCCTTATAAATCCAAAATATGTGTAAATCCAATTATATCCTTATAAAAAGGGAGTAGAGAGACGATAGAAGTTAGACAGGGGCAAAGGAAGGCACCATCTGAGGGCAGGGGAGTCAAAGACCATAATTCATCACCCTTCGCACATCTTCAGCTCTCTCTCCTGGGTCCTTCCCATTTGCTTGTGTGATCCAGAGTCTCTCCAATGTAGAAGGAAGGAAAGAAAGGTCTTAGGAAAGACAAAATTAAGGGCCCGTAAAGAGAAGTTAGACTTAGTGAGGATGAGAGGGAAGGAATAAAGGAAGCAAAGAAATAAGGAAAGCAGTAAAGCCTGACATGATGCTGCTGGGCAGTTTGTGAATCATGGGGGAGCTCACACTGGAGGCTGTCATCTTTTATAAGTGTACATGAGAGGAAAAAGAGAAGATTCAGAAGAGTGGCTAAGAGGAATGAGATTTTAAAAACCAATGCAAGGGACAGCTAGATGGCACAGTGTGGACTGAGTTCTGACCCTGGAGTCAGAAGGACCTAAGTTGAAATGTGCCCTCAGACACTTACTAGTTGTGTTACCCCGGCCAAGTCACTTAACCCAATTGCCTCCTGAAAAACTCCCAAAGTAGTGCAAATAGAGCCCAAAGCGTATTAAGCAGCATCAAGAATCCAACTAAGTTTGTCTACCATGAACAGTAATGCTGGCTTTATAGTACAAAAGTGTGAATAATTCTGAGAAAAAAGGAAAGGGGTACTTAGGAGAATGAGAGTACTTTTAATGAGGAGTTATAGAGTGAAGGAATGAAAAATTACTTATAGTTTACTATATACCACTAGGGATGAAATGGAAAAAGTGAGACAGCTTCTCTTTTCAAGAGGCTCACACTCTACAAGGAGATAGTGTAGAAAAGAGAATTCCACTGCAGGGGTAGGTAGAAAGGTCCACAACGCTCAGGAGCTTTCCATTTTATCAAGACATTAAATGGCGGTGCCCAAGATTTTGGACAAAAAGAGGCCAAGCAGGTGGTAAGGGCCAGTGGCCCACTATCTCACAGAAGGAAGAAAGTTGGTGTATCCTGTCTTATCTAAGTGGTGTTTGCAGTCAAGTCTTCCAGATGGAGTGCCAGTGGCAGGAGCAAGGGGAATAGTATCTCTGGCAGTCATTCCAGATCAGTGCTCCAAGCTTCACAAGGCACTGCCCGATGCTCACAGCCAACTGATACCAAATAATAGCAAAAAGGGTGATCCTCAAAGCACCTGTTCAAAATCAGGAAAGCTTTGTTAAGGTGTGGGCTTAGCCTGCAAAGGCGGGGATGGGGTTAGTCGACACCTCAGAGCCCCCTCTCCCTTAAAAGATGAGAACACTGAGACTCAGGAAGTGAAATAAATGGCCCAGGCCAACCTGGTAGTAAATAGTAGGGCCAGAATTTGAATCCAGGTCCTCTAGATACCAAATCTCCAGGAGTTCTTTCCTCTGAATCACTTGGCTTAATTGTTTTTCTTTCCCTTTTTTTTAATCTATGCTCCAAGGGAAAGCTCACTGTGTCAAGGAAGGGGAGAGGGTATATTTAGAAGTGAATGTGATGTGGAAAATAAAAGATATCAATAATATAAGAACATTTTAAAAAGAAGAAATAAAAAACTCATGAGGTCTCAGGGAACCCAGTTACCTGAGGCTACACAAACAGCTGCAGTTGTCCGTAGAAAGCTAAAAGAGGGGCCTGACATTGAACGCACAAGCGAAGCATGGCCACCAACGTCCTTTCACATAGGAGTGTGTAGAGAGAGAGACTTAAATTCATCTTCACTACCTTCTGGAGTCAGCTTTTATGCCGCTTTTAGTCAGTGGTTATTTATTGAGCCCCTGCTGTGTGCAGTTAGGGCAGGGGCTGTGGTAGGTACAAAGAAGTAGACAACTGGCCTTTGCCCCTGAGAGCTCGCTGTCCATCTACACAAAGGGAGGCAGGAGGTCGGAGGGGTGAGAGAGAAACCACTTGGGACTGGAATATTGGAGAAGGTTCTGAGGCTTTCTTTATGGAGATATTTTTCAAGGCCTCTTTGGAAATGTAAGGTAGTTATTGCAACTCCACCAGTACTGATAAAAACAGGACAGTACCATCAATCCCCCCAACAACAATCTTTTAAAGCTTATTTGATGTGGCAGTGAGTGGGTCCTAAATTCTAATGATCCCTTCTATTCCAAGTATCACCTTTTTTGGAGCCTGTGGCTAGCTACACTGGCAGCATCATACCAACCTTGACCTCTACGCTGGTGAGCCCAAGATTGAGACTTTGCATCCAGGAACTCTTCAGAGGACTTTGGCTCTGAGGAACCAAGACTTCCATAAGCATTTATTAAAAATCGTGAAGGATGGCAGTAAAGTGAGGCAGGGTATCCATAAGCCCAAAGTGAACTCGAGGGGTCATCAAGAGTGCGTTTGAAGCTGATAGGTACAAATGGATGTAGTAGGTAGTAAGCAGGATTCCCCACATGCCAAACTTTACCTAAATACTGTCCTCTCCATGTTTGTATTAGCTAAGACAGCTAGACAGATTGCTGTGATATAATATAACAGAGTGGTTGCTTGTCTAGCTTTATCGGGGAGGCTATTGAGAGATTTTCATGATTGTAGGTGCTGATTGATCACACATTTCCCGTCACAGCTCTGAGTGCAACTTGTGGGTATTTGACTGGCGATTCCAGTATTCCTTGGGATGTACAGGATTGCTGTTCCTTTCTCTCACAACTTAGAGGATCTTGAATGTGTCCATGATAATTTGTTTTTTAATGTAAAAACTTGTGTGTAAAATGCATCAAAAATCTTTAATTATACCCCATATTTGTCAAGCACCTACTGAGGGAGATGGTAAGGAGAGGATAACTCTTTGCATCCCCTATTCCCAAATACACATACGCACACACACACACACAAAGTCAACGATCCTGGCCCTTGAACAGTTTACATAACTTGGAGAAAAAAATACATGAAGTGATTTTTAAACACACAAATAGATGTATTGCTAAGTACATGATAAGATAAAATATAGACTGAGTCCTTAAACCATGAGAGGGCACAGGAGTGGATAGCGTTGGTCATGAAAGACTTCCTGAAAAGGATTAATTGATCCAGTGTTTAAAGGAAAGAGTGGAAGGGTCTAAGCTGGAAGGAAAAGAGGCAAACTTTCTAGATAGAGACCATAGAGTGTGAGGGTGCTGCAGAGATGATCCAGGCCACAGCTTCCTCCCAGAGGACTAAGCACCGCCCCTTGCCCCTTCTCTTTGTAATCTTACGGCATAAACCGTGGACCCTGAGGAAGTGCTGAGGACTAGAGCTGCAAGTGCAGCTTTTCCTGCTTTTTGGCATCCTATACCCAAGAAGCTAATTGCTCAGGGCGAGCTTCCCTGCTGTTCTCTGATCCTCAGATATTGAGATCACAATATTATTTTAAATAAACTTTAAGCTGGACTTAATATTCCAGTATAGCCTCTTAAATAAATGTCTATGCTGAAAAGAGATTAATGTCTTGGAAAAAAACTCTAAAGTAAAATGGAGCACTATTTAATCAGATTTTAAAGCCTAAAAAAGCCATCCGAAGTGTGCTTCTAATTCATCTAACCATACATAATCTTGGAAATCAAAAGCAGTAATAGGAAGTAAATACTATCGATGTCCATTTTTTTAAACTTACACCTTAAAATGTTCTCACTAAGTCATCTCCTTTGCCTCCTAGTCCTTACTAGACTGTATTTCTCTATAACAGGTCATTAAAGGAATAATTAATGGATATCTTCAGAAGGAAATAGTAGTCATAAAGATCTCTACTAGCTTCATCAAGATCAGATGATTCCACAATAGATCTGAGGAATCCCATAGATATAATTTACCTAGATTTAGCAAAACATTTGACATTTTTCATGTAATTATTGGGAACATTGCTCCAACAATTCTGAAAAGCGATTTGGAATTTACCCAAAAAGTGACAAAAAGTCCAGACCCTTTGACCCAGAGATCCTAGTACTGGACATAAATATCAAGGAAGTCAAAGACACAAAGGGAGAGAGAGAGAGAGAAAGGATGCACACCAAAATATTATGCACTTTTTGTGATAGGACTTTGATTGTGTAGTGGCTGAACAAACACTGGTTCATGCATATAATGGAATATTAATTTACTGTAAAAATGGTGACTATAAAGAATTCAGAGAAACATGGGAAAATTCATATCGACTGATAAAGAGTGAAGTAAGCAGAACCAGGAATGACTAAAACAGTGTAAATCAGAGGAACAACAGCAAAACAAATAAGCAAACAAACAAAAACCCTAAATACATTGTAATTGTAATGACCAAGCTGGGCCCCAAAGAAGAACTGAAAGAATGCATCTGCCTTCCTTGCCGAAGTGGGGGACAATTGGGATGATGGGTATGGACTATTGCATATACTATCAAACTCCACTGATGTGTTTGATTAGTTTGTTGAACTGACTTTTTTTCTCTTTTATTATTCTCTGATACAAAGGATGGCAAACTGTACTGTAGGGAAGCAGGAAATGAAAATTATATAAAACAAAAGATATCCCGAACAATTTTTAAATTCTTGGGAACAAGACAGAGACATGAGCTAGAGAAAAGTAGAATTAGATGGATTTGAAACTATTTGGATGGCTAGAGCCAATTAAGTAATCATAAAAGGGAGACTGTAGTAGAGTATCCTAGAGATCTGTATTGTTTAACATTTTTATCAGTGATTTGGAGAAAGGCATAGATAGCATGCTGGATGTCAGGATCTGAATATATCTTGATAGGCTTGAACATTGGCCCAGAGTTGGAGAGATAGATATAATAAAGATAAATGTAAAGTTGTGATTTAGGTTAAAAAAAATCAGCTTCACAAAAACAAAGATAGGTGAGGTGTGGCTAACCAGCAAGTCTTTAAAAAAAAAAATAAAAGCAATTCTTTTAAAAAGCTCTAGAGGTTTCCCATTATTGTGATATCATAGCCAAAAACCCGAATTCATTCGTTATTAGGCTACATTCCCAAATTAGACCACATCTGCAGTATCATGGGCAGTTCTAAATGCCACATATTGGGGAAGAATGTTAAAAAAAAAAAAACTAGAGAGCATCCAGACACCAACAATAATGGTGAAAGGCCTGAAACCATGCCATGTGGGGACTGAGTATAGGAATAAAGAATGTTTATCTAGGGACCCGATAGAACCTTTTTTCAAGTATTTAGAGGGATGTCATAGAGAGGAGAGACTAGATTTGTTCTGCCAGGTCTCAGAAGGCAGAACTAGAAACAATAAGCACATTTCAGCTTCATGTGTAGAATTTCCTAACACTTAGAGCTATCTGAACTTAAAATTGACTGCCTTGTGATGTAGTGGGTTCCCCCCTACTGGCGGTTTTGAAGCAAAGATTGTTTGATCACTTGACTGGCATGTGGCAGAGTGGATTCTTGCTCAAGTGTTTTTTGGGCTGGATGGCCTGGGAAGTCCCTGACAGCCCTGAAAGTCTGTGATTGCATGGGCTTCTCCTCAGATCCTCCCACTTTTCAGGGTTCTTCAGGAATGAACATGGACCTTCCCACTCACTCACAGACATTTACCTAACTGATAGCAACTAGCTCTCTAGGCCTAAGGGCTAAACAAAGAATTACAAAACATCTAGCTCTAAAATTCTGTGCTTCTTCCGTCCTTACTTTTTAAAGTAGGTCTTCTTGATGCCCTTTGTTTTTATGTTACAGTCATTTCTGGAAACACTCCTTGGGAACTGAACCTTCCCTCATAATAAAGAAAAACAAAGAGGCAAAAATATTCAGCACAGTGACTGTTTATCTGAAAGGGTCCATGCCATTCTACCCTAGTAGTATCCCACCTCTCCCCTGAAAGACAAAAGATAGAATTGTTTTTATGGTATCTTCTCCAAAATCAGTATCAGTTTTTTATGTGCTCAAAGCATTGCTCTCATTTGTGATTTTCATTGTCCTAGTTATTGTATCTATTTTAATTCTGGTTCTGCTTATTTCATTCTGCATCTGTTCATACAAATCTTTCATCTTGTTCTATACTCTTCATAGTCATCATTTCCTATTGCACAGTTCCATTACATACATATGCCACAGTTCACCCATTTCACAATTGGTAGGCACCTACTCTGTTGCTAATTCTTTGCTACCACAAAAAGATGATACTATTAATATTTTTGTTATGCATACATTGGACCTTGACTTCTGTGTTTCCCCTCCTTGTAGTTAATGCCCAATAGTGGAATCTGTGCATGGGCCACTTTTTTTTGGCTTAGTTTCAAATTGATATAAAAAAATGATTGGACCAGTTCACACTTACAGTAGCAGTGGTGTGTCTGCTTTTCCAAAGCCTTCTAACATTTAATGTCTGAGGTTTTTTGTCACTTTTGCCTTTCTGCAGGGGATGCAGTGAAATCTCAGAACTTTAATTTACATTTCTCTTGCTTGTGATTTGGAGTATGTTTTCCTACGGTGATTTGTAGTTTGCCATGCTTCTTTTGAAAACTATTCATATCTTTTGACCTGTTATCTGTTGCAAATGACTCTCTCGGTCATGCATATTTGTCTCAACTCCTTGCATTACCTTGGATGTTGGACTTCTATCAGTGACATTTGATAAAAAGATATCTTGCCCATTCAACAGTTTATCTTATTTCTGTATGCATTGATTTTGTTCATGCAGAAACTTAAATTTTCTACCTTGTCTTTTATGTTCAGCTCTATTGCTTGTTTGGTTAAAAATTCTTCCCCTAGTTGTGATCGGTTCTTCCTTCTGCTCTTATCTATTTTTTTTAACCATATGACTTTTTAAAATAAAATTTTGATATGTTTCATTTTTTACATCACCAAAATTTCTCCCAGTATCCCACACCCTGACAACTAGAATGTGCATTAGATAGAGTATTGGGCCTGGAGTAAGAAGACCTGAATTCAAATGTAGCCTTTGACAGTTACTAGCAGTGTGACTCTGGGCAAGTCGCTTAACTCTGTTTGCCTCATCTGTTAAATGTGCTGGAGAAGGAAATGGCAAACCACTCCAGAATCTTTGCCAAGAAAACACCATATAGGATTGTGAAAAATGAGAAATCCTGTGGACCATTTACAGCCTCAAAATAATGTCCTTTTCCTTGACCTTTTAAAAACATGCGTGGGTTCGTATTCCTTTTGAGGCTCTGGTGCAGAAGATTTTAACTTGACTTGAACATTTCCTCTGTCTTTATAATTTAGATAACAAACTAGATTACTGAAATTATTGTTTTTGCCTTAAATTCCTGGCCTATAGCATACAGTAAAAGATATTTCTGCATATAGAAACACCACCCAACACCCCCACACACACCTTTTAGATAGGACCTTAAGATCTGAAAATGGTGGAGCATTTAGGAAAAAAAGAACTTTTCTCCTATTCCAAATAACTTACTCAAGGGGAGATAAACAGTCACTGTTCTAAGTGTCATTTTACTTGCATTGGCATTCCTCCCAAATGGATTACTTTGAAAATGTGCTTTACTCCAACTACTGTTGCCATTGAAGAGACCTCAGTCAGATCCGCAGTTAGCTCTCAGATTTACAAAGACGAAGAGCTTCAGAATGTGGTTGGAAGGGCTCAGTGCAGTAAATCATGTGCTTTTCACGCACCCTATCTCACAGATGCAGTTGGACATGAGATAATCAGATTTTCACTCCCCACAAACAACAGTAATGGAAGGCCAGTGGAGAGCCAGAAAGGCTGCTCTTCAGGACTTGTCAGAGACCAAGAGTCACTTTGCTGCCTGTCTGATTTAAGTGGTTGTGGTCAGTCTGAGGAACCTGTGATATGATAAGATAGCATTCATAAGGTCATGTGGTTTACAAGCACCCAATCTTAACGAAGCAGCCTCTGAGCACCCCAGGATGAAGGGGGGGAGAGGAACAAGCCTTGCATGTTCAGAAGCTTATCTTGTGGTTCAGTGACATCAAGTATGTTTTCTTATGTACATGTTGAACTTAGAAAAGTTTATCCCTTTAATCTGTGAAAAAAAATTACATTTTTGTCTCCAACTACTCTTTAATATAGTGAATGAATAATTTATTAAGTGCTTGCTATGTGCAAAGGAAGCCCTGTGCTGAGAGCTTAGGATAACAAAATAGACGAGACAGATGGTCTTCGCTCTGGAAGAGTCTAAGACAACCCCTAGGGAAGGTAGAGGTCCCCAGGACCTTGGGGTGCAGGCAAAGCACATGGTCATGCCTCTTCTTTAGTGTTTTTCCATTGATAAAATCATATCAGAAAATAATATGAATAAATAATTATTAAAGTTTTTATCCCAAATTTTTTCTGATTATTAATCATTTCTGATGTTTCTCATATCTTTATCTGTGTACATTTGAAATTTAACACCAATTGGTAGTCATGCTGGTATTGTTGGAAATAAACCAGATACTAGATGTCAATGAACAACTCAGATGAATATTTAAATTAATGGGAACCATATATGGGAAACATTGAGTTTTGTTTTCCAATAAAGGGAACATTATAATTCCTCTTGTTTTCTATCTGGCCACACACATATTGTTTTAGGGTTTTGGTTTTGGTTTGTCTTGGGGTTTTTTGCTTTAAAAAATTATTGCCTAAGATTTTAGAATATCTTTTTTTTAAAAATACTTTTTCATATGGCCAAGTAGGTAAGGGCAGTCCTTCACGAATGCTGAGAGGGAGACCCATTGCCTGTTTTCTCTAGGTAATAAACATAGTATTCCTGCCTGTAAAACATGTAAAAAATTTCCATTCTCCTAAGGGAGCCTGAGAGTATAACTATGCACATGCCAGTGGTTCAGTACCACTTAGCCTCACAGCGGTCAAGAAACTGGGCCTCTGCATCTCCTGCCATCTTTACGCTCTGTGCAGAAGCTTGGCTTTGTGTGTAACAGATGAATTCAGGAGCGAGCCTCCTCACATGCCACCAAAAAAATGGCACTCCTCCAGTGGCTAAACATTAGATGCTCACATAGACATGGTTCCTACGCGACACTGAAGAGGGTAATGACCTCTCAGGTTTGTGCCACAGTCAGCTTCCAGTCCCTGCCCTGCCACTCTGAAGCTAGGTGGCTGCGGGCAGACCAGAGGGGGGATGGACTAAATTACCTTCAAAGGAGCTTTCAGTTGTGAGATTCTGGGATTCTGTGCATTGAATGTTCTGTTTTACAGTGTATTTTCACATCTGTTTTGTCATTTGATCATCAGGGAAAGTATCGTCAGCAAATACTGTGAGCACCTACTCTGCACACAGTACTGTTCCAGGAAATAAAGAGAGGACTAAGACATTCTCTCCCCCCGGCCTCCCCCCCAAGGGAAAGGAATGGACTAGCCTGGAAAAGCATTATTAGGCATTTAGTTGTTTTTAAGTAAGCAGTGTACAGAGTCCCTCCATTAAAAGAACTTTCGTTCTCCTTAAAGGAGGTGACGCAGCTCCAGGGCTACCACTAAATGAGTAGAATTGAGAATAATAGCACAGTAAGTGAAGCCTTGACACAACAGTCATAGGACTTTGTAGTCACTTATCTTAAAATTTTCCCACCTGGAACAATTCCAAAGTTAGCGGCCAGAGGACAATCTTAATATCTTTGTAGTGTAGTCAATAGTGTGCTGGACCTGGAGTCCAGAAGACCTGAATTCAGATCCTCCTCAAATATTTTCTGTGAGCAAGTGCCTTATAATAATAACACCTACTTCAAAGCATTTTACAAACCTTAGAGTGCTATATACATGTTTGCTATGACACAAATACAGTTTACTTTTTAAATGTGGTTGGTTTTATGGTAATGAATCTAGTTACAAATAGAGGTCGTTATATGACATATAACATTTTATTTATTTAAATTGAAACAAAAAAGTATTTTAAAATTCACACAAGCTTTTGTGTTAATAACTTAATAGACAGCTTGTCGGTGTTCACTCCAGGCAGGCAAAGGGTTTGCATTGGGTGATGGATGCTACTGAATTTTTCCAAGTTTTTTTTTTTTCAACTAAAACAAAGTCAGATCAAATGAAATCTGTGTAACCTTTGATGTCATATTTAAAAGTTCTGAGTGAAACAAATGTGAAGTGATTTATTTCCTGTAATTGGTCATAAATTTACATAGAACCATATATTCCTAGCCTCAGAACCACTTTGTGCCTTCTGAATAATGAAGGTTTCAATTGCTTTTATGTGTCAGCTAGCAGGAAGAGGATCCATGATCACACTATTTCATTTGTCCATGTGATTTTAGTTGTGTGCTTTGGGAGGGGGGAAAAACTGTTTCAAAATCACTTTTTTGTTAGTTCCCTTCCCATATTATTTTAAAGATGTTAAGTAGCTTTGAACCCCAGTTCTTTAGGGGGGTTGGGGATTCAGGTACTTAGAACAACACTTCTCTCCTACTCCTGAAAACCTTGATTTTTTAAAATGGACTCATACATGTACTTTATAAAGAACTTGTAAGTTCTTTACAAAGTAATTATAGTCGGTTTGTATTTCTCAGATGTATTTTATCAGGTTTTCTGGGGGCTAGCCAGGTTGAAATAGAAAAACATTTCTTAGTGCAGACATTTTTAAATTAGTACTTCAATCATACTTTTGCTGCAGTTTTTCAGAGTTTAATTAGACTACATAGCTGCAGCTTTTGTCTGCGTAGGGAGTGTGTAATGTTCAAAAAGTCATGACCTCCCATTGATCGCTTCTATTGGTTTCCTGTTCTGATTCACTGGAAACCTTTTGGTGTGAATGCTTACTGCTGGTTTTAATCTGTCACGTTTACAATACAGTTTTTGGAGAAGCTGGTAATAGAGCACAAATTTAGCATTTCATTTCCTACTCACATTTCAGTTTTTGAGAACTGAAAAGTCTAAAATAAGAGGTGGGGTTCTTAAGAACCCACCATAAATTGCTGACCAAAATATGTTGGGTTTTTTGGAGGGCTACCCATGAAGTTTTCAGAATTTAGAATTGCAGGTTTTAACAATTGAAGTGAAGTAAGCCATCAAATAGAAATTATGTTTCCTGTTTTAAGTACTGTTCAGGAATTCATAGGAACATTAGAAGTGCATCTCTTTAATTTAAAAAGCAGCAACATGCTGTTTTGCAGGGATTGAGAATCTGTAGAACCCAAATGTACTTATGTGTGCCTTATAATCTCGTATGAGTCAACCTTGGAAATTTACTGCAACTGTTCACTTGGTATCACATGACGCACTTGGTTTAAGCCCTGTCTAGTGGTGATCAAAGTTCATTTGGTTAGGGGTTTTTTTTTCTCTGTGTGGATGACTTTTTTTCCACTTTGTTGTGGATTGATTGTCTTTCAAAATACCCAATTTAGTCCTTCCTCTCATTCTTTTGAATCTCAAGAATTGTTAGTCTTTAGCACAATTCTGTTACCCTTAGTTGTTAAATTTGGTGAAGGAAAATGCTAAGGGAGATGATTTTACATCACTCTTTCTGCTTTGTCTTTGTGATTAAGTTTAAAGTCGTCTCTCATCTCTTGAAATTCAAAGTTACCGTTACTCTGTAATGTAGTAAAGGGAAGTAGAAAACTAACTGTACTGAAACCAGTCTGGGTGGCCCCTGATTGATAGAAAAAACCTCCCGCTCCCAAAGGACACAACCTCTCAGCACAGATTTGGAACTGTGAGTTTTGATAAAGAACATGTATTTAGAAGCCACAAATAAAAATATTTTTTCAGTGTCCATGTTACAATGAGTCAAGTCTGAAGCACGTCTCAACTCTCCTTTTCTCTTAAAGCAAGGCTGCATTGCTCAAATGAGAATGTTTAAAAAAAAAACACAAGCTTCTTGAGTTCTACATATGTAGTACATTGGGTTCCACTTGTGTTTCTGTGTCTCACCAGCCAAGTCAACAAACATTTACTTGCTGAGGAATGCCATCTTTGGTTGTAGTTCCCAAATGGTGACGGCCTTCAGGTCCTCTCTAAGTTAAATTGAAAGAGACAGGTTTTCATAAAGTAACTTTTCTTCAAAACATTTGCTATTGCCTGCTGTCCACTCCCGTTTCTAATTAGTCATTTTTATAATTAAATTGTTTTATATACTGCACTGTTGACTGTCATAGGCTACACCCATCCAGACAATGAGGATGGCAGCTTCCTGGTTCTTATTATTTATTTAGTGCTGTAGTCTTTTAGCTCTGTAGCTACATTTTCATTAACAGTTTTCTTTTGTCAATTATGCGTTTTTGTGCTAGCTTCTGAAGTAGTTCGTGTTGCTTGAAACCAATCAGGAAGTTCTCAGTTCTAACCTCCATGAGATTTGAGTTGGTGCAAAATTGATGAAAAATTGCTGCCAGAATGACTTCCCTATTCAAACAAAACCTCTCAATATTTTTACTTTCTTATTCTGTCTTTCTCTCATGCTTAACCTAATGAGGCAGTCTGCATCAGGTAAGAAATAGTATATTGTTTAGTCTTGTATTAATAATATGCTTTCTGGGTACATGTTGATACTCTGCATCAAACTGTATGTTTCTCACTTCAGAATTTATAGAGTGATGAGCAGACTAGTCAAACCAGCACTTTAGTGTTTTTCTTTTCTAACATTGCCTCAGCTTGTGCCAAGAACAAATAAATACACATATAAAAATTATGTTAGTTTACTAAGTGGCGATTGTAGATGCCAAACTTAGAATACCGAAGGCACAAATTAGATTTTTTTTGCCAATTATTTGCTCAATAATAAATTTATTTTTAAATTACTTCTTAGTAATCAATAAACACATGGAAATTGAAAAGAATCCTTTGCAGCTGTGCTTTTTAACCTATTGTCCAGAAAAGGAATTTTGTTTGTTTTATTGAAGTTAGATTTGGAGGGTTCTAAAGACCTGTGTGATTTTTGGGTTGGAAGATGCTCCCAGCCACTTGGGGAGAGCTCAGCTGCAGAGATTCCTGGAAATCAGGTCATTAGAGAGCTGTGATCTGCAGGCGAAAGCACAAAAAATACCCTGAAAAATGTAATTTCCTTTGCTTAAAATAACTCATTTGTTGCTGTTTTGATTGAATTGTCTGACTTGAACAAAAACTGCTAAGCAGCAATATAAATTCTAAAGCAGTTGTACTCCTTGTTTATTTATGATGACCACTTCTAGGGAATGTTAACATTTCCATATACATGTGAAGACAACTGGTTTTACTTCCTTCCTTTAACCAGAAGTGGCCAGTTATTTGGACACTATGTCGATGTAACTTAAGATATTAAAATCAGGAGACTTACACATGCTGTTCCATCTTCACAAAGATGTTTCTTGCTACTGTGTTTTAATTGTTTTCAGTTCTAGTAAGGCAGTAAACATTTACTTCCTGGATGTTTCGTTTTGTTACTTAGTGGCTAAGGAAAATGGTTCAGCCGTGCAGGCTTGCCCCAGTACTCATGCCCAGAGGGAACGCCTAGCTGGGTACATATGTTGACAGTCTTTAAGAATTGATAATGCCTTTGTTTCAGCAGTGACACTGGACAGTATCTGAAAGTCTCATGGTATGACCCTCAGGTTATATGCCATTAGGGGAAGGCACTGATGATAAAAATAAATGTATAGAGTCTACCCAGTTCAGAGCAAAGATGCTGGCTTTTTAAAAAATACCATTTCTTGTCAAATCTGACCCTCAGTAACAGCATATGTAGCAAAAGAGAGTACACACAGGTCTGTTGGTGCTGAGGGAGCGAAGGAGTGTTCCTATCCACTAGTAGGACCAGCCTTGGCGGGACACCTTGTCATGTGGGCTCAGTTCTCGGACACAGTTCAGTGCATGGCTCCGTGTCATCTCCCACCAGTGCTAGAAAAGCAGCCTGGGGCATCCCACTGACTATGAAGGGTGCTGGGCCATGTCTGTCCTGCCCAGGATAGAAAAGATGGCCCCAAATGTCGCCTTTCTTGCACTACACCAGGTGTCTGTTGTGTTTTGTCTCTTATAATTTTTTTTTAAGCCCTGACCTCATCAGTGTGTCAGAAACTCCTTTCAGTGATGAAGGTCAGTAGCACTGCTCTTATTTATAATCTGAGAGAGGTGCCAGGGACACAGAGAGGCTGGGACTGGCCCAGGGTCACACAGCCAGGATGGGTCTGAGGCCATCCAGGAAGCTGCATCTTAGTGATTTCAAGCCTGGCCATCTATCAATTGTGCATTGCTCAGAGTACACAAAAAAAATGCTTTTTTGCCTGTTCATTCATAATACAAGAACAAATAGAGAGCTTTCTTACTCAGAGAAAGAGCCCTAAGGCTGATAACATCAGGGTGCTTCAATATCACCAAGAAATAGAAGAATGGCTCAGGCCATGAGGTAGCTAGGTGGCATCATAGTGCACAGAGCACTGGACCTCGAGCCTGGAAGGCCTGAGTTCAAGTCCAGTTTCAGTCACTTGATAGCTGGGTAACTTTAAACAAGTCATTCAACTAAGTGGCTTAGATAAGTCACCTGAATCTGTTTGCCTCAGTTTCCTCATCTGTAAAAATGGGGATAATATCCATTATTATCCTATCAAGGTTGTTATGAAAATCAAATAATATTCTCTTTTTCCTCATTCAAAATATTTATTTCAGTGCCTCCCCGTTGTTGTTCTTTTAAAATTTTTAAATTTTCTTATTTTATCATTCTTTGCTTTATAAATTTTGAGTTCCAAATTCTCTCCCTTCCTCCCACATCCTCTCACACCTGTTGAGAAGGTAAGCAAGAGATAATCTTAAAACACTTGGCACAGTGACCAGTACATGGTAGACAGTCTGGAAGTTCTGGCTACTGTTATTACTATTATTAGACTTCTGGTCAAAACAAATCCTAAAGCAGTTTCTCATGTATTTGTTTCCAAACTCCTGACTTTAATTGGATTCACTATGCATGAGGGTACCTTGTACCCCTACAATCAGGTGCCAGTTTTGTCTTATGAGTCCCCTCTCACATATTCTTCACTACAGTCAAGATGGACTAATGTCATCCCTCATTCTCACCCCTCCCTGATACCATCTCCATGCTTTTGCTGGAACCGCCCACCATAGCTGGAATGGACCACCTCTCCTTCCCACAATCTTGATACATAACAGCATCTTGGATTTCCTTGCTTCCCTCTGATGATTTTTTTTACCTGTGGGGATAATAAAAATCTCCACCAGAGATGCCCAAGAAAGAGAAAATGCCGTAGCTAGGAGGCTGGAAATTTTGGATCAACAGCGACAGTGAAATCTTTCCTGAATTTCCTATTTTAAGCATCCATTTTTTTCTGTGTTCTGTCTTACAGTTGACTACTAGAGGGGGAAGAAGAGTGAAGACAAAGAGGAACATGTGGATGATAAAGGGGGTGGGTAGATGGAGAAAAGGGGGTTAAGGGTTAATAAGTTGGAGGATGGATATATAAAGTGAGCAGATGGTAAACAGGAGAAGAGGAACTGCTGTTCATGTTTAGGAAGTAGAAATATTTGTTGGAGTTTTTTAATCAGTCAGTCAGCCAGCCTTTATTAAGTACCTGCTATGTCCCAGGCACTGTGCCAGCCACAGCTTATGCCCTCTAGAAACCTAAATTCTGTTGGGGAGACAGCATGGACATAGGAACACATAGGTAAAATACAAAGTGAATACATAAACATTATGATAGGGAAAGCTTTAACAGCTGCAGGGATCCAGAAAAGCTTCTTGCAGAAGATAGAACCTGAGCTGGGCCTTGAAGAGGACTTGAGATTCTGAGAGCTGGTGTTGAAGTAGTTCCTCCCAGGCATAGTGTCCACCAGGACAAATGCACAGAGGCTGGAGATGGGGACATTGCGAATGAAGAGCACTGAGCCCAGTATGAGAAGGGGAGTAGAGTGTAATCTGCCCTGGAGCTTGAGTAGAAGAATGATCTGGTCCAGCCTGCCCTGTGGGAAAATTGCTTTGGCAACTGTGTGGAGAATGGATTGAAGAGTTAGAGGGGGAAGCTGAGAGCTGATCTATGATCCTCTTTGCAGTGATTCATTTGAGAGGTAATAACACAAAAGTAGACCCTTCTCCCAAGGAGCTCATATATTAATGGGACAAGCAACACGTAACTAGGTATTTATAAGAGACTCACAGAGGAGAAGACTAAAGTGCCGAGAGGAATTGGGAAGGCCTCCAAAGGAAGGTGACATTTGAGCTGTGGCTTGAAAGAAGCCAAGAATATTAAGACAGAGATGAGGAGGAAGACACAGGGGACAGATGACACCAAGATTTTTGAACACGAGTGACTGGAAGCATAAAGTCCGTTTATAGAAACAGTTCTGAAGAGAGGTTAGTTCTCCTTCAGGAATGCTGAGCTTGGGATATCTGTGGAACATCCATTTAGAAACACCCAACAGGCAGTAAGTAATGTGGGACTGGAGCGAAGGAGGGAAAAGTGGACTGGATAAATAAGTCTGGAATCTATTTAGAGATCCATAGGAGATTACCCAGTGAAAGAGTATAGAGAAAAAAAGAGAAGAGAGCCCAGAAAAGATTTTTGCCTATGTGATCCTATAAAGGACAATGCAAAGGAGCAGTCAGAAAGGCAGGAAAACTGAGGCATTAAAACACACACACACACACACACACACACGAGAGTGTTCAAGAGGAGAGCTTGGTCAACAAGGTTAGGTGCTGCCAAGAGGCCAAGAAGGTTAAGAGCTGAGATTCTGACCATTAACAGCAATCATTGGTAACTTTGGAGAGAACAGTTTCAGTTGAGTTGATAAAATTGGAATCCTGTTGCTAGGAGTTAAGTGAGTGAGAGCAGAAGAAGTGGAAGTAATGAGAGTGGACAGCTTTTCTTCTTGGGGCTTGGCTGGAAAAGGGAGGAGAGATACAGGGCAATGACTTGGAATGGTGAGGTCTAACAAGAATTCCTTCTGGATGAGGAAGACTGGGCCATGTATGAAGGTGTAGATAGGGAGAACCCATGTAGATCAGGAGAAATTAAAGAGTGCAAAGAGAAGTGATTGGTCTTGTCAAGAAAAAGGCCACCTCTTCTTCAGAGAGTAAAGGAAGAGAGAGTTGGGAATAATGTAGAGGGAAGTCATGACCAATGGTAAAGCATGAGTCAAGATCCTTAGCTAAGAGGATGGGAAGGAAGACTCTTTGAAGAAAGGGGAAAGATTTGAAGCAGCCACTGGTGGGAGTGGTGGGATACAGTCCACTTAGGAGCAGTAAAAGGATTGTGTTGTTACAGTGGAGGGTCCGGTTGAGATTAGATAGCATACATTTATTTGTAGTGAACCCAGTCAGTATAGTTACATGACTTCCTCCAGTTCCAAAATTATCCCAATCTCTACCTCAATTCTCTTCTAAACTCCAGAACTCTCCATTTGTTCCCTAAAAATTATGGTTCTCAGTCTGAGAAAGTGTTCTTGAGGAAAATGTCCTTTCTAGTTCTTTATTTTGATGTTACTTTATAAAGAGGATACTAATTAAATCTTTTTTCTCTTGTAGAACTGCCTGGTAACAATATGGTCCTATTTCTGTAATTGTATTGCTGCTTTTTTAAGTCTATGGTTGAATAGAAATTTCTTGTGATATGGCACGTGTATGGAACTTTTGCTAATGTATTTGCCACAACTGTTGATTACAAAATTAAATCAAAGAAGGTACAGAATTTGAAACATCTCAAAATGGACTCTGGAATGAACCAGAATCTAGAGTTTTGTCAGGCACATAAGGAGTCTGCAGCTTATAAATGTAGAAAGGGGTTATGGCCCCCAAGTTCACTTATAAGCAGACTGGAACTAAGAACATATTTTCCAACAGGTCAGTCCATAAAAGTCTAATCTGTAAAGCAAGTTACAAAAAAAGATTTGCATTGCATAAAATAAAATAGAAAAGAAGCTAAATTTTAAAACAATGTATTAATCTTGGGCAGCTTGAGAAAAAGCAGGTTTAATTAGAGGAAGATGAGGTAGCTGACGCTTTCTTGTGGCTTCTGAATTAGACAAGGTATCTTAAAGCTTTGTAAAGGCTTATGATTTTTATATCAAAATTTACTTAATTTTCCTTGACAAAATGTATTATCAGCACTAGATTTATACTTGTGGTCAGGGTCATTTTTTGGTTCACAACTGGAATTAAGAGGGAGAGAGATTTTTCTGAGAGAGCTGAATAAAAGAGGGAAAGAGAAAGGATTGGAAGAAAGGGTAGGTACCTAAAAACCATGGATGTGGGTGTACGCACATGAGGAAGATGGCCTGTGGTGTAATTAACTGAGCTGTGTACAGAAAGAAATGGGTGAATAGTGTGGACATCTTGTAGGAAAAAAGAAGAGAGGGGCATGGTGGTGGGTTGGATGATTCTCTGTGTAGACCAAGACTTAAAATTAGCCAGGTGTTCCTAATTCTGGGATATGCACAGGTAGAAATGGCTATTTCAGCTCTCTTTTCGGGTGAAATGAGCCAAATTATCGTTAGTCTCAGACCACAGAATGTATTTTCTTACACATTTAACAGCATCCATAGGTAATCTAGAAACCTATTTTAAGCTCCTGGTTGAGACTTTACTCATCTCCAAGTCCTTAACCAAGCTGCTGACAGGGAACAGTTTTCGGTTTGACTCTGTTTCCCTTGGGTCATCCATTCTTATGAAAGGTTATCCAGAGGAGGGAAATGCCCCACGGGTGAGAAGAAGAAGGGAGGAGGAGCACCAATAACAGAGGAGAAGAATTAATCCTAAAAAGCGGGTGGTCAGCTTCAGAACAGTTGAGAATTGAACTTGGTAGGCTTTTACTACATTTTGTAATTGTTTGGTTCCTAAAGTAAACATCCTTCCAGAAACACTGAAACTTGAAACCATGATTGGGCCAGCTCTGACGAGCCAAGTAGATTACAATTATGGATATTTTGCTCTTAGAGAATTTCATTTGAAGACTCATGTTAATACCCAGATTTGATTCTTGTCTGGTTTGGGGCTTTGTAAAAAATTTAATTCGCATAACTTCAAAAGTCCCATTTGGTTGTAGTTAATTTGATGCTCTGGTGTCTTGAGCTTAAAACATTCATGATGAACAATGGGTCGTTTTCCTACTTAGGTATAGGGATATAAAGTGAAACCTGAAGCATACTTTCAAACTCATTTACGTATAAACTTAATCTGTCTTACGAATTAGGTGGTCTTTTCAGTTGTTTTTCCATAAATTGACCTCACTTCATGAATGTACATTAGTATTCAGCATAATTTTAATTTGTAAAAGATTGAAGTTTAATTCTTTTGTTCTTGTGCCACTAAAAACAAAAGCCCTATTTGCTGTTCTTCTAGTGTGGGTAGACAGTATGGTGATGGTACAAAGAATTTTCAGCCTCTTAGTCTGTCGAAAGAAATGCTCAGCCTGTGATTCATGGCAGCTAAAGGGAAAGTTGATTTCCAGGGTCAGCGGTAGTGCTGAAGGAGACTCCCCGCCTTCCAAACAATCAGGAAATTGCGTTTCCTCTGCTGTGCCTTCCTTCCTAACAGCCAGGAAGAGAGAAGAGTGAAGAAACACTGTTGTTTCTTCAAAAAAAAAGACTAGGAAAAAAAAGAGAAGGGGAGAGATTGCACTTAATTTGTTTTAACTGGGAGCTGTAAATCATTGTGGGGTTGCAATATTGTGATATGAAGTTGCCTCAGAATAAGGCAGTTGTGATAACGCAGTATTGCAAGGGAGGATCTCTTTGGTGATTGGTCCTCCGGCTTCTGTAAAGTGGGGCTAGATTTGGGAAGGTCTCATCTAGTCCACCAAAGGGGACTGGAAATTCACCAGAGCCTTATTGTAAGATGTTACTTTAGTTCCAAGCCAAAGGACTAATTTTTTTTTCAATAACTGTGGTATTAATTTTAAGGAAGCCAGGCATCAGTTGTAGAAAGGCCCTTCTTTCTCATACCTGCCCTAATTAAGATCTAGGTGAGAAGAGGTAGCAGATAGAAGCTTAGTGACATGCCCAGGGAATGTGAGGTTGAGGGGGGATTTTACAAGGCTGCTATTTCATTGTCTGGCATCCAAATTTTATTCGTGATTTCTCTTTTTTAAGCAAAATAATAGTGTTTGCAATATCAATACATTCTAATTATTTTATTTTTTTTTCTTTACAACTTGAAAAGAATAGGGGCAGCTAGGTGGTGCAGTGAGTAGAGCACCGGCCCTGGAGTCGGGAGGACCTGAGTTCAAATGTAGCCTCAGACACTTGACACACTTACTAGCTGTGACTTTGGGCAAGTCACTTAACCCCGATTGCCTTGCCTGCCCCCTCCAAAAAAAGAGGGGAGGGGAAGAATGCAAAATTGTTTCCTGAGAAGTGAAGTTTTTCATATTTCCATGTGGAAAATACTGACCGTTTGATTTCTAAGTATTGTTTTCTGGTTCTTGGGCAATAAGAACAGGATGGCTCTTGTTTTCTGACTAGAAACAGCTCAGGGTATTGGAGTAAATAAAGCTACTGGTGGAATGACCGCAGGAGGGTGTAAAAGTGTCCTCATTTATTTAGAAGGGGAAGAACAGTATCTTAATGTGCATGGCAGTTGTCTTTGCCTTGTCAAAATGTATCATAGGGACTTAGTAAGTTTCAATGATGTCTCTTAGCTTTGAAGATCCAGGAAACTGGTGCACATCAGAGGACGCTTACAACTATAATTTAAGGGACAAATAATTCTGGACTGCTTTTTGTAACATGTATTTTGCTGGAAATTTATTTTGTTTTGTTTTTGCTAAATATTAATATACTGGTTTGGGGGTATGTTTGTTTTTTTAAACAGCTCCAGTGCCTAAAAGGCAAGAGGGGCTTCTCAGACCAACCCACTTTTGATGGGATCCACATTGTCAACCATTTAATAGGAGATGATGAGTCATTCCATTCCTCTGATGAAGATTTTATAACTAATTCCATTCGGGAGAGTGGAGTCCGTTTTCCTCTGCACAGAAGATCTGGCCTCATGACTTTGGACCCTGCTGCAGAAGGCAGTAGTGAGAGTGAAACAGAGGGTGGCATTTTGGAGGCGAGAGAAAGCAGGAAGGGGATTCCTCAGGAAAAGCGGCAGAAAAGAAGAGAAAGTTACTCCACTACTGTCTAATCATCACTGTGACGTCAGGCTGTGGCCTTTGAGATGGGCGTCATTATGGAGGAACTAAGAAATCCCAGACAAAGTGATTTCAGACCTTGGGGGCTCGCCTTGCCCAGGACGCACATACCCATTTTACAGTCTTTTTATCTTTGCCAAATCCCCCCCAGAACACCATTGCCATAGACTAGCCTTAGAGTGTGGTTAATGGGTAAAGCAGTATTACTGGATATAATTTTTCATGAATGTTGCTTGTTTTGGAAAATACGAATCAAACACATACCCCATGGGAACCATTTTGAAGTTCATAAATATGTAAAATAGAATTACTTTTCTTTGAAAGAAACTGCTTGTGTGCAATAGTTTATGCTCAGTGAACAAATTGTGTTTTTATGTTCATGAGTTTTGAGTTTAAGGTGGCTGTTCAGCAAAACATTGATCAGGACACACATCTGATTTACCTTATGTTTGTTTTTTATTACTAAAAATTACTGTATTATTGGAAGCCCACTGAAGGCTTCCAAACACACCCTTTTTCTGTACAATTTTATAAACACAAATTAATGGTTATGCTATTTGTCCTGAGGGTTTCAAAAACAATTTTTTTTTTCATTTAAGTTGTATGTGCATATAATGCTTTCAGTGTGCTACTGGTCAAATAGTTTGTTAACTACACTATATTGTTTATTTGTACATATTTATAAATCTGTACCAATCTGAAGATGTACATTACACATCATTTTATATGGGAAATGTAAATGTTTGCAATATGGCTGCTTTGGGCATTCTAACAGGAATTCTGTATATAGAGAGTTGAAGTGAGTTTGAAAATTACAAGTAAATACTAATATTTTAATAGCTTTAGTATTTGACTTAGCCTTTGACAATAGCAAATTCATGACTTAACTAATGCTTGTTCAAAAACACTATTGATGGAAATCTTTTAACTACATGGACCTAATAAATTTTTCATGATTTAATAAAGTTGTGGCATCTGTTGTTTAGTAATATTCTATTTTATTTAATAACAATCCAAGACACATCGCTGTTAAAGAATCTAGAAACTCTCTTACCGAGTTTCTTGTCTCATCTTCTCGGTGGAGGAGGTCAGATAGAGAGAGTTCTTCCTTCCAGGTTCTAACACCTTTAACACTCAGACATTTTCCTCTGCTGGGTTATTTAAACTTTACAGTGCAAGTCTGCAAAATAGAAACAATAACCACACCACAGTCTCTTTAGAACCACAGTACTTTAGTCCACAGACACCCCTCCGCTCCCTCGATCTGTGTAGAGATTTCAGATTTCTGGGAACTTAGATGGGAAACAATATTACCTTTTGTTTTCCTTTGTAATAGTCCTAGGGTTTTTTTATTCTTTTAGCTTTAAAACACCGTTATGAAAAGAGATCCATCCACAGGCTTCACTGCCAGAGGGCTCTGACACACAAAATGCTTAAGAGCTTCACTTTTTAGAATGACCACAAAGATCAACTGACCCAACCCACTACTCCTGATCCGTGGCTTGTACTCAATTTAGGATACAAAAAAAGCTGTCTTCCTCTGATATTTCAAAGAAAGGTTTTCTATTCAAAGGCAGTGTTGTCTAGTGGCTAGAAAGCTGGCCTTAAAACCAGGAAGACCTGGGTTCAAGTTCTGACTCTGAACACATACTGGTCATGTGACTTTGAATAGGTCAATCTCTCAGTGCTCTAGGCAAGTTTCCAAAACTCCCTGTGGGGGAACACATGCTGACCTACATTGGTAGAGATTTTTGTCACCCAAGAGCTCCCTAAAGACAGGTCAGGTGTATTCAGAGCCGAGTACTGGATCTAAATGGAAAATACACGACTGTAAATCTTCTTAATAAATATATTAAAAATTGCCAAAGTAAAGAGAGAAAAGTCTTCATCTTTAACGTACTACTATATGAACATGTGTATGTTTGGAAAAGTAAAAATAATCAAATTTCCTTTATATCATAAGTAAAAAATGACCAATGAAGGCAAACTTCAGTGAAAATGAACATCGTTGATTGGCTTAAAATATAGACTGTAGAATCCCGTCTTAATTCCATACTCTGAAACCAGGGTCCTTAACCTTTTTTCGTGGCAGACTCCCTTGGCAGTCTGCCTAAGCCTTTTGTCCTCTTCTCCAAATGTTTTTAAATGCATAAGATTATCAAGGAAATCAATTCTTTTATACTAGATACAATTTTTTTTTTTCAAATTTAAGTTCATAGACTTTTCCCTGGAAATCTCTCCATGGACCCTAGGTTAGGAAGCCCTGCCCTAGAAAGTTTCCCTGAAGAATGATCCAGGTGCTGTAACTAGACAGTAAGGTTAGTTTATTGAGAATGATCATGGTAAGTCTTAATCTGTTGAGACAAAGCGCTTGGACTTTTGAAAGATAAGAAGCAAGGAACTTTTTACTAAAGAACTTTGACTTTGGACCTCTTATTTTCAATACCCCTTCCACCCCCTAATTCTGCCAAGCTTCAAAATCTTTGTTCATGAAAAGTATTATAGCGGTCACCAAAATAATAATGCCTTTCAACCCAGCAAATGCAGCCATGAAGACTTTGTCCTCAAAACATCATGGAGAGAAAAAATAAGGGTATAGTTGGAGACAATATATATGTCTATATGAATACACACATATATATATATTTGTATATATACATATATATGTCCAATAATTGCAAAGTGTCTGAATGAATTATGGCGTGATCAAATATTATGATACCATAAAAAAGGTTATCAAGCACAAATATTTAAAGACCCATATGAGGGGATGTAGAATAATATTAACAACCAGGAATGAGTGTATGCTGGGCACATCTACATAAAAAGTAAAGAAGAAAAAAAGGACCTTGGAGCAGGCCTGGAAGGACTGAGGAACAAAGGCCTTTTCTTGCCTTGTTTGTTAACTGTTAAATCATTTCATTCTGCTCTGTGACATACTAGGTGTCTAGCTTAAGATTTCCCCCTTCATACGTTTGAGTATTTTGTTGACGTTTGTTAAGTTTATACTTTGAATTTTTTTTAAACCTTCGTATATGGAGAAGTTTTCACCCTAGCATTCTCTTGTCATTCATTATCAGTTAGGTCTGATGTCAGAAATTTCCCTAGAAGAGACCCAAGCTGAAAATGTGTTACTGACATGGGTGACAGTGACTTATTGGGGCTATGGTGAGTGCTCTGTGATAATTCTGATGCCTTTCATGGAGAAAGTGCATGTTAAAAGATAGGGAGGCAAGCCTTTTTTCCCTACATAAATAGTTCAGTAAAGTACTGTCAGTTGGCATAATCTTAACTATTGGTGATGTCAACAGTTCCTATCAAGCACCCTCATTCCCAGAAAAATGACCCATCTGGTATTC
>CM053626.1:306823627-306838418 GCA_028646595.1 Phalanger gymnotis | reverse complement strand
CTGGTCAACTCACTTACCCCTGTTTGCCTTAGTTTCCTCATCTGTAAAATGAGCTGGAGAAGAAAACCTCCAATGGCATTCCCATTGGAATTCTCAGATTACCAGTAGCCTAGATTCATAACCTGGGTCATCCATGATTCTTTCCCCTTTCTTGTCTCCCTCACCCAATCATTCTCCATTTTATTGATTCTACCTCCACTTTTTCACATCAGTCACCTCTCATCTGTCTTCTCCACTTCTCTGGCCACCCCTCTAGTTTAGGACTATACCACCTCTCATCTGGACTATTGTTATAGCTTCACAATTGGTCTCTCTGTTTCTACTCACCTTTCTACTCATCTTCCACCCAGCCACCAAAATAATCCTCTTAATGCATAGGTCTGACTATATCACCCCCCTGCCCTAAAAGTTTCAGCAGCTCCCTAGGGATGGGGACCTGTGATTTCATTGTTAAGGGAGGTCCCAGTGAGGAACTTACTCTCCCAAAAGAGGTCAGCAACTTAGAGATCTGCTCAGGGGATCAAGACTTTGAGTGACTTCCCTGGGGTATGTCTGCCTGGTTTAATATGATGAATACATAGAAGCATGGCAAAGACATATATGACCCGAAGTAAAGTGAAGTAAGCAGGGCCAGAAAAATAATATACACAATAATTTCAACAATGAAAATGAAAACAACTATCAAAACTGAATATTTGCAATTATAATGAACAAAGTTAGCCCCAAAGAAGAGATAAGGGAAGGCATCTCCTCTTCCTGCCTCCAGAGGCAGAGGATTGTGGATGTGGAACATTGCATATAATGTAAGGTTTTTCCTATATGTTGGTTGGTTTTGCTGAACTAGGGTCCCTTTGTTGTTGTTGTTATAAAGGATTGGAAACATAGATCAATAAAAGTTTATTTTAAAAAATAAATTGAACTATCCCTCATCCTCCCCTCCCCACCATTAATGTTTGTTAATTTTTGGAAAAATTATAAAAATGTCATCAAAAGGGACTACAAAGTCACCTTAGACTTTTTCTAAAAGATTATAAACATAATTCAAGTTGCCATGAAGGCCCTGCATTGATTCCCAGGCCCCAGACCAATCGAAAGAAGATAAGACAGGGCAGGATAGCGATGAATGAGCTGCCTCTCCAAGTCTGTCCCACAAATAAATAGTTCTATTTTAGAAAAATTAGTGGGGCAAATGAAAGACTGTTGGTTTGTTTAAAATAACTCCAGGGAGCCAAAGGCTGCAAGCCAGACAGGGTTACATGACTTCCTCCACACGCCAGCCCTGAGACCTGTGATTACCCAAATCGCAGCCATGGCACCAAGGGGAGGTACCGCCCAGAAGGACAAGTGGAGGGCGGGCTGCCAGGGAAGGAAAGAAACTGCAAGTGTCTCCAGGAATTGATTTGACAGATTCAATGGGAAGAAAAGATCAAATGCAAAGAAGTTTTTTCCGTTTCTAAAATTGTGCTGAAAGGGAGCCCTCCCTCTCTCTCCCTTCTAATTTTACCCTGACCCTCCTCTTTCCCTGAAGGCCTACAGCCCACACAGTGCAGGTCCAGTCTGGGGCAGATAGAACCTGGCCCCAGGCTGATCCCCCACTTGTTAATGCTGCCCCGCCACCTTGTGCTTCTTTAATAACAATAACTAATATGTAAATACATAGTGCTTAACCATGTGCCAGGCCCTGTGCTAAGCACTTCACTAGCATCATCTCATTAATCCCCACACCAGCCCTGAGAGGGAGGTCCTAGTGTCATTATTCCCATGTTAGACTTGAGAGAGGCTGACTGAGGTTAAGTGACTTGCCCAGGGCCACACAGCCTATAAGAGCCTAAGGCTAGATTTGAACTCAAGCCTCATTTGGCTCCATGCCCAGTCCTCCATCCACTGGGCCATTTAGCTGCCCATGTTATGTGTCTATATTTTGCATTTTCCCAAGGGAATTTAAGTTGCTTGAGGGCAGGAACTGTTTCATGTTTAAGCATGTTATGCACTTAATAAATGTTCATCTGGATTCAGTGGAAGTGGCACAAAAGGCATTTGTGGTAAGATCATGAGATTTAGAGGCAGCTAGATGTCAGCTGGGCCTGGAGCCAGGAAGATCGGAGTTCAAATTCAGCCTCAGATACAAACTAGCAGTGAGACCCTGAGCAAATCACGCCACCTGTCTGCCTCAGTCTCCTCAACTATAAAATGGGGATAACAACACCTGCCTCACAGGGTTGTTGTGAGGATCAAAGGAGATCATCCTTATGAAGCATGTTGCAAACCTTTAAGGAAGATATACGTTTATGGAGTTATAAAATAATATAAATATATGTCATATGTATTTAAGGAATATATGTGTGTAGATATAAAATAAGTATAAAATAAAAATATAATATACATATTTAAGGAATATATGTGTATATGAATATAAAATAACAAATATTATATATTATATATTTAAGGAATATGTGTGTATATAAGTATAAAATAAAATATCTACATCTTTAAGGAATATATAGATAGATAGATATAAAATAACATATATTTAAGGAATATATGTGTATAGATACAAAATAAGTATAAAATAAAAATATAATATACATCTTTAAGGAATATATGTGTATGTAGATATAAAATAACATAAATATATATTATATATTTGAGGAATATGTGTGTATGTAATATAAATATAAATAAAATATTATATACATCTTTAAAGAATATATATAGATATAAAATAATATAATATATATTTAAGAAATATGTGTGTAGATATAAAATAATAAAAATATAAAATTAAAATATAACATGCATCTTTAAGGAATATATAATACATTTAAAGAATATATATATATATAATATAAATATAAAACAAAAATATGTACATCTTTAAGGAATATATGTGTATATAGATATAAAATAGCATAAATATATTACATATTTAAGGAATATGTGTATATAATATAAATATAAAATAAAATATAATACATATCTTTAAGGAATATATATGTATGTAGATATAAAATATATATAATGTATATTTAAGGAATATATGTATAGATGTAAAATAATAAAAATATAATATACACCTTTAAGGAATACATGTTTATATAGCTATAAAATAACATAAATATATAATACGTATTTAAGGAATGTGTATGATATATAATATATAATTATAATATAAATATAAAACAAAAATATGTACATCTGTAAGGAATATATGCGCATATAAATATATTCTATATTTAAGGAATATGTGTGTAGATATAAAATAATATAAATATAAAATAAAAATATTATATATATATCCTTAAAATATGTGTATAAATATAAAATAATATAAATATATAACATATCTTTAAAGAATATAAGTGTATATAGATATAAAATAATGTAAATATGCAATGTTATGTATATTTAAGGAATATATGTGATTATAGAATATAAATATAAAATTAAAATTTAATATTATATGCATCTTTAAGGAATATATGTGTGTATGGATATAAAATAATGTAAATACATAATATTATATATATTAAGGAATACATGTGTATGTAGAATATAAATATAAAATTAAAATATAATATATATATCTTTAAAGAATATGTGTGTGCATATAGATATGAAATAATATAACATTAATCTATATTATATACAAAGCTTTGCAATCATCTACTCCAACCCCACACACAAATGGGGAGGCTGAGATGCAGAGAGATGACTTCCTCCCAGTCATCCAGGTAGCCAGAGCACCCCTCCAGTTTTTTGCCTCTCAATCCAGAGCTTTTTGGCAGCACTCCCAGACCCTTCCAGACTCTTACTCCACAACCATGGTTGGCCAATCCCTCCTTTGAAGTTACATTCTCCAAATGTATCACCCAATCCAGATCCTGCCACACAGGATATTCTCCTTCCTTCCTCAATGAGTTCAGGCCTGACTCAGGGTCTTTTTCACCACCACAACTCCTGCCCTCGTGTTTGGGAACTGCATCATAACAGCCCCCCAGACTTTCTCAGCTCCTCCATCTATTCAATTCCCACGACTTCCACCATACCTGAGCTACACACACACACACACACACACACACACACACACACACACATGATCTTACATGACCCATTTCTGTTTAAGAGCTCTGGGATGCCTTTATCTGATCATCCTATTTTATCAGTCCATCTTAACCTATGCCTTAGGTGCCTTCATCTTTATGGTGGCCTCTTACCCGCAGCCCTCTGCTTCGCTTCTTTATCTATTTTTAACGCTCCTTTGAATCCATTGCCCCTTTGTCTTCTAGAGGATTATGCCTTGCCAAATCCCAACCTTTGATTACACCCATCATCTGCCTCTTTTACTGTGGTTCATGATGCTGTTGAATGGAGCCGGAGGGGGGGAATAACCCCCACCATGAAACCTTCATGAGTGGGTGCAGATTTATATTCCATAATCTCAAGTGGACCATCATAGAAGCAAGGTAATCCTTTTATACCAACCCTAATCTAGTCACTATCCCTCTGACCAGCCTTTTCTTTACTCCTCAAGCTTTACCCCACCCCCACCCCCACCTCATCCTCTTTGCTGAGGACCTTGATTCATTCCTCACTTAAAAAAAAAAAATTGAAGTCATTTGATGAGAGCTTCATCTCATGCCACTGTGGCCTCCTTCACCTTGCCTTAAGTGAAAGCGTAGCCTTGCTCCTGGTCAAGGCCAGACGCTCTGCTTTCCTGTCTACACTCTCCTATCTCTTCCAGCAGATTATCCCCATTATCATCCCTTTATTCGGTCTCTCTAATCTTCAATCTCTCAAACTCTGCAGGCTCTTTCTTGTGGCTTGCAAATGTACCTCCCCCACTCTTAAAGAAACCCCTCCCTTGACCCAACCCTCCCAGATAGGAGCTTCCTAGAATTCTGGGCAATCTGGCTCCTGACGTCATCATTCAACTGAAACTGCCATCTTCAAAGTGATTAATGATCTCTTAATGGTTTAATCAAATGGCCTTTTCTCAGTCCTTTGAGCCTTCAACTGACGGGTCATTTTCCAATCATCTCCCCCCGCAGCAGAGGTTGGGGCTTCTCTGCCGGCTCTCACAATTCTGGAGTTGAGCCTTTGGCTTTATCTAATCGTGAGGAAGCCAGTACTGTCCCCTTCCCCCACCTTCTTCCATTAGAATATAAACACCTTAAGGGCAGGGACGGTTTGTTTGCTTGCTTCTATATCCCCTGACTTTAGCTTGAAAGCCTGCTTCTAAGTAAGTATTTCATAAACCCTCAAGTCATCTCTCCTCTTCTTCCTTTCTTCTTTCTCTCCTCCTCTCTTTTCTCCCTCCTTCACCCCCTCTCTTTCCTCTCCTCTTCCCTCTTCTCTCTCCCTTTTCCCCTCCCCTTCCTCCTCACTACTACCCCCATCCTGTCTCTGCCTCTCTTTCTCTCCCCTCTCTCTCTCCCCAGATATTCTCTCCTCTCTAGGTTTCCATGACACTGCTCTCTCTTGATCCTCCTGCCTTTCTAACTCTTCAGGCCAACTAATTATTTGTATCCCCCAAGCCTCTTTTCTCTTGTCCTTCTATTTAGTTTCTCTTGCTTTTCTCACTAGCTCCCATGATTCCAAGATCTATATACCCAGCCTCAGTCTCTCTCCTGAACTACAGTCACATCACCAATTCCCTTGAATTATGTCTTGCAAGCATCTCAAACTCAACATGCACAAAAACAAGTTATCATATTTCTCAAAAAAAAAAAAAAGCCCAAGACCTAGACATCATCCTCAACCCCTCCCTCGAGCTCATCTCCTATAGTCACCCCACATGTCCAATCTTCTTTCAAATCCATTTGTTGCTTTGATAACACCTTTTCTATATGTCCCCTTCTTGCTGCACACAGCCACTGCCCTGGGGCCAGCCCTTATCTGCTCTCGACTGGACTACTGCAATAGCTACTACCTGGCTGGGCTCCCTGCCTCAGGTTCCCCAACTCCAATCCATCCTCCATTCAGCTGCCAAAGTCGTTATCCTAAAGAGCAATTTCTGACCATGACTCCACCTCCACACACACTCAGAAAACTCCTATGGCTCTCTATTACCTCCGGGATTGAATAGAACATTTTCTGATATTGAAAGCCCTTCACACCCAGCTCCGGACATTGCAGTCTTTTTACACCTTACTTCTTTCCACATACTCTACAATCCAGCAATCCATACATGACAGACTCACAACTCCATACATTTACTGTGCCCCCATACCTGGAACTCTCTTCCTCCTCACCTCTAATGCCTAGCTCCCACCCATTTCCCTTCTTTTGCAGAAGCAATTTCCCTAAAGAGAAGGTCTGACCATGTCACACACCCCTTTCCCCTACTCGGTAAACTCCTGTGTCTGCTCCCTAATGCCTCCAGAATCAAATGCAAAATCCTCCTGCCCTGGTGCTCTTTGAGTCTACAGGGCAGGGTCAAGATACTCATTTTCTCTGGCTGTCCATTGGAATGCTCTGGAATGTTTTCCCTCTTCATCTCTGCCTCCTGGCTTCCCAGGCTTCCTTCAAGTCCCAACTTTGGTGACAGTGGAAGAGAGAGTGGCTGATGACTTTGTGCAACTCTGCCTCTCTTAAATCTAATTCATACGCAAGTCAAGACATCACCCAATGATGTCATTGGTTCTCTTCGATTAACGCCCTTTTTTTTTTTTTTAAGGCAGCTAGAGTTAAGTGACTTGCCCAGGGTCACACAACGAGTGAGTGTCAGAAGTCACATTTGAACTCAGGTCCTCCTAACTCCAGGGCCAGCCCTCTATGCACTGTTCCCACCTAGCTGCCCTCATTGGTCCTCTTTGAAAACAAAGGACGAATAGCAACAAGTGCCAACTAAAATCTCATCTTTTACAGGAAGCCTTTCCCAACCCCTCTTAATTCTAGTGCCTTCCCTCTACTAATTATTTCCTATTTATGCTGCATATAACTTGCTTATACATATCTGTTTACATGTTGTTTCCCCATTAGATTGTGAGCTCCTTAACTGACTGTCTTTTGCCTTTCTTTGTATCTCTAGCACTTAGCACAGTGCCTGGCACATAGTAGGTGCTTAATAAATGTTTATTGACTGATCCCATTCAGATACCACCTTCTGCCTTTCCTAGTCCCCTTTCCTCCTTGTAGACTACAGACTCACTCTCCAGGGCTAGTGCCGTCCCTAGGACATCATCTACATTATACATATCTTTGTATGTACATAGTTTTTAGTATGTTGTCTCCTCCATTAGAATAGCATCTTCACCTTTCTTCATATCCTCCATGTTTTGCACAGTTCCTGGCAAACAAAAAGAGCTTAATAAATGCTTGGAGACTGAATGAGAGACTGTAATTCCTGGATCCAAGTCTCATCTCTAACACATACTGGCTGGTGTGACCCAGGAAACTCTTAGTGCCTGGGGCAACTCTCTGAGACCCTTAGCTTTAGAAGGTGCTGATCTGCATTGATTGAGGAAGTTCATTTCAGGAAATGAGTTTATTGACCAACTGAATACACCAAGCCACTTCTCATTCAACAAGTCTTCCTTGAGTGCCGATTGTGTATTGCGCTATATTGGGCACTGTGAAGTCTACAAAGCACTGGGGAAAATGAAAGTAGTTACTGAGGTGACAAATTAGGAGATATTAATGGTGATGAACAGGTTTGGAAGGAAACCAGAGCATGAGGGGCAGTAGGAGAGAGATGAATTAAGTAATCCAAACATGCTTCATTAGAGGAAAGTATCATGTAGACCTCAAAGCCCAAAGTACTGTCAGCAAACAGCCATCTCCGATCCAAGCCACAAAGAAAGCATCTGGCATTCTAGCCAGAGTGCACCTAGAACAGGAGTCCCAGACCTCTGTGTCACTGACCCCTTTGGCAATCTGGTGAAGCCTGTGGAGCCCTTCTAACAGTAATGTTTTTAAATGCATAAAATAAAATACATAGGATCCCAGAGGAAACCAGTTGCTACAGTAAAATATAGTTATCAAAAAAAAAAAAGATTTTTAAAGATCATGGACCTCAGGTTTAGAATAAACCCTGTTCTCAAGCAAAAAGATTCTTGAGTCATGGAAACAGGGTGAAACCTGAAGCATAGAGAACCAATGTTTTGTCACTTGAAAAGAATTAACCTGATGGCATCTTTCTAATGCCATCTTGTTAGCCACGCCCCTTCTTTGGCCAGTCTCTGTGTAGCAGCCCAGTGGGTCTAGTTTATCTGGGGGTTGTCCTATGTGCATGAAAGTTAAGGAGTCATTGTATGGTTATGCCAAAAGCAGTGGTATGATGTTCAGGGTGGCTCTGACCTCTCTGTTCCCCCCCCCCACCAGGGACTTGAACCCATCCTTGGCCAAGGTTCATTGGTTCAGTTCGCCCTGTAGAGAATGACTCCTGAGCCTAGCCAAACTCCTTCAGACAAGGAAGGACCTAATCCTGAACAAGAAAGTCAAGCACAGGGGTGGGAAGTTTGCATTCTTCCACATACTAGACTAGTGTGTGGTGACAAAGTCTCTGTGCCAACCCCCAGAATTTACATCTGGGAACAGTTAGAGGCACCCAGGTGCATCTTAACTGCCATAATCACGTCTCCCTCTCCTGCTTCAGAATCTGCCATGTGTACAGCATACATTTCCTTTTCAAAATTTAAAAAAACACATCAGACAAGCAGCATCTTTAAGGGTTAATAGCTGCTTGGCACCCAGCTGCCCCTCATCTCTTGTAACTAAAGTCAGCAGTGGAGGAATCATCCTGGCCATTTAAGGGAAGGAACCCAACCCAGAGTTATCCAGTCCAAAGGACCAAGGCAGCTTTCTCTTTCTATCCACTTTAGAGTCAGGGGCAACCTAGTCCATTCAACCAGCAACCAGCTCCGTGGTGTGGTTTGATGGGACCTAGCAATCTAATAAGAATTTGAAGAAATGTAGGAAAACCCATATAAAGTGAAGCCACGCGAAGAAGAGTGCCAAGAACAATATGCATCCTGACTCCAGCTACGTAAATGAAAACAACCTTGAGCTGCGACAAAACTCAGTTTTTGTGTCCCTGCCAATGGAAGAAGGATGTGCCATCTCCATGAGTGTGGCAGCTTTTCTGAGCAGATCATGAGCAGGAAACTATCTCCACAGAAGAAATGGTGTGAAGAAGTAGAAAGAATCCAAGTGCAATGCAAAAGACCTGAATCTTCTTCTGCTACCCATGTGACTTTGGGTCAAGCACAGAACCTCTCTGGGCCTCAGCTTCTTTTGTAAAATGAGATTAGACGGTTAGTCTAACGGATCCTTATCAACTAAGAAATAATCCCTACAACTCTATAGTCAAGGTCCTCCCCAATCTGATGCCATGATTTCATGTTATTCCCCTTCACGTATGCCACAAGGCTCCAGCCATGTTCCTGCTGTCTCCTCACTCCATGCTTTTGGCCCAGGAAGCTCTCTATCTCCTCTATCTCTTCCTATTGACCGCCCAGCCATCCAATTAAATTAATTCAATTTAACAACCATTTACTTTGTTGTTGTTCAGTCATTTTTTTGTGTGTGTCCAGCTCACCATGACCCCATTTTGGCAGTTTTCTTGGCAAAGATACCAGAGCGGTTTGCCATTTCCTTCTCGGTCTCATGTTACAGAAGAGGAAACTGAGGCAAACAGGGTGAAGTAACTTGCCCAGGGTCACCCAGCTAGTAAATGTCTGAACTCGTGAAGATGAGTCTTCCTGATACCAGGCCCGGCACTCTATCCATTGTGCCATCCAGCTGTCCTAACCATTTATTAGACACCCATCATGTGCTAAACACTGGACTAGACGCTGGAGATAGAAAGAAAAAAAATAGGCATGTCCCTCAACGTAGTTTATATTCTACTCATTCTTCTACAGGGCAGCTAGGTGGCACAGTGGATAGAGCACCAGGCCTGGAGTCAAGATCTGAATTCAAATCTGACCTCAAAAACTAGATGTGTGACCCTGGGCGAGTCACTACACCCCATTTGCTTCAGTTTCCTCATCTATAAAATGAGCTAGAGCAAACCACTCCAGTGTCTTAGCCAAGAAAACCCTAAATGAGGTCACAAAGACGCAACAACATTCTTCTATTCTTCTCTTCCCCAAAAAAGTTTCTTCCTCCTCTGAAGTCTCAGCACTGTGTACAGCTTTTACGCATTCATCACATGTTACTTTGCATTATAGTCATCTGTACATAATTCATCACCTCTAATATGCTCTAAGCTCTCTGAGGACAGTGACGCTGTCTAGTTTACCATGTATCTACCTCCCCCAGTACATTGCTCTTATAATAGGTATTTGTTTAGTGAAATAATGATCAAGGTTCTGTTTGTTCATTTGTTTGTTTGTTTGTTTTACAGCTAGATGTATCTAAAAGGTCAAACACGCCCAATTTCACTGAATTTGTACTTGTTCCTACCCTGCCTCCATGGGACCATTTCTCCAGTCTGGCCAGGCTGCTCCCAAATCCCCACCTAGCACTTTTGGAAGGCTTTGGTGGCATCCCATGATGCCTCGTTAAGGAGATCTAGTGTACTACCATTAGCTAGTTTGTTTCATGACTGTATGGTATTCCTGGACAAAATATTGCCTACAGATTCTCCTTCCTGAAAGAGGATCAGGTGAATAACAGCTGGCTAGTTGATCTGCCTAGAGTTTTCAGTCAAAGCTTCCATGAAAAGCTTCTTAGGCTGCAGAAGACTCCAAGCCCTG
Source organism: Phalanger gymnotis (assembly GCA_028646595.1). Taxonomy (NCBI): domain Eukaryota; kingdom Metazoa; phylum Chordata; class Mammalia; order Diprotodontia; family Phalangeridae; genus Phalanger; species Phalanger gymnotis. The sequence goes on along the minus strand of CM053626.1, from coordinate 306,827,718 downwards.
TGCCACAAGAGGCCAGCTTTGCCAAAGATCCGCTGGGTTACCTTAGACAGTCACATCACAAAGTGTGATGGAAAGAGCACTGCATTGAGACTCCATTTAGATTCGGTGGGACACTGTAGTGCAAAAAGCCCTGGGTATGGAGCCAGAGGATTCCTGGGGTCAAATCCTGGCTCTGGACACTTAACTCTCTGCAGGACTTGGGGGACGTCACTTCCTCCATTTTGACTTCCATTTCATCGTCTTTATGTTGAGGGAGTTGTGCATCGTAAATGTGTTAGAGGAACAAGGAAGACATTGCCTTTCAGATCTGTGGATGGGGAAGAGTTCGTGATGAAACAAGGGATAAAGATCACAAAAGATAAAAGTTGAAGGAAAGCTGGTGACTGGGAGGAAATGAACAAGTTTCTCTGATAAAGACATCATTTCCATATATATAAGGAACTACTTCAAATGTATAGCTGGAAGACTATTCCCCACTTGACAAATGGTCAAAGGATATGAAAAAGCACTTTGCAGAAAAAGAAACCCATTTTCAACATAATATATGAAAAAAATCCTCCAAATCACCAATAATGAAAGAAATGCGCCTCAAATCTATCAGAATGGAAAAGCAAATGTTGGAAGGACTGTGGGAAAATAGGTACATCAGTATTCTGTTGGTGGAGCTGTAAGCTGGTCCTGCCATGATGGAAAGCAATGCCACAAAAGTTACTAAACTCTTATGTCCTTTGATCCAATGATACCACTATGAGGCCTATACCTCACAGAAATCAAAGAAAGAAGCAAAGGACTCAAATGGACAAACAAGTTAGAGCAGCTCTTTTTGTGGTGGCAAAGAACTAGAAACTAAGGAGGGAGGGAACCTATCAATTGGGGAATGACTGAACAAACCATGGCATATGAATATAATAGAATGCTGCTGTTTTGCAAGAAATTATGAAGGGGATGGTTTCAGAGAAACCTAAAAACACTTATATGATCTGATGCAGAGTGAAGTGAGAAGAAATAAGGGAAAATATATACAATAACCTCAACATCGTCAAGACACACAACTTTTGAAGACCTAGGAGTTCTGATGACCAGTCACTGATTCCTGAAGGCTCACGATAAAACATATAACCCATGTCAAAGAGGTGATGGAACTAGGGTGTAAAATGAAATATAAAATAATGTATGGGGTTTTGAATGTGTCCAATGTAGGAATTTTGCTTGACTATGCAGAGTTATAAGGGTTTTATTTTTCTTTTTAAAGGGTAGAAGAAATGGAATGGAGATAAAAATTCTTTTTAAAATTAAAATGATGAGTGAATTGGACTAGTGATTTCTTAGTTCCCCATTATCTCTAAATCTATGATCCTATGTCAATTTCTTTTTGTTTTTAAATGTTTAATTTAATGAAAAATTAAATTTTAAATGTTTAAATATTATCAATTGATTTTTATTATTTGATTACCAATAAACATTTATTAATCACCACTTATGTGTCATGTACTATGCAAGTTGATGGGGATACAAAAACAAAGAATGAAACAGTCCATGCCCTCTCTACTTTTTCCAAAAAATTACAAATTTTAACTACATGATGATGGTGATGACAAATTTTCTCTGTCCCCTCTCAATCTCTACTCCTTTGTACTTAGAGTTTTGTTGTCATTGTATATTCAATTGTAGCCAACCCTGGCAAAGAGTTATTTTCAGAGATCAGAGGCACTGATATGGGGAGGTTGTCAGGCTTGTCTTGGTGAAAGTGATCAAAAGAGACTGCTATTAGATGGGGTGTTTGTCCCAGAGCCCCTCACCACCAGAGGCTTTGAGACCAAAGGTATTTCCTTTACAAAAGGTTAAGCTTCTCTCCCACCCCATTCTCTCCTACCTCCCAGAGCTATTCTTTTGGGGTCCAAAGTTCACTTTGTCTCAAGGAGGCAAGTAGGCAGCTATTTTTAAAAGGTCAGCCAGGGTGCCCCCAAACACGCTTCCAAGCTCTTTCTTGCCTCTGCCTTTAATCTCCACTTCCCTTCTGATTGAGGTCATTTGGCCTTGAAAAGGCAAGACTTGTGGTACTTCCTATATGATCCCTTCTCCTACCAGGAAAGACCCAAATTGATAACTCTTATGAATGGCCAGTGCCTCAGAACCTTTCCCTAGGAGTTCCTGACTCCTTAGTCAGAACACATTGGCTCTTGCCACTAGACTACCTTGTCTCAAAGGGTCATTGGGAGGAAAGTGTTTTGTAATCGATGAAGTGCTGTGTAAATGTAAATTGATGATGATGATGGTGGTGGCAATGGTGATGATGATGTTCCCTTTCCCAATAGATTAGATTGGGGATGCTGAACCCCTTTGGACAATCTGGTGAAATTTCTGGAACCCTTCTCATAAGAATGTTTTTAAAAGTATAAAATAAACTAATAAGATTACAAAGAGGGTGCTTGTATAGAAATATAGTTATCAAAACATGCTTTTAAAAAGTTCACAGACCCTGAGTTAAGTTAAACATCTGGATTAGACTTTTTTTTTGAAAGTAGATAACTGGTCTTGCTCAGCTTGCTCTCCTCCCTCCCCAACCAGTGCCTAGCATGATGCATTCCACCCAGCAGAGAAGGAATGAAAGGAATAAGCATTTATTAAGCACCTACTATGTGCCAGGAACTGTTAAGTACTTTACAAATGTTGTATCATTTGATCCTCACCACAACCTTAGGAGATAGGTGTTACTATCATCACCATTTTATAGTGGAGAAAACTGAGGCAGACAGAGGTTAAGTTACTCACCTAAGGTCACACAGCTAGTAAGTGTCTGAGGAAGGATTTGAATTCAGTTTTCCTGCCTCCAGACCCGGCACTCTATCCACTATACTACCCAACTGCCCAGTGGTAAGTTTCTCTTTCCCCTTTCCACTTTTTCAGCCTTTTTTATGCACATACCATCATTAGAATGTAAGCTCCTTGAGGGTAGGAGCTGTTTTTCTTTTTGCTTAGTACACAGCCTTAATGAGTGTTTATTGATTGATTGAATGTTGAGCTAAAAACCTGATTCTGAAGCTCTCTCTTCCCCCAATCTGCTTCCTTAGCTCCTCCCTCCATCAACACCCCACCCAAGGTTCTCCATTCAGCCACTAGAGCTAAGCAGAAAGGGTTGACCCTTCTATACAACAGCCCTCCATTTTTTTTAGGACTCTTTTTTAATTACTTTATTTTCATGCCCTTTTCTTTTGTAGGTTGAATATGCCCACTGCCTCCAATGCTTTCTGATATGTCATGGTCTTCAGTATTCTCAACATCTCAACCTCCCCTGAACATTGTCCAAGGGTTCAATGCCATGTCAGCCAGGATGAACTCAACATCATACACAAACCCATCTTTGTCCATGGCTGCCAGCTTTGAGATATTCCCCTGTGTTTCCTTAAATGTTACACTGAACATCCATGCTCCAGAACTGATCTATTCCATACTATAAGACATCTCTCTTTATGTGACCTAGGATAGCATTAACCCTTCTGGATACTGTGGTAGATTACCCCTGTCTGGGAAGGCGCTGTTACATCGAAGTGATTTCCCTTTCGCTCCCTGATTAGCCAGAAATAATCCATAGTAACTGTATGCAAAAAAATAACATGAACAAAATACTCAAGTTCAATTAACCTGAGTTTACTACATTAAAGGTTTGTATTGGGTAAAAACAAAACAAAATAAAACAACAGTTGAAATGTATGTTTCAATCCAAGGTTTGCAAAAGCACTTATCTAATTACTCCTCCTTCTGAACAATCTCTCTTCTTTTGGCTTCCGGACAATACTCTCTCCTGGTTCTTTTATCTGTTTAATCACTCCTTTTTAAGCTTCCTTTGATTGCCAATCATCTATCTCCTGCCACCTGACAGCTAGAGTTTCCCAGGTCTCTGTCTTGAGCCCATCTTTCTGTTCAACATATGTCATAGGCTTTTGCTTCCTTTTCCTCCAAAACAAATTAACTCCTCTCTCCTCCTCTTCTCTTTCTCTTCTCCCTCCTGTACTCTGTTCTCCTGTCTTCTTTCCTCTCCTCTTTCCCCCAGGCCTCTCCCTTCTTCTCTGTCTCTCTCTGTCTCTGTCTCT
>CM053626.1:306800024-306817108 GCA_028646595.1 Phalanger gymnotis | reverse complement strand
ACAGAGAGAGACAGAGAGCTCCCGTGTGTGTGTGTGTGTGTGTTGTGGTGTGGCAGTGAGGGGGAAAATAGCATGTCTCTGAACAACACGTTTATAATCTTAGAAAGGAGAGTGGTGTCGAAATTGTTCTCTTTCTCGCCCCTTCCCCACCCCCACCCCCCCAGTTATCCTTTTCTCTGAAGCCTGTGCACCCAGGTAGCAGAACAGAGTGGAGAAGAGAGGGGCTGAGGGTTAGGGGGAGATAGAATTCTATCTCCCAGCTCAGACTAACCCTGGAAATTTACAAACTGGGTTTTCTGTCCTGAAGGACTCAAGGCAGTTTTTCTGCACATTTTCTGCACATTTCTGAGCCTGGACCCTGAGGTATCGTCTAAAAGATGTTGACTGAAGTGGAGAGGGTGAACACAGGCAGGAGGGAGAGCTTGGCGACAGGAAAAGGTCCTCTGTACCCAATTCAGAGGAGCACCCATCTGCTTGAATGTAGCAGCTTCTCCTCTTCTGGTTTCCCTTTGTCGTCCTGATCTTCCTAGGGCAGGTCGATTTGGTGCCCCCTCGGGTAACGTAGAGGCGAACACTGCTCAGACTTGTTTTAAAGAGGCCTCACCTGTTCAGCCATAGAGGAGACCCGCGAGAAGGTAGAGGAAGTATTTCTGCTCTCTCCCCTCTACAAGAGGCTACTCCCCACCTCTCCCCCAGTCCCTAGCTAGACTGTGGGGACAGGAAGGTGAAAACGTCCTAGCTCCCTGGGCTGTCCAGGCAGTGGCGTGGGTAGCAGCAAGCTGCAGCCCAGAGCTGTCCCCAGGCCCCTCCCGCCTCCGGCCCTCCTCTACCTGCGGTAGAGGCCATAGCCTCCCAGGAGCTCGGATTTCCTTGCTAATGAGTCTGTCCTAATAACTTTCCGTTCTCCCCGGGCTCTGCTTCTCACCTGGTTCTAGAGTCTGAGCGTTTCCAGAGTCCGGGGCTGGGCCTAGGAGGCCTCTCCCAGCATTAAATAACTTTTGTTTACAAAAACATTTTTTTTTTGGACTACCAGAACAGATAACGCCCCTTTCTTACAGGTAAAAGGATTACTGAGGTCAGGTCTCCTGTTTACTTCAGGCCCCCTCCCGCTCATTGTTGTGTCTTTGATCCACTCAGCCGCCATTTCTAGGGCTAATTACTTTCCATTGGCTGTGTGTGTATGTGATTTCCCTTAGACGTTAGATTTCTGCCCTTAGTGTGTATCTTCCTGTCCCCTTAACCCTCTTTGTCTTTATCTGAGCTTGTCCTCCTTTGCAGACCGGATCCTGGCTCGGGGCGGCCCCTTGGCCTTCTAGCTACCCCCTTGCACAGTAGGCGAGCATCTCAGTTACCGTCCAGTGCCCCTCCCCTCCCCCCTCCCTTCCAGATGACAGATACAGGCCAGGGATTGAGTGACCGAGTTCGGGTAACCGAGTGAATCGAGACTGTCTCACTCTTGGCCCTCCAGGCGGGTTTGATTTCCCCAGCGAGGTTTGAGGGGAAGGGGAGGAGTTCCGAAGGCGGGGGACAGATATAGAGTAGTGTGTGGAAACAGGGAAGGAGAGGCCAGCTGGGGGGTGGAGAGGAGAGAGGACTGAGCTATCCTAAGGAGAGGCCCCTTTGCTTCGAGGGCAGTCATTTTATGATTTGGGTTTGCGTCTGCAGAGGCAGCCGGCGGCTCTCGCCACCTGTCTGAGTGCCTGCCACCTGGTGAGCGGAGCAGCGCCACCGAGGCGAAGGCTCCTCCCCATGGCGGCCCCTCCCTGACCCGGGCCCCATCCCTCTCTCCTCTCATTCCCCATCTCCCTAGCCAGACATCTTTCCCTCGATCATCGCTTAGTCCCCTCCCAGCCTTAGATCTCTTAACCCACGCTTCGGCCCTTCTATCCCTGAGCAGGTCTCCGAGGTGGCAGCTTGGAAGCCGAGCAGGTGTGACCCTGGAGTGAACTCGGTGCTCGTGGAACCTGGAAAGAGGAACGGAGAGTTGGCCGCGGTTGGAGGAGCAGAGTCGGCAAGGATAACGGCAAAGAGAGGATGCCTCGGTCTTTCCTTGTGAAGAGCAAGAAGGCTCACAGCTACCATCAGCCGCGTTCACAGGACCAGGACTACGGCCTCCGCTTGGACAATGTGCTGGCGCAGATCTGTGCAGGTGCGGTGCCGAGTCCATGTCGGGCCTGAGGGACTTGGTGCCCAGAGGCAGAGTAGATTTGGCCGCAGTCTAAATCGGTTAATACGCGGTTGTCCCCTAGTCAGCCCCGACACTGGCCCTAGGTCTCCTGACCCCCCTGCCTCTCACGGGAGGCCTTTCTGCTTTCTCCAATCCACTCTGGGGCCGGTGCCTCCTTCCTCCTCTTGGAACCAAACAGAGTAGAACGTGGGCTCCTTTCCTTTTCCCTTTTCGGTCCCCATTCTCCTCCCCTTGGATTTCTCCAGTTCCTTCTGCCACTCCAATGGCTGCGTTATTTTTTGTTTGTTTGTTTTAAAGAGTTAGTTTAGGAGATGAGCTATCCTCTTCATTACTCCATCTACCCCACCCGCTTAAGCTCAGGTACACTCTGTGGACACTGTTCCACTTGCTGGCCACTCACGTCCATTGGCCCTGGCTAGGGAGAAGAGAAATTTGCCCTTATCCCGGGAGTGAAGACAGAAAGCTGTCTCCAGCCGGCTTTTTCCCGGTCATTGGACCAGGCGCCCTAACTCTCGAACTGCCGGGGAGTGCCTAAAGAGGGCCACTTTACACCACATCCTTGCTCCCAGGGCTCCAACCCTGGACTAAGCCAGCTCTCTCGCTCTTTTTCCGAGGCAGACAGCAAGATGCCAGGAGACTCAAGCCCAGGGCCTTCCGAGCCAGAGCCCCAAGGGCCTATCTCCCCCGAGTCCCAACTGACTGAGACCCCTGACGCGGTCTCAGTGTCTCCAGCCAGCTGTGAGGGCAGCGTCTGCGATAGGAGCTCGGAGTTTGAGGATTTCTGGAGGCCCCCATCACCTTCCGCATCTCCAGGTAGCTAGTGGATCCGCCGGGTGGGGGGGAGGGCGGGGAAAAAAAGGGAATTAGCCAATTTGGGGCAGGTTGGCATCGTGGGGAACCTCTGAGCACAAGTTTGCGTCCAAATTCAGTTTGGGTTAAATCCTGGCCACTATGGGCAGATAGCCGAGTTAAGATCCAGGAAATTTCTGCACAGGTGAAAGTGAGACCAAGGGATCCGAGTTATTTTGTGTGTATTTTTCCCCAGAGGGAGCATTAGGGTTTTCTTGTTGATGAGATAGTATGTTAGATAGGGAAAATCTCCCCTTTTTTCCCTCTTTAACTTGAATTTTCCGATCATAGTTCTTTAGAATTGGGGAGCTTGGTGGCTGGAGAGCCCGCTTGCCCTCTCCCTATGGGAGGACAAGACATGCGGGGAAGGCAGGGTGGAGGCCACTGCTGCTGCGGGTGACTTTCGGAGCTCAACTCGGAGTGAAAGGGCGGGGGCAGGCATCGCCAGGGGGTGTTTTCCTACCTCAGAATCCCAGCAAAGAGGGCACCCCCCAACAATGACCCTTGCTTGAAGTGGGCAAGTGAGGGGAGAAGGCCGGCTTCGGAGTGTATGGCTGCGTGTGTGTTTCTGTGCTGGAGAAAGTCACTGAAAAGAAGAGTGGGGAACTGAATTTAGTGTCTTGTAGTTAAAAAATGGTCTAAACCTAAAACTACTTCAGGCATAAGAAGACTTCATACTGAAATAGGGACTAAAAGAAAAAAAGGTGTTTCTATAAACCAGCCTCCTTCCCGGCTTTAGTAGCCAGGGTTCTGTACTCCACCAATGTCTGTCCAGTTCTCCTGTCTAATCTGAGATTTGATCTTTGACTGGGGGGGGGCGGTTTGCTCCATATTTCGCCTGGCTCCCTTAGAATCACCACCCCACCCCCACCCCTCATCTGAACTGGCTCCCGAGCCAACGATCCCGGGGAAGGGTCTTCCTTGAAAAGAATTCCTAACCCCTAGCTTTTCCTTTTGTTTAGTTAGGCAACCAGAACTGAGACTTAGCCAAAGATTCAGGGTCTCCTTGGTTGTCGGAATCGGAATGCAGCGAGTTTTGTGAAAACGAAATAACTGCATAGTCAGGTACAGGGAAAGGAAGAGCTGAGGATGGACGAACTGAGCGTGTATTTGGCTTCGAAGGCCGGCTCCTTCTGTATTCCCGAATTGGAAAAAATAGAGCCTGAGGTTGAGCTGAATTTTTCCCAGAGACGTAGAAATCCTAGGATCTGAACTGAAAGGGACCTTGAAAGTCATCCCAGCCCAACCTTTGCTTCATAACTAAAGAAACTAAGAACCAGAGAGAGAAAGTAACTGTCCTACGCTATAGTCAGTTAGAGTCATGACCAAGCCTAGAACCCACGTCTCCTGCTTGGAGTTCTAATACTTTTCCCATTCTGCCCTCTCAGAAGTACTTTTTACTTTTTTTTTAAGGAACCTCGGGACTTGGTTCCTAGTTTTTTGGGGGGATTCCTAGTTTTTTTTAAACATGCACACCCCCATTATTTTCCGAGATAGTGTATTATTATGATTTTGCTAAACCCAAAACTCCAGTGTTTCTATGAATATATGTTCTCCGTGTTTACCTTGGCATACAGCGTATTCCGTCTTGAAAGGTGCACATGCATACTACACTCACAGCATATATGTAAAATTATTAGTTTGAGAAAAAATTGTGACTATGTGTGCAGCTTTTGGAAAGAAAAACACTTCTAGAGGATCGGGAAATCCGATCAGGTGGGAATTTAAGTGTGTAAATTCTGCAGTGCTGGCCTGGATGTTTGTCTGCCCTGATCTAGTCTCTCGATGGTTGAACCTCAAAGTCTGTCCCATTCCGGTCCCCCTCCCCACTCCCACCCTTACCTCCTCCTCCCCCTAGTTCGGCACTTTTCAGCTTTCCGAAAGATAAAGCCAGTTTCTTGTTTCTCCTGCGAGATGCATTTCTGCAGCATTTTGTGGTCCCCTTTTCCCTCGCGTCCTGCCTCACATCCTGCTAATTCTTTAACCTCCCCCTCCCCACCCTCATCCCTGGGCAGAGAGAAGGAGGAGGAGTCAGCTTGGATGAGTTCTGCCCCTATCCTCTCCAGAGAGGTGGGCGAGCGCTGTCCAGAGGCTGAATTTTCTGACCATGAGACATTTCTTCAGAAATCGCTCTGTGCGGTGTTAGGGTCAATTGGGCGACTATCGATTGAGCTCCTACTCTGTGCCGCTCTTGAGCCAGAAAAGAGAATTATCCACACAGGGAATGACAGCCCTTGCTGCAAGCCATGGGCTTTGGGTGGGCCGGTGCACCCCGGCCACACTACTTGAATCCTTGTCTTTAAGGACTGTCTCGGGAAAGATAAGGATTGGGATTAGGGGTGCGTTTCGAGGCTGGGTGGATTTGGGGACTGATTTTTGTTGCTTGAAGAGTTAGGATAGACACCTAGTGCCGGGGCTGGGAGTGGTTGTGACCGCGCCCTCGTGTCCCCGCTGCTTCCACAGCTTCCGAGAAGTCCGTGTGTCCCTCCCTGGACGATGCACAACCTTTCCCGGTGTCCTTCAAGCCCTATACGTGGAACAGCCTGTCAGGCTCCGACCTGCGGCATCTGGTGCAGAGCTACCGGCCTTGCCATGCCCTGGAGCGAGGCGCCGGGCTGGGCCTCTTCGCCGAACGGAACTCGGAGCCTGGCGCTCCGGCCGCCCTCTATAGCCCAGAACGGGGCTGCGGCGGCGGGGCCTCCGAGGGCAGCGGCGGCGGAGGCAGTGGCGCTTCTGCTCTGGGCCTCTATAGGGACTTCGGTCCTGCTGCGGTGGCGGCGGCCGCCCGCTTATACGAGCGACCTTCGGCGGCTGGTGGGCTGTACCCGGACAAGGGCTCCGGCATCAAGGTGGAGTCCGAGCTACTCTGTACTCGCCTCCTACTCAACAACGGCTCCTATAAGTGTATCAAGTGCAGCAAGGTGAGCGGGGGCCCAGGTGTCCCTCTGGCCCTCCCCCGTCCGTGCGCCCTGCCCTCCTGCCAGGTCAGCTCCTTTGGCCGGTGTGCCCCAGAGGCCAGTCCCAGCCTTTTCTGTGCCTTCCCTCAAGTCCGTCCCCTCTAGGTCCCCGAGCTCCTTCCCTCCGCCCCTCCTCTCAGCCTCTTTCCTCCCTCTCCCCCCACCCCCACTGCACCCCAGGTGTTCTCCACTCCCCATGGCCTCGAGGTGCACGTGCGCAGGTCCCACAGTGGCACGAGACCTTTCGCCTGTGAGATGTGCGGGAAGACCTTCGGGCACGCGGTGAGCCTGGAGCAGCATAAAGCTGTGCATTCACAGGTAAGCATCCGAGCTCGCCCGCAGCCAGCAAATTAGTGTCTCACACCCAAACTGGAGAAGGGATTGGTGTTACCTTGAATAACTGACTCGACCAAATCACTCTCTAAGAAGTCGGGTTCAAAAAAAAAATCGGATTCGAGTCTTCCCAGCCTGGTCCTAAGGGGTTCGACCCGTCTCCCCGTGCTCTGGAATAACTGTTTTCCGTCCTACTTTCTCCCAGCAGGGCACTATTTTCTTATCTAGCTACCTCTGACATTTATTGGCTGTATGACCCTAGAAAAGTCATTTAGCTTTTCAGTGCCCCATGCACAACTCTCTAAGACCAAGAGCTTCCAAGCAGGTAACATCTGCTTTGTTAGAGGGAGTTTGAAACTATGTCAATGACACCACAGGTATCCCCCTTAAAAAAAAAAAAGGCCTCCAATCCTGCCCATCATTTTGGTTTTCTATACTCGGGCTTGAATGTTTCAGCTTTCATTAGCCCTGCCTCTAACCTCTCTCCTTTCTCCCAAATGGAAGTTTGAGGCCCAGCCCTCATCTCTCTTGTGGGTGAGAAAGAAGAGAATCCAGCTCTCTGGCAAAAATCTGTTTGCCCAGTTAAGGAGTGAATTCTCTTTCGCCCTGATTTTGAGAGGCACTTTATTTGAAAAGACTTCTCTGGCTGTGGGAAAAGGTCATGCAAACAAAGATCTCTGTCGTAGTTGTTCAAAGGACAAACACAGAAGGTGAAATCTATAGCTGGAAGAGATTTTAAGTCCAACTTCATTTTACAAATGAAGAAACTGAGGTTCAGGGAAGTTGAATGACTTGCCCAAGGTCACACAGGTAATAAACGTCAGAGCAAAAAATGGAGGAATTATCCTCTGACTTCAGAGGTCTGCATTCTTTCCACTGCACAGTCAAGAGTTTTAATTGACTAAGAGGTGGGAAACTTTGAAAAGTCTGCTGGGGAGCGAGGGTGTATGTGTGTAAATGGGTGTAAGAAACTGAGGTGGGGAGATTTTGTATTCAGAGTGGTTCACAGAGTGAGAAGTGTTTGTGTAGGGGGGAAAGGTGTATAGAGAGAGAGGAAAGGGGTGGTGGTGGAAAAGAATGGTAATATGGGACAAAGAAAACGAGGTGAGTAAGTAGCAAGGGAGGGAAACTTGTGACATGTGGGGGAAGAATGACATATGGGGGAGCTGTTTTTGTGTATTAAGGGGTAGAGGTATTGAGGGAGTCAGTTACTTACAGCCTGGGTTAGCTTCATAAAGATTCAACAATTCAATTCTAGAAATATTTATTAAATGCCTTCATGTGGGAGGTGCTATACCAGGGACTACCCTGATTTTAAGGAATCTAAATGACTCCTGAAGTGCCATCCAGTAAGCAACTAAGAGTCTGCTGGGGAGAGGGAGATGGTCCGACAGTTACACAGATAAGAAGTAACGAAGTAATTTCAAGAGATCCCTTATTAGTGATCTGGTGGAGGGGGGATGAGGAGGGTGGGCACTTAAGACGATACCCGGTCCTCTCTCTGCAGGAACGAAGCTTTGATTGTAAGATCTGTGGTAAAAGCTTCAAGAGATCCTCCACCCTCTCCACTCACCTGCTCATCCACTCCGACACGCGGCCATACCCTTGTCAGTATTGTGGAAAGAGGTTCCACCAGAAATCGGACATGAAGAAACACACCTTTATCCACACGGGTAAACATCCGGGGTACCACAACCCAAACAGCCCATCTCAGAGCCACAGTCTCCACAAAAAAACTCCTTCACCTTTTTTTCTTGTGTCCATTTACACACACACCTTTCTCTTCAGCTGTTCTACCTTCTCTACCCTTTGGACCAGCAGATCCTGCTCTTTCTCTATATTCCACCTGCTCGCCATGTGCCCCTGGCCTTCCTTGCAGGGTGTAAGTGTTCGCAGTAGGTGGGTTTGGAGAAAGCCACCAGAGTAAGGAGGCTGGAGTGAAAATGAATCACTGCCCAGGTCTGTCCCTTTAACATCTATCCCCAGTTTATTTAGAAAATGGCACAGAGGGTGATCATGGCACAGAGTGGTTGTGGTTTGGATCTGGGCCCCCTAAGATCCTAGTCATGTCATGTTATAGTGTCTCTATCCCCAGGAAAAATAGACCTTCTATTCTTGGCCCACCTCCTTACGCCCACCCTCAACTGCTGCTACCAGCTCCAGAGTTTGGGGTCTGAGCTTCAGTCTTGATATTTGTACAGAGACCTTTATAGGGCTTCCACTTTGCCTATTCAGTGGAGTTACTTCAACCACTTGGCTTCACTGTTATTTGGAGGGAGGGTATATTGTGTCTGTTTTCTTGACTGCTTGGTCTTTTCTCAAAACTTACCTGTCCTGTGGTCCAGACCTTCATCTTTCTGAATTCTGCTATCTAATCTGATGGCTTTAAGGGAGTGATGACTGGATAATGCACCAGCCTCCCAGATAACAATTCTATTTTGACTAGGGAGCTTTCAACACTTTAACCGCAAAGAATGAATAATATGGTGATTTTGTGTACCCCAGGGGAGGCAGTTTGGGGCTGGGAGGCCTCCCAGGGCTCTTTTAATCACCCCTGAGATAGCCACCAATGCATTGGGTGGTCTCATTTGTGGCTTTGCCTTTGAACATTGGTGACACACTGGTGCCTGTTAAGTCACAGTCTTCCTTCTCCCTCCTTCCCCCCCACCAAAGGGGGGGGTGCAAAACCAGGTAAAGCGATTAAAGAAAATAAGCTGAACATTGGAAACCCCCATGGTTATAAAAACCTCCAAACCTCTTGCAAGAGGCTTAGATTCCAGGCTTGTCTCTGCCATTAGTTAGCAATCTGTTACACAAGTCATTGCCCTTCTGGGCTCATGGGTTGTCTTATCTGGAAAATACAAGACTTGGAATAGGGAGTCTCTTCTGGTCCAAGGTTCTGAATCTTTGAGTCTGGAGCATGGACTGATGCTTAGGACAGTACACTGTGTGGAGAATCACAGGCAACCTGGGAAGGACATGAAAGCATTAGGTGCCTGGAGCAGCAGTATTAAAAGGGAGAAAGAGATACAGAAGGGAGAACAGAGGCTCCCAAGAAGATCACCTCATGGACCTCAAATTTTGTCTAGGGCAGGCTTTAACTAAAGTAGTGGGTGGAAAATGTTTAGAAATCTCTGGCATTTGCCCATTCACTAAGTAATGCAAGAGCTTATTCCTGCATTCCTGGTAAAGGGAAAGCCAGTAGGTCTGTTGTTTGCTTGTTACTTAATTAACAAATTATGATGAGAATGTGCCAGTTTCTGAAGAAATTCTAAAGAATCCATCTCAGGCGGGAGAGAGAGAGAGACAGAGAGAGAGAATCAGAGAGGGGGAGGAGAGAGAGAGAAGGGGGGAGAGAGAGGAGACAGAAAGATGGATTGTACTTATAAGAGCAAAGGGAGTTGGTGGGATGAGTGGAGAAAGTGGAGATGAGTGGTGGGATGAGTGGAGAAAGACCAGACTTGCAGCAAAAAATTATTGGCCAAACTTGGATTTTAAAATCAGGACTCCGAAGTAGTTAGGTACCACAGTGGGTAGAGATAGTGCTGTGAGTCAAGACGACCTAGGTTCAGGTACAGTCATAGACTCTTCCATAGACTCTTAGCTCTGTGACCTTGGAATAGTCATTTAACCTCTCTCAGCATCAGTTTTCCCATCTGTAAAATGGGCACGATAACAGCAGTTACCTGCCAGAGTTGTTGGGAATATTTGTAAAGCACTTTGCGAACCTTACAATGCTATAGAAATGCTGGTTATTATTCTTACACTTTAATTCCAGCTTTTAGTCACTTCAGTTTATCCTTTTGTCAGACACCATGATAAATTCTGGGGATATAGAGACAAAAAGAAAGAACATTATCATTGATATGAACCATTGCTTACCCTCTTTTTGTGCCTCACAACACCCCTTTGCCAATTTAAAATTTTTCCTCGGGGATTCAGAGGAACAATGAGTCGTTCTCTCCTCTCAGTTTATACAGTTTTTTGCTTTCTTCGAGAGTGGGAGCTCCTTGTTAGGGTATAATTTAGACTGTAGGAAAACCTTTGCTCTTTTCTCTTATTGCAAGAAGCCTGGGCTTGGGGTATCTCACTTGGGACAGGGACCAATGGAAAATGGCATCATTGTGATAATAGGTGGCAGGCCACAGGTCCTCATTACTGTGCTTTGCCTGGCAAGATGACTGTTGGTACCTAGACTCACATGTCCACGAATTTCCTGTATACTGCCTGACTGCTATAATTCAAGGATCCTTTTGCCATGATCTTCTGGGTTAAGCCAGGGGTCTATGGGGAAGCTAAGGCACAGGACAGATTTCTCCATACCTTTCTGAGGGCAAGTGATTTATCTAACAACTTTTTTCCCTTCCCACCTGCACACCCCATGACACCAACTCTCTACATCTTTGCAGGTGAGAAGCCCCACAAATGCCAGGTGTGTGGCAAAGCATTCAGCCAGAGCTCTAATCTCATCACTCACAGCCGAAAGCACACTGGCTTTAAGCCTTTTGGTTGTGACCTGTGTGGGAAAGGCTTCCAGCGAAAGGTGGATCTCCGGAGGCACAGGGAGACACAGCATGGGCTAAAGTGAGACCAAGTCGGGATGCTGAAGCATCAGTCAACACTATTGGGAACAGACCCTCCTTTTTCTGTCTCATCCTTCCCCAGGTCCCTATGTCCCATCTCTACCCCTCAACCTCTACTCCTCTTGTGAGTGAGAGATCTAATGACTTCTTTCTTCTCTCAAGTAACCCAGAAGGGATAGCAGCAGCTTTAAAAAAATTCTACCTAAAGTGGAAGCTAACAGACTTGATGTGTCTTGCAAACACTGGACAAGCTCCTGTTCCCGAAACCTCCGACTCAAGCTGGGATCAGACAACTTCAGCCACCCCATACCTCTGTTCACCCCACGTAGAACTTGATCCTTTCACCAAGCTCAGAAGTCCTCCAGCTAGAACCCGAGCTCTTCCTTTGCCCTGACCGTTTGACTAATATTTGAGTAATAGAAGGATGCACAGCTTACAAACCAGAACAATTGCAATAGTGTTAAAGGAAAGGTGAATGAGGGGCTTTATTGCTACTATATCTTCCATGGAGTTTTTCAAAAGCCCCATGTCCTTTCAAGGAGATTAAGCTATCTAGAAGTGCACAGACTGACCCTCTGTGCATTGGCAGGCTTGTTCAGAAGTGGAAATAATTGCTACTATATGCTACTCACAAAACCACCAGCTTTATCAAGACACTTGTGCCAGGTTGGGCAGGAGAATAAGGAAGGGGGTATGGCATTCGTCTGAAAGAGTTTGAGTGTTTCCCTGTGGGAAAACAATGGACGAAAGGTTTACCAAGGAAAACTAAAGAACAGAACAGTGTCTTACTACTAGAAAGTAATCAGTTGAACAAATATCTACTAAGCATCTACTGTATTTGAGACATTGAAAGAAGGCATTGGGGGGGATATCAAGATGAGCAATACAAAGTCCTGCCTCTCAATGATCTTGTGACATAAAGACCAGGATTGGCCATGACCATTGTCACGCTCTTGAAGAGGCAGTGACCACAGAAAGACCCAGAGGGCCCTACTAGCTTTTCTAGAGAGAATGGAAAGTAACCGGAAGATTATTTCAAGGACGTGTTTGTAGCTTTTTGTTATTGCTGTTTGTTTTTTAAAATTTCTTAAGCCCATATTTGTTAAAACCTCTGAACCTGCAGACATGTGTGACCAGTGGCTTCTGCCTTAAACACGCTTGCCTGTACCTTAGAGGAGAACAATGGGGTGTTGATTTTGACAAGGTTTGTCAGTGTTTGTAGATGTACGGAGTGGATTATGTTAATTGATACATATTTATTAGAGTAACATTTAAGTTAATAAAGTATTGAGAATGTACACGTGGACTTTGATTAAGTCAATGGAGAGAGAAGATGATAAGATATGGAAGAAGTTCAGTTTTGTCTGAAGGAAAAAAACAAGTAGAATCAGGAGGAAAATAAGCGAATAGCAGAATATTGATGGTGAAACTCAAACCACCGTCTAGAAAAGATTGTCCCATGGATGACATTTTTATAGCATTTGGAAATTTACAAAAAATACTTTCGGCATATTTTCTCATTTAATCTTCACAACCCTGTAAGGTCAGTTCCCCCGCCACCTCCACACCCCTACCCCCACCCAGGCTTAGAAAGGTGATATGATTTGCTCATAAACACATAAATGTTAAGTATCAGAAACAGGATTTAAAGTGTGGTGTCCCAAGGAGTGCTAGATTTGGAGTCCATGGCACTGGGTTCAAATGCCAGGTCTGCCTCTGATTTAGCTGTGTGACCCTGAGGTTGTGACCACTAAACTCTGCCTCAGTTTCTTCATCTGTAAAATGCGGAAAATCAGTTTGAAGATCAAATGAGATAACATGGAAAGAAAGCACTTTGTAAACCTTAAAGCCCTTTTTAAATACTAGTTATTATTACTGTTGTTATGATCTTGGGCAAATCGCTTAAATTGCCCTTGGCTTCAGTTTCTCCATGTATAAAATAAAGCAGTTGGATTAGCCGATCCTCAAAGTCTTTCCCAGCTCTAAATCTATGATTCTATAATCCTAGCCCTCTTCCCATTCAACTGGGGACCTTTTATCTCTGTGCCTCGAGCCTTGGGCATTTCCTACCACTTCCCATCTGCTCACAGGTGACAAGACCAAGCCTTTTCCTGTGGAAGCCCCGAGGCTCTGTAGACACTTTAAAGTCAAGAACTATAGTGGTGTAGAGTAGCAATCAGGAAGACTGGTTTCTAAATATGTCTTTGACCTCAATTATTTCATCAGCCATTAGTGCTTAGCACAGTGCCAGGCACGTAGCAGGTGCTTAATAAATGTTTATTGGCTGACTGACTCACGTCAAGACAAATCACTTTTCTGGGCCCCAGTTTCCCCAACTGTGAAATGAAGGAGTTAAACTAAATTAGAACTAGTTTCCCAGATCCCTTTCTAGCTCCAAAACTAGTCCGAGTTCCTTCTAGAAAGGAAGGGCAGGGAGTGAGGGAGTGAGATTAACTAACTTTTGGTAAAGTCATCGTGAAGCCAGGGGGCAGTGATACATGGTACAGGTACTGGACTCCAGTCCCACCCTGGGAGATGCTTGTACAAATCAGCTCCTCAAGTGTGGACAACTCTAATAGTGTACAAACAATCAGAAAAAAAAAACCTCATCCTAGCTCAAGGTCAGATACCCAGGGTTCTGTTTGGCTGAATTCACTTCAAGTATTAATTAAGCACCTACTGGATGCTAAGATCCAAAGACACAAACAGTCTCTGCAGAAGGATCTTACATTCTCCGATCATGATTGTAGCTCTGATCTGCTTTATTGTCCAGACCCTGCCCACCTCTATCCCTGTCCCTCACTCCCAGTTGCTTTCTGATTTTTTTCCTCATTCACTCACCCTAAGCTTTTCTCGTCCCATTTTATAGCTTTAGCTACTTAGGTGTTTAACTTATAAAATGAGCTTATAGAAGAACTGAGTTTTCCGAAGAGATAACTCCAGGAAGAGCTTCCTGGGATGCCTTGCCAATGGTCCCCAATGGCCATTCATAGAATCTTTGGCATCCTAATGTTTTCAGAGAAAAAGAGGGAACTAATTTCCCCACTAGAAACCATCATACAGCATGGAATTATTACTGTTGTGAGAATAGAGAAGTTCCATATAGGTTTTAGTAGAACTGATTGAAATACCGATGTCTCCCCTCCTTATGGAAAATGCCCCCGGTTGTCTTTCCAGATCCAAGACTTAGTGACATTTTAAAATTCCTCTATATATGTTATATGGGAGTACCCTCTCCTCCCCCTTACCCCTCAAATAGGGGTCTTGATGTTAGGGGATTTGCAATTTACTGGAGGAAATGTCTTAATTCTCCTGGTTCAGAATCAAAACAGATTACTAGGCCTGTTACCATGTGAAATTTGAAGATTGTGAATATCTTAATGTTATTGCTTGATGCCATTAAAAATGGATCAAGAATATTCCATGTCGCATTATTCATGAGGGAGATTCGAGGCCTTTTGTCTGCTGCAGTAACAGTAGAAAGAGTAACTGGAGACATCAGAGCACACCTTTGTTTCTTTCTCTAAATTTTTAATAACACCTTCAGCTAGCCAGTTGGTGAAGCTCAGCCCTGCACAAAAGGGGAAAAAGCACAGAGATCTCTGGGAAGCCTCGGCCCTTTCAGTCTTAGAGGTGATCTGCACAGGCGATGATCAAATTACCTATCGGGTGTGCAGCGTGATCCGAAAAGGTGAATTTCATCTGATTGATTTGAGACTCGAGAAGAGAATGGAACAACCGAGGGGAAAAAACCTGCACCCCTAATTAAAAGAATTACACAGTATTTCCCATCGACAAACTTGGACCATTTGGCCTCTAAGACTGGGACTCTGCATTTGTGTAACATAGTTTGGGTTTGTTTTGTTTTTACCCACATCACTTATCTGAAGAAGGCTATTTCGGAGAAAGCATCTAAGGACTCAATGTGCAAGCTCGTGATAGTGGCTTCATACTTTTTCTAAACTGGAATCTTTGTGAAGAGTATGGGAGACACACACACACACACACACACACACACATTCAGGGCAAATCCTGTCCCCTGTGCTTCAGTTTCCTCATCTGTAAATGAGGGGATTGGATGAGAAGACCTCAGAGGTCTCTTCCAGATCTAAATCTAAAGTCCTATAAGAATTACCTCACTTTCCAGAGCCCCAGGCAACTGTATGCTACTGAGAGGTGGCATATCTGGGAGCTTCGCACAGAGAAAGGCAGAAAACTTTCCCTACCCAATAAAATCATAAGTCTGGACCAACAGATTATTTAAAACTATGGAGGATCTGGAGGGCTAATTTGGACCCTTGTTTATTCTTTAAAAACAAAGCAAAACAGGGACAGCTAGGTGGTGCAGTGAGTAGAGCACCAGCCCTGGAGTCAGGAGGACCAGAGTTCAAATCCAGCCTCAGACACTTGACAAACTTAATAGCTGTGTGACTTTGGGCAAGTCACTTAATCCCAATTGCCCTGCCTTCTCCTCTCCAAAACAAAAAAAGCAAAATAAATAAATAAAAATAAAAAACCATTCACAGAGAACTTACTAAAATCCAGGGGACAGCATGGTTTAGTGGAAGGACCAGGAGGACTTGGCTTTGAAATCTTGCCTCTGCTCCTAACTCTGAGTGACCTTAGGCAAAGTCACTTGAGCCTCTCTGGATCTCAGTTTCCTCCTGGGTAAAATGAGGGAGTTTAGAGTAGGTGATCTCTTAAATTGTACTCAGCTCTAAAATCCTGCAGTGAAATGCTATGCACATCATAACGGTAAAGACTCTTGGCAACATAATTCTTAAAGGAGCAAATACATACTGATACAATCATCCACTTTTTAATGAATCTTTCAGGCATGAAACTGCCAAAGGATATAGTAACAAAATGACGATATCAAATGAAATATGTTTGCTTTGCAATCTTCAAGGTTCACTAGGTGTTGTCATCATCATTATCATCATCACAGATAATTCTGATTCCCCAGGATTATGCCCAAATGCTAAAAACTATTGGATTTTTACTTGCTAAGGTTTCAGTTTAGTAGAAGTATGCTACAATTCCCTTCCAAATAATTTTTGCTTACAAGTGAAGGAAAATTAATTAACATTTACTTTATTTTTTAGAAATAACATGTCAATTACTTCTACTCATCAGACCTATCCCTTTACCTCAATTTTCCTGAATTTGAAGTAAGATGCACACGGACAAGATTTGTTTTTTTTTTAAATTCTTGTCAGGAACATAAATCTGAAGTAGAAACAGAAGCAGGAAGATGTGGTTTGCTTTTGGCTAATTTTTTTTAGTTAAAAAATTTAAATACACTATTTTAGTATCTTTTTTAAATTTTGAGTTCCAAATTCTCTCCCTCCCTCCCATCCTTCTACCACCCACTAAGAAGACATATATCAATTATATGAAATATCATTTATGATATCACTTATACATGTGAAATAATGCAAGCCATATTTCCATATTAGCTATATCACAAAAAAGTGAGAAAATTATGCTTTAATTTGCACTCAGAGTTCATCCGTTCTCTCTCCAGAGATGGATGGCATTTTTTCATCACGAGTCCTTTGGAATTGTCTACTCTGTCAAAGTAGCCGAGTTTTTCACGGTTTGATGATCGTCATTGTAACACTGCTGTTACTATGCACAATGATTTCGCGGTTCTTACCTCAGTTCATAAATTGCCATATTTTTTGGAAACCATCTCCCTCATCATTTCTTTCTTTCTATTTTTAGTTTACAACACTCAGTTCCACAAGCTTTCCAGTTCCAAATTGTCTTCCCCTCTCTCTCCTCGTCCCTCCCCCTCAGACAGCATGTAGGTTCTGCATATACCTTCGCATTAAACTTATTTACACAATAGTCAAATTGTAAAGAAGAATTATAATCCATGGAATGAATCATGAGAAAGAAGAAACAAAACCAAAAAAGAAGGGAAAAAAAAGGGAGCAAATAGTTTGCCTCAATCTGCATTAAGACTCCAGAATTCTTTCTCTGGATGCGGATAGATTTTTCCATCACGAGTCTTTTGGAGCTGTCTTTGAACCTTGCATTGATGAGAAGAGCCAAGTCTATCAAAGTTAGTCATCACAGATACCATGCGTCTGTAACTGTGTATGATGTTCTCCTGGTTCTGCTCCCCTCACTCAGCATCAGATCACGTAAGTCTTTCCGGGTTATTAT
>CM053626.1:306780076-306799524 GCA_028646595.1 Phalanger gymnotis | reverse complement strand
GTCTTTGAACCTTGCATTGATGAGAAGAGCCAAGTCTATCAAAGTTAGTCATCACAGATACCATGCGTCTGTAACTGTGTATGATGTTCTCCTGGTTCTGCTCCCCTCACTCAGCATCAGATCACGTAAGTCTTTCCGGGTTATTATGAAGTCCATCTGCTCTTCATTTCTTAGAGCACAATAGTATTCCATTACATTCGTATAGCACAACTTATTTAGCCATTCCCCAATTGATGGGCTTCCCCTTGATTTCCAATTCTTCGCCTCCATAAAAAGAGCTGCTAGAAATATTTTTGTACATACAAGTTTCTTTCCCACTTGTGTGATCTCTTTGGGATACAGCCCCAGAAATGGTATTGCTGGGTCAAATGGTATGCGCTTTTTTATAGCCCTTTGAGCATAGTTCCAAATTGCTCTCCAGAATGGCTGGATCAGTTCACAACTCCACCAACAGTGTAACAGTGTTCCAATTTTCCCACATCCTCTCCAGCATTTATGATTTTCCTGTTGTGTCATGTTGGCCAATCTGACAGGAGAGATGTGGTTCCTAAGAGTTG
This sequence comes from Phalanger gymnotis, assembly GCA_028646595.1. Classification (NCBI taxonomy): domain Eukaryota; kingdom Metazoa; phylum Chordata; class Mammalia; order Diprotodontia; family Phalangeridae; genus Phalanger; species Phalanger gymnotis. Next base: position 306,798,967 of record CM053626.1, on the reverse strand, counting down.
TTTTGATTTGCATTTCTCTAATCAGTACTGATTTAGAGCATTTTTTTTATATGACTATAGATATCTTTAATTTCTTCCTCTGAAAACTGTGTGTTCATATTTGGAAATGACTTGTTTTCCTATAACTTTGACTCAGTTCCCTGTATATTTTAGAGATGTCCCTCATCATTCCTTATAGCACAATAGTACTCAATCACAGTCATATACCACCACTTGTTGACATTCCCCAACTGATGAGCATTCCCTCGATTTCCAGTTCTTTGCCCCCTACAAAAAGAGTTGCTATAAATATTTTGTACAAATAGGTCCTTTTCCATTTTCTTTGATCTCTTTGGGATACAGACGTAGTAGTGATATTGCTGGGTCAAGGGATGCCCACAGTCTTATGGCCCTTTGGGCATAGTTCCAGATTGTTCTCCAGAATGGCTGAAGTAGTTCACAACTCCACCAACAATTCATTAATGTACCTATTTTCCTTCATGCCCTCCAGAATTTGTCATTTCTGATAGGTGTGAAGGGGTACTTCAGAGTTGTTTTAATTTTCATTTCTCTAATCAATAGTGATTTAGAGCACTTTTTCATATTACTAAAGATAGCTTCAATTTCTTCTGAAAACTTCCTGTTCTTATCCTTTGACCATTCATCAATTGGGGAATAGCTCCTATTTTTATAAAAATGATGCAGTTTTCTACCTATTTGAGAAAGGAGGCTTTTATCAGAGAAACTTGCTGTGAAATATTTTATATATTTCTTAATTGTCAATGGTATCTTTTAGCAAAATGTAGTTTCCTTGATCATCTCTTTTAATTAGGTCTATTTTTGCTTTTGCTTTGTCTAAGATCATGATTACTATACCTGCCTTTTCTTTTTTTTACTTCAGCTGAATCATGTTAGATTCTGCTCCAGCCCTTTATTAACTCTCTGTGTGTCTTTCTATTTCAAGTGTAACTCATGTAAACAACATATTGTTGGATGCCTAAATTATCTCCCCTCAATCTATTTTCCAGGTCAGTTGTTTCTTCCAATGAAATATTTCACATTTTCTTCTATTTTTCACTCTTTTGACTTTGTTTCATTGTTTCTTTATGTCTGATGGTGTCATGAACTTCCATTTGCCCAATTCTAATTTTCTTCATTTTCTTTCAATCATTTTCTTCAGTGAGCTTTTGGATCTGTTTTTTTCATTTGGCCTGTTCTTCTTTTTAAGGCATTTTTTTTTCAGCAGTGAATTTTTGTGCCTCTTTTACTAAGCTGTTAATAGTCTTTTCATGATTTTCTTACATCTTTCTCATTTCTTTTCTTCATTTTTCCTCTACTGCTTCTATTTCTTTCTTTTAAATTTTTTTTTTTACTTTTTTCCTATTTCTTTAACTCTTCCAGGAATTCTTGTTGTGCACGGGTCCAATTATCATCTTTTCTTTGAGGCTTTGCTCATATCTGTTTTCATATTATTGTCTTCCAAGTTTGCTTCTTAATCTTCTCTGCCACCGAAGTACCTTTTTAATGGTCTGGTTCTTTTGTTGTTGTTTGTTCATTTTTCTAGCCTATTTCTTGACTTCGAACTTTATTTTAAAATTGAGTTCTGTTCATCAGGAAGTGGGGAGGTACTGTGCCAAGCTTCATGCCAATGTTTTCAGGGCTAGTTCTAAGGGTCTGCAAGTTTATGGTGCTTCTAAGATGGTGTGATCCAGGAGTGGCGTGGTAATGAGATATTTATCAGAGAAACTTGCTGAATTGTTTCCCTTTTAATCTTAGTTATATTAACTTTATGCAAAAATTTTCTCTCTGTGTCTAATGTGTTTGTAATATGATCTTTTATATTAAGTACACATATCCATTTGGAGCTTGGTGTAAAGTGAAGTGCTAGACTAAACCTCATTTTTGTCAGACGCTGTCCAGGTTTCCCAGCAATTTTAATCAACTATTAAGTCCTTTCCCCAGTAGCTCAGGTCTTTGAGTTTATCAAACTCTACGCTACCAGGTTTGCTTGCTTTTTTATTTTGTGTACTTAATCTGTTCCACCGATTGATCTATTTTTTAAGCATTACTAAATTGTTTTGAGAATTACTGCTAGGTCCCTTTCTTTCCACTTTTTTCAACCTTTTCCCTGAGATTCTTGTCCTTATATACCTCCATGTGGATGTTTCTTTGAATGTTTCATTTCTGATAAATCCAGCCTTAAGAAAGTTTGTTTGAATTCTGTCTTTGTAACATGGGACTAGGTTGCTTTCTCAGTCATTCTTTTTGAGAACTGGAAACCTCTTAACCAATACAAATTAATTCAACAAGCATTTATTAGGGACCTACTGTGTTCCAGGTACTCTTCTAGATACTGGAGATAAAAAGAATATATCCCTGACCCTCAAGGAATTTAAACATCTACTATGAATATTCTGAAATTGTAAATCCTTATCCTGCTTGCATAGCTACCTCAATCATAATGCACAGACAAAGCCAGAATTTCAGGATAATTAGGAAATAAATAATAATCAAGAGGTATTGGAAGTCAGGGAAGTCAGGAGGTAGAGATGATGAAGAGTATTCCAGGTGTGGGAGTAAGCCAGAGAAAATGCCTAAAGCAAAGAGATGGAGTGTCTTATTTATGTTATAGCAAGAAAACCAGTGTCATTGGATGGAAGAGTAGGTGGGAGGGGTGTAATGTCTATGAAGAGACTGGAAAGCTGGGAGTGAGGCTGGGTTATGAAGGGCTTTGAATATAAAACAGGATTTTTTAGTTGATCTTGGAGGTTATAGGGAGTCACTGGAGTTTATTGAGTAGAGGGGCAAAATGGTCAGACCTATGCTGTAAGAAAATCACTTTTGGCAGCTGAATAGGGAATGGATTTGAGTGGAGAGAGACTCAACCCACCAGGAGGCTGATGTGGGACAGAGGAAAAGGTCACAAGAAGTGAGCAGTTGAAGAATTGAATGGTTAGAGTATCTTAGGGAAAGTCAATATGTATGCTGAACTCCCTTAGTATGAAGGCAGGAGTTGGGGAGGAAAGAAAAAAAAGCCAAGTAGTGAACTTACTGAGGAAAGGAGGGGAGTCATATGGAGGTCTATAGACAACAACTACCAGTATTAGAGTGCATGAAACTCAAGACAGAAGAGGTTATCGAATGATGGAAGTAGGGAGAAAACCTGGAAGTGCCAATGGGGAGCAAGAAGCAATCCACCTGCCTCACCTCGACTAGGGAGTCACAAGGAATGAGTGAAGGTGCAGTCAGTGCTGGAAAGGGTACCCAGAGAGGCTGTGTCATCAGCAGGGAGCCAGGTCTCAGTTTTCAGAACAGAAGAGAAAAACGTTTAAGATGAAGGCAAGTTTGTTGCCCATGGAACAGGCATTCCAAAGGGTATAATTGAAGGAGTGGGTGGTGTTTGTTTGGGACTTGGAGATGGAAGAATTGAAGGGGATGGGGAATGGGGTTTGGATGATGACCTACATGGGTTCAGAATCACTGGGATGTGTAGGGTATAACCAGGGGTGAGAAAGCATCATTCCTCTTCCCAGAAAGGCTGGGGATCTACTCTCCAGTGACTTTCCTCTTCCTGTTCATATCCCTTGGTCAGTTGGGGATTGGTTCTTTGTATGTGTGCATCCATCCATCCATCCATCCATCCATCCATCCATCCATCCATCCATCCATACATCCATACATACATCCATACATACATCCATACATATATTGTGATGATTACAAAGTTTCATGATATAGTTTCTGAGTAATTTAATCATTTTATTAATAAAGCCAGCTGTTAATAAAAGGATTATCATTTGGCCATCTCTCTTAGACCAAAGACCCCTAATGGCAGTGGGGTCACAGTTTATACGCCCTTTGAAGAGGAGGTGCTCCTGAGGGGTAGCAATCAACTGGGATTGGTTAACACAAAGACAATGTGGCTTATATTAAAATGAAGCTCCTGGCATACATGACTTAGGTCACTCAAATCTTGGTCAAAGAGACATCAATTTCCATATCACTTGTCTTGATAAGGAGAATCGACATTTTCCCAGGACCTGTCAGAGCAAACACAATGAGCAGGAATATACCCATTAGCCAAAATTTAGAATTTTTCTTACTGTCTAATTAGATCTTGGCATCGGTAAATCTCTAAGAGAAATTTCCCACACTGGTTGGTTTTTGGATGAGGAAGTTGAAAATGGGGAAAACCTTGGTCCTGATACAAGAATTAGTTTATAAGTATGAGAGAAATTTTCATTTGTCACTATATACATACATGCATATATGTATTATATATATTTGAATTCCTTATGTATCTTGGGTATCAAACCCTATCAGAAGTTGTCTGCAAAGATTTTTTCCCTCAGTTAACTTTCCTTTCTAATTGAACTGTATTTATTGAGTTGGTATCTCAACTTTGTTTTGAGGATTTTTTCTTTGAACTTTGATTTTCCACGTGGTTATATGGAAAAGCTGAACTGCTAGGGTTTCCTGGACTTTGGACTATCCTAGGTCAGGCAACATATTTAATTTGGCCACCTAAACAACCTTTTATCAATGTAGTATTTAGACCTACTGGCTGCTATTCTTGGAAATGCTGTTAAACTTTGTATTCAGAATGGAGCAGAAAATATATTTGAGGGCAGGACATGATGTCCATTGTCTTTCTTTTTCTATACTAGTTCAGACCAAGTACTCCATATTTAATTTGACTTATTTATCTTAGATTCCTAATTGTATTATTTTCAACAAATTAAATACCTGACACACGTGAAAAAGAAATCATCTTGTTCTAAGTCTTGTGAGGCATAGAAATGTATAGAATGCACCCTTCTTCAAGAACGTTAAAATCTATCTGGGGATGCCAGCAAACGTGAAACAAGTGTCAGACAAATAACATGTACTGAAACGCTGAGTGATAAGGAACAGATTATGGGCGCAAGCAGGAATTGGGAGACGGAGCGCATTGAGAGTCAGGCAAAATAATCAGGGAAGGCACTATGAAGTGACTTTCTTAGGACGTTGGAGAATAAGTAGAATTTGGCTAAGAGGAGGGAAAGACTTAATCTGACAGGTTAGATATCTTTTTTTGTAAGATAGTTGTTAGGGAAAGGACATTCATTACCTTCAATTCTTGGCTTAAAAGGAAATTGCTTTTAGATTATTGCTAATTCTGGAACAAAAAATATTCCTATTGAGTAACTGGGAAATTGTTTTAAGTATCATTTCTAGGACATTCATCACTTCCCTACCTGTCATTGTTGTTTGTCCTTTGTTCTCGAAGAGGACCATGGCATCAGGGAGGTGACGCCTTGACATGTGAGTGAACTGGATTTAAGTGAGGCAGGGCTGCACAAAGTCACCAACCTCACTCTCTCCTCTGCAGCCATCTGGGTCCAGTGGCGAGAGATACATCAGGATGAGTGGAGCTGCCCAGATGTTGTGGAATACCTTGGCCTTTTAAAAGCTGAGGTCTTTAGCAGGTCCCTACATGCCATTGAAAGCCTCTGAAAGCTGAGAGTGAACAGGGGACTAGGTGAGTGGATGGTTAGTAATCCTGTGTGCCTATAAAGAATTCCCAGAGTTATAATGACCTAAAAACAAGACAAAACACTTCCTAAGATGGTTCCCTTTCGCTATCAGCTCTTTTTTTTCTTATTCCTTTGATCTGTCAGCTTTGAGATATATATGGGCAGAAATTGTTTTTCCTTTGTCTTTGAATCCCCACGGGTTTGCCCTGTGCCTCAAAATTACTAAGTGTTAAGTATAACCTATATTGAATTGCTTGCCTTCTCAATGGGTGGCAGGGAGGAGGGAGGAAGGGAGAAAATTTGAAACTCAAAGTTTTAAAAACAAATGTTAAAAATTGTTTTTACATGTAACTGGTGGAAATAAAATACTAAATAAATAAAAAAGAAAACCCCAAATGGGATAAAAACCAAACTACTAAGTGTTTAATAAATGAGTGCTAATTAACTTCTGCTTAATATAGTTGGTATTCAATTTATCCAGTTAAATGCTTACCATACACAAAGGATAATGGACAGATCCAATAGCCTTTTCTTAATCCTCATCCTACCTATATGACCACTCCTTTTCAGAATTTGTTTGCAGAATCTTCATTCCAGTTCTCCATATATTTACCCTGCTCTATCCTTCCTCCCTTCTAACCTCCAGACTTTCATCTTCAACTGCCTATTGGCCATCTCAAACTTAGTGTCCCTCAGCCATCTTCTCAGCCTTCTTTGCTGAAGTCTTCAGCTGGGTCATTCCTGATAACTTTAGTTGTCCTGTAAAGTTCTATCCTAGGTTCTCTATACTATTTCACTTGGTGAGCTCATCAGCTCTTGTGTATTCAATTATCAAAATATTGATAATTCAATTGTTTCTATGTTGATGATTCTCAGATCTAATTCTCCAATCCTAACCTCTCTACTGACTTCCAGTCTTGAATTTCCAGCTGCCTATTGGATATCTCTAGCTAGATTTCCCACAAACATCTTAAACCCAATGTGTCCAAAATGGGATTCATTATTTCCCCCGACAAAACCCTCCTCTCCTCCTAACTTCCCTATTACCATTGAAGGTATCACCATAGTCTTAGTTTTCAGATTGGAAGTTTAGATATCATACTCAACTCTTCACTCTCCCTTACCCTTCCATATCCAATCTGTTGTTGAGACCTGTGGATTTTACCTTCTTGGTATCTTTTGTATAAGCCCCTTTCTTTCCTCTGACAGTGCAATCACCCTGGTGCAGGCCCTCATCACCTCATGCCTGGACAATTGTGATAACCTGCTGACTAGCCTCCCTACTGTAAGTCTCTCCCCACTCCACTCCATCCTTCATTGAGCTGTCAAAGTGGCCTTTCTAAAATCCAGGTCTGACCACATCACCCTCTCCCCACTCTAAACTTTAGAGACTCCCTTTTACCTCCAGGATAAAATATAAAATCCTCTGGTGTTTGAAATCTTTCCTGTAACTTGATCTGATTTTCTATCTAATTTTATCACCTGGCTGCCTCTAGTAGAGAGAAGGAAAAGATAAAACAGACCTATTTTAATAGTTTCTTCTTTTTAAACAAACTGAAAATAGTTTAGAGGCTTAGAATCTCAGAATCATCTTATTTTTATTTTTAATTAATTAATTAATTTTTTTTTTTTTAGTTTACAACACTCAGTTCCACAAGTTTTTTGAGTTCCAAATTTTCTTCTCCTTTCTCTCCCCCACAACTCCCCGCCCAAGACGGCATGTAATCTGATATAAGTTCTACATATACGTTCACAATAAGCTTATTTCTCCAATAATCAAGTTGTAAGGAAGAATTATAACCAATGAAATGAACCATGAGAAAGATGTAACAAAACCAAAAATAAAATATTAAGTTTATAAGAAAAATTATTTAAATTTTTTTTTTTATACTCAATAGAGGTCAGAGGAAAAATGTGAGCACATCTATGAGAAAAAAGATCAGGGTAGTAGGATTGGAGGATGGATTGGGAGAAGGGGAGGGGAGATAGTCTTTAGAGACTGCCAAGGCCAAAAGGAAATCACCATTGGGCGGCCAAACTTTTGGTGATCAGCCTCTCTGAAATTAGCTAGGTTGGTTATTAGACAGTAGCAGACATAGTGGACTTCGAGGGCTTGTACTCTAAGCCCTTCCAGCCGGATAAAGCCACCTCACAATGAAAGAGGACTTTAGAAAAGGTTCTCTGCATGTAGAAGGTATTTAAAACATGGAAGTTGGAGAGAGAGCTCGCCTTTTCTTGGGACTTCGGTCATTCTGCATCCTGCTGTCTGAGATAACAATAGAGTCAATGACTTTCCTGGATACTTCCTTTCTTTGCCATGGTTCAGTTTTTCCTTTACTTCATTCTTGCTCCAACTCAGAGGCTTAGAATCTCAGAGTCATCTTCTTTTTATTTTTAATTAATTAATTATTTTAGTTTACAACACTCAGTTCCACAAGTTTTTTTGAGTTCCAAATTTTCTTCTCCTTTCTCTCCCCCACAACTCCCCATCCAAGACCGCATGTAATCTGACATAAGTTCTACATATACCTTCACAATAAGCTTATTTCTCCAATAATCAAGTTGTAAAGAAGAATTATAACCAATGAAATGAACCATGAGAAAGATGTAACAAAACCAAAAATAAAATAAAATAAAAGAGAGAGCAAATAGTTTGCTTCAATCTGCATTCAGATTCCATAATTCTTTCTCTGGATGTGGATAGCCTTTTCCATCATGAGTCTTTTGGAGCTGTCTTAGAACCTTGCATTGTTGAGAAGAGCCAAGTCTATCAAAGTTAGTCATCACAGATGCAATGTGTTTATGGTTGTGTACAATTTTCTCCTGGTTCTGCTCCCTTCACTCTCAGAATCATCTTTAGCCCTTCTCTCCTCCCTTCCTTTTTACCTTCTCCCTTTCCTTACTCCTTCCTCCTCCTACTTCTCCTGTCCTGTTCTTCTCTCCTCCCCTCCCCCTTTCCTTCCTCCACCTTCCTATTGTCTCTTCCCTCCTCATCCCCTCTTTCTCTTCCTAATTTTTCTATTACTGTAGAAGACACCACCATCCTCTGAGTCGCTTGGACTCCCAACCTCAGTGTCATCCTGATATTCTCAATCTCACTCACCCACTATCCATCCAATATGCTGCCAAATCCTGTTTATTTCATCACAATGGCTCTAGTCACCTTATTTCCACTCACATGGCCACAGTCCCAATTTAGGCCCTCAATATTTCTCACTTGGACTCTTGCAATAGTTTTCTAATTGTTCTCTCATCTATTTCCACTCCAATCCATTTTCCGCTCTGCGGCCAAGGTGATTTTTCTAAAGCTTAGGTTTGGTGAAAACTAAAAACTATCCCCCAGTAGACCTAGCAGGTCAAAGGATATGAACTAGAAGCTTTCCAAAGAAGAAATCTAAGTCATCAACAATCAAATGCTCTAAATCAAGAATAATTAGAGGAATGTACTCGGTATAAAATATGAACTAGGTATGGGACAGGTACTTGTTTCCTACACATGCAAAAATTTGTATTTATTTAGTATTTAGTATTTTATTTATTCACAAGTATGTAATTTAACAGAAATAATTTTAAGAAAACATTAAACCTGGGTCCTTTACTGGCTTTGCATCACATTTGACAGTCTGGTAAAGCCTATGGATCCTTGCACAGAAAAATCTTTTTAAATAGATAAAGCAAAATAGATAGAATCACAAAGGAAGCTGATTATATTGAAATGGACCTCCTGAAATATATCAGTGAATCATTTGGAGATCTATTTACTCCAAGTCAAGAACTCTCACCTTAAACGTAAGGTATTTTGTGGGTCTCCTGAATAGCACTTCCTCCTTCCCCCTTTTTCCATTCCCTCTTTTCTCTTCAAGCCAAGTCCTTTCTACTCCTCTTCTCCTTCCCTCCTCCTCCCCTCCTCTTTTTCCTCCTCCATTACCCCTCTCCTACTCTCCTTCATTCTCCTCCTCTCTTTTCTCCTCTTCCCTCTTCCTCCCCTCCTCCTTTTCCCCCCTCTTCTCTTCTCCCTGCCCTGTCTCTATGTTCTGGTAAACATTTAACAACTTGTTCATCAAAAAGAAAATGTACACAGAACACACTTTTAAGTTTAATTTACATTATTAACATTTTTCCATCACTTTTTTTAAGTCTAGACAATCAACAAAACAGTAAATCAAAGACCTGGTTTGGAGCTTTGCAAGTTTCTGAGATGTAAATGGTCACCCTAGAAATGTCACAGGGGGGTCTCCAGCTAGCAATGATTGGCTTCCAGCCCACCCTTGCCCTCTCTTCTCCTTCCCCTCCTCCATTCTAAGATATTCTCTCCTTTGTATACAAATTACTTAATACTTGACCCAGATTCACACAGTGGCTTTGATTGATTCAAATTGGTGTACAGGCTTTCTCAAAACTCTGGTCATGACCGTTTGATTCAATCAAAAAGTGAACTCATCTAGTCAACTCATCTAGTTATGGTGTCAACCCCACCCTCACAGAAAGACCTAAAGAGGAAAAGGACTACAAACAGAGATGACTATGAACTTCCCTCCCTTAGTGGAGGTCTATGGGTGTGGAACATTGAATGAGATTTTGTGCCTACTATATGTGGTGTTTTGCTAAACTGCGTGGGAGGGAGTGGATCACTTTTTTTTATTGTTTTAACTAACACCTTATACTACCAACACTACCCCACCCCCACCCCTTGATCCAGTGACAGTGGCCTCTTTGTTGCTGCACAAACGACACATTTTCTCTGGCTGTCCCCCATGGCTAGAATTCTCCCCCTCTATTCTACTTCCTGACTTTTTTGGTCCTACTCAAGAAAATCCTAAATGGGGTCATGAAGAGTCAGATATGACTGAACAACAACAATGTGCCAGGTACTAAGCATGATGTATTTGTGATGTTTCTTCATGACAGTCAGTAATATACAGCTTTCAGAATGTAAGATAAAGGAAGTTCAAATTACTAAGGACCATGCAATAATAAACTATAAGAACATGCCTAATTACATCTGGTCATACAGCAAATATTATTTGTACTTCTGACATAGTATATGCTAGTATTTTCATACAGATTCTTTATCTTGATCTTTAACTAGTAGTTTTAAAAATTAGAAGCTTTGTAAATTCAACTGTTCATTAGGCCTTTCTTAATCTTAATTTACCTGGTGGAAAAAAGGGCTGGATTTGGAATTAGAGGACTTGGATTCAAATGCAATCTCTGCCTCTGAGCCTAATGAAAAGCATTAGAGACAAAGTTTCTGTGTAATTACTAATCAATTTATTAGTTAGGCTAGCTGATAATCAATATGGTCAATGGTTTCTCTTGGTAACCAAAGACAAAACCATGGAGATCCCTGAATGCTTCAAAACCTTTGGAAAAGGAGGTGGCCCCTGACAGGTGAAAATCAACCCTAACTGGTGAACAATTAATGAAGGGAGGAGACATATTAATGAGGCGATGGGCTAATAGTCTTCAGCTCCTCTTGCTGAGATTGTGACTTGATCTTGAGATTCTATGATAAGATTTTGAGACTCAGCCTCCTCCAACAATCCGGATGAAGGAATCCATCTCTATCCAGACCACTCTGGTTTTTTCCTTCATAAGCTGGGTTACTCTAGGCCACAATAGGGGGGCTGCAAAGGCATAGGCTTACTTTCTAAAAGCAAGAATTCACACAGATTAGATTCTGTTTGTAGGGTCTTCTAGTTGGGGTGGGGTGGCTTGTACTGAGAGGATTTGGGCAATCTCATCTATCAGAGACTGACTGAATGACCTGCAAGGGCTGGTCCCTGAATGAGGAAATAGAAAGGAAAAACCTCAATCCTAATTTAATAATTGGTTATTAACATAACAGAAAAATAAGCACTTCTCTTGGGCACTTTAACTTCTCTGTGATTTAATGTCCTCATTTGTAAAATGAAAGGGTTGGACCAGATGATCTCTGAACTTCCTCCTAGCTTTAGCTCTATGACCTTATAGCCTATAACCTATACATTCAAGGCCCTAAAAGTATGTTTCTATAAGCTGTATTTGCTTTAAAAAAAGAATCATGGCAGAGCCTACCAATCCTCTTGTGAATGGTTCCCAACTAAGGACTCCACCTGAAACCAGAAGCTGGAAGTGAAACTTCCCAACCTTGTGCCCTATTTAGCCACACCTAGCAGTGACCAGAGGTGACCATCAAACCAACAGAGCTTGAGTCCCTCAAGATGAACCAGGAACAACACCTAATGGAGACTATACTAATGTACTCATGGAAACACTAATGGGGGAGCATGCTTTGCAAGAGTGGCTCAGTGATATCACCAGAAGCTCATTAGGTGCCCTGCAGTGTTGGAAGTGTGAGTCACCTCTTCATGAATATAGTCTGGGCAATATATGTTCTCTTTGTGCGTGCTTCTCCACATGTTCTCTCTAGGTGTGTCTACTTTTCCCATTTTAGGTATGTACTTTTATGCCTCTGAATTATTAGGCAAATGTTTTGTTGTTCCTTTGTAATTATGAAATAATGCTATTTCATTAAATGCCTTTGCTTGAACCAATTGTGTACTTTATCTGACTAAAAAAGGTAAACACATTGATGGGGGCTTGAGTGGATATGGACCTAAAGAATATCTTAAATTATGGACAGCTTTGCCTGGCACACCTACTCTGTGAGTTGGGTAACTGTAACACTAAGATGTTATACTAGTAACTTATTTAAAAACATTTATAGCAAATAAACAGATAACAACAAACCTAAAACTATAAATGGACACTCATTTTATTTTTAAAAATTTTTTATTAATTCATTATTTATTTATTTATTTTTGGCTTACAACACTTGGCTCCACAAGTTTTTGAGTTCCAAATTTTCTCCCCCTCCTTCTTCTCCCCCCCGCCCAAGACGGCATGTAATCTGATATAGTTTCTACATATATACCTTCATATTAAACTTATTTTCCCAATAATCAAGTTGCAAAGAAAAATTATAATGAATTAAATGAACCATGAGAAAGATGCAACAAAAAAAAAGTAAAATAAAATTTTAAAAGAGAGAGGGAGGGAGAGAGAGAGAGAGAGAAAAAGAGAGCAGTTGCTTCGATCTGCATTCAGATTCCATAATTGTTTCTCTGGGTGTGGATAGCCTTTCCATCATGACTCTTTTGGAGTTGTCTTAGAACCTTGCATTGTTGAGAAGAGCCAAGTTTATCAAAATTAGTCATCACAGAAGCAACGTGTCTGTGGCTGTGTACAATGTTCTCCTGGTTCTGCTCCCTTCACTCCTCATCAGGTCATATAAGTTTCCCCAAGTTCTTATGAAGTCCATCTGCTCCTCATTTCTTACAGCACAATAGTATTCCATTACATTCATATACCACAATTTGTTTAGCCATTCCCCAATTGATAGGCATCCCCTTTATTTCCAATTCTTTGCCACCACGAAAAGGGCTGCTATAAATATTTTTGTACATATGGGTCCTTTTCCCATTTGTATGATCTCTTTGGGATACAGCTCTAGATGTGGTATTGCTGGGTCAGTGGGTATGCACATTTTTATAGCCCTTTGGGCACAGGCACTCCTTATTTCACTCTTATTCTATTTCTACCAAGATAAGTTAGAAATCAGTTGAGCATGTGTCATATTTTTTGGGAGAAACAATTAATTACTAATTCTCAATCATTAAACCAAACCAACATTTTAGTGATGTGAATGTTTTCAACCAATCTCCATCCAACCAGCTGAATGTCCTCAACGTGTTCAACTGATACACTGTATGTGTTTTTCCATCATTACAAAAAATGTGCTCATGGAACCTCTTTAGACTGCTTCAGAGAACGAGGATTTGCAGGAAATAGTTTTAAGAAACACTGACTTATGCAAGATTTCTTCTCCTAATATATATGTTTGTACACACACACACACATATACATATATCAGGTCCTTCTAGCAGAATCAATGGTGTAATAATTCTGGGGAAATTTACAAGTAGTATTCTGTACTTACTTAATGGTAAGACCTGAGTTTAAATCTGACTTCAAACACTTTCCTAGCTGTGTGACCGTGGGCAAGTCCTTCTTGCTTCAGTTTCCTTATCTGTAAAATAGGGGTAATAACAGCACCTACCTCCCAGGGTTGTTGTGTGGATCAAATGAGATAACACGTTATGTGTATAGTGTTTTGCAAACCTTAAAGTACCATAAAAATCTAATTGTTATTGTAGCTTTTGTCATCATCATTATCAACCCGGAAGGATTCTTGTCTATGGAAGGGTACCTTATTTAGATTGGGAATCAGAAGACATGAAGTCTTGCCCCGACTTTGTTCCTTGCTACCAATGTGATCTTGGAAAAGTGGCTTGATTCCTCTATACCTTCATCCATTTAACTTAGGAAATGGGGCTCAGAAAACTTGTCCTGACAACCTCATGAAGTGAGGAGGATTAAATGAGATAATTAATCAATTAGAACTTATTAAGCGCATGTTACAGACTGGGCACTATGCTGGGAACTGGGAATATTTGGGGGAAAATAGATCAGTGGTCAAAGGAGATGAAGTCAGCTTTCAAAGGAAGAAATCCAAGCTACTACAAAGCTATATAAAACGCTCTAAGTTATTACTAATTAGAAAAATGTAATTAAAGTGATCCTGAAGTTCCACCTTGTACCTAGCAGATAGTCAAAGAGGAAAATGATATATATTGGAAATGCTAAGTGAAAACAAAATATATTGGCTTTTAAAATTAAATTTTATTTTCTTAACCATCAAAATTCACCTATTTTTCTTTCCCATCATTCCTACCATTCTGCCCCAATGGAAAAAGAAGAAAAACAAAACTCTTGTCACAAGCACGTATAGTTAACGAAGCAAATTTTCTTACTTGCCATATCCGTCCCCACCTCCGCCACTGCCAAAAAGGTCTCATTTTGCATTTTATTTTTCACCACTCTATAACATGGATCACATATTTTATCATAGTCTTCTGGAATCATGGTTGGTCATCACACTCATCAGAGTTCCTACGTCTTTCAGAGTTGTTTATCTTTACAATATTGTTGTGATTGTATAAATTATTCTCCCGGTTCACTCATTTCACTCTACCAATCCATACAAATCTTTCCAAGTTTCTCTGAAACCACATCCTTCATCATTTCTTGCAACGCAATAGTATCCTATCACATTCATATACCATAACTTGTTTAATTCCTAAGCTAAGGATATTTTTATACATCCTTATGTAGTGTTTGCTTTACTTCAGACTGATTCTACCTTTGGTAGCTAGGTGGCACGGTAAATAGAGTGCTGGGCCTAGAGTCAGGAAGACTCATTTTCCTGAGTTCAAATCCAGCTTCAGATACTTACTAGCTGTGGGACTCTGAGCAAGTCACATAACTCTGTTTGCCTCAATTTTCTCATCTGTCAAATGATCTGAAGAAGGAAATGGCAAACCATTCCAGGATCTTTGGCAAGAAAATCCCAAATGGGGTCGCAAAGTGTCATCCATTTCCATCCTGTTTCTTTTTCTAACTTATTAGCAATAATATTTTTAAAAAGACTCATTTTTATGCTTTCTTTGGTGATCCACCTCTTCTAAGTTGGGCACAAGGAGGGGTCAATGTCATTTGTTTGAAGTCTTTCAACATTTTCCATCTACTCCCTTATCAAGAGACATTCAAAGTATCCTCTAAGTTTTCTAATAAACCAGATCCAATGTATTACTGACATCTGTCAGCAAATCTGTGCCCTCTGGTTCACATATGTAGTGATTCTCACACCAGAGCAAAAAAAAGATCCTGTTCGATTGGTACCAGTTTCCCTTAGGTGCTGAGGGAGTGAAGATTACACACCCTTTATTTGCGGATTAAGTCTTCAAGTAATCTTTTATTGATTTCCTAATTATCACTACTGGACTTCCCAAACATTAATTTTCAGACTCACTTCTTATTTTAATCTTATAGTAGTTATAATAAGTTAACTAGAATTGAGTAGGGGCTTTCCCTCTAACTTTATCTGGTCTTACCAGATAATTTGCCCTCTTTCTCCCCCTCCCCAAAAAAAACCCTAAAAATTCTATACATACTAGTATTTATTTATTTCGTATCTCTTGTTTGGATATCTTCATTTTTAAATTATCCCTTCCCTTCCCTTCCCCAGAGACTCATCCTCTGTAATGAGAAAAACTGTTCAGAAAATTACCCGACACTTCAACTGAGTCTAATAGTATGGGTAATATTCCACACCAGTGTCATAGGTATAACCTTGCAAAGACATGACTTTAAAGATCACGATGAGGGACTCTCATATCAAAGTAACCCATGAAAAGTTGTGCACTAGATTTCATCAACAGCAGTCATTAAATAAATATTCAGCAAATGTTTATTTTCAATATCCAATAAATGTTTATCAAGCACCTAAAAAAAATTCTATACCTGTAGTCCCCTGCCTCTGCAATGGAGGAAAGGTAGCACATTTGCTCATTTCTTATTTGGGGCTAACCATAGTTATTATAATTGTACAACATTTAGTGTTGTCTTTTTTTTCTCGTTTATATTGTTGTAGTCATTGTGTAAATTGTTTTCCTGGTTCTACTTTCTTCCCTTATCATTAGTTAATATGATTCTCCTGAAGCTTCTTTGTTTTCATCATAGTAAACTTTTCTTATGTCACAGTAATATTCCTTTCTATTCATGTATCACAATTTGCTTGGCCATTCTCCAGTTAATGGACATCTTTGTTTCAGGTTCTTTGTTATTATCATAGCATCCTCTGGAGCCTCTCCCTTAACAAGATCACCAGGCCTCAACAACCCCAGGCTAAAGGCACTTTCTGGGTCTGGTGGAGAGGCACACTCTTAGGGAACACACAGCCAAAGTGACTCACACCTCTGGCACCAAACAGCCCTACTGCCTTTCTTGGGGGTGTCCTCATGATGCTAGGTCTGTCACTGCTAAGCTCTCTGAGCCTGCTCTCTGTTGATTGTGGCAGGGCAAATTCCTCCACTGCAAATCATTATTCCTCATGGAGGGGGGTGGGGAGAGACTTCCATAGAAGTCAGGAAGTTGTTTGTTGTTCAGTCGTTTTCAGTTGTGACCCCATTTGGGGTTTTCTTGGCAAATATACTGGAGCAATTTGCCATTTCCTTCTGCAGTTTTTACAGTTGAGGAAACTGAGGAAGATAAGATAAAGTGACTTGCTGAAGATCACACAACTAGTAAATGCTTGAGATCAGATTTGAATTCTAAAGATGAGTCTTCCTGACTCCAAGCCTAGTGCTCTGTCCACTGTACCACCTAGCTATCCTGAGTTTGAACTGAGCCAAATCTTCCTTGAACACTGGGCAAGTCACTTAAGCCTTTGTTTGCCTCAGTTTCCCCATCTGTAAAATGGGGATAATAATACTACCTACCTCCCAATGTTATTAGGATCAAATGATATAATAATTGTAAGCACTTAGCACAGTGTCTGGCACCTAGTAAGCCCCATATAAATATTAGCCAGCAGGTGTTATTCTGGAAGAGTCATAAGAGAAAAGAAAAAGAGTGATTCCTTCTCAAGAGCTGGATTCTTCCTCCACAGCTAGCTCTCTTCTTGACCACAGGAGAAGACCCCCCTGGCCTGCCAAATCTCCTGCCTTGGATGGCTTCCTAGACAGTGTGTATTCTATCTGCAGAGTCGGTTGACTTTTTAAAGGATTTCCTTTGCAAGGTGGAAGCTGGAAAGGAGGGACTTGCTTAAGTTCTCCCCCCAAACCCTCCAAACACCTGTAAAAAATGACTCTGAACAAATTCTAGAGCTGTGGAACCCACAAAATAGCAGAGGGAAGTAGGTCTCCAGCCCAGGGTGGCCTAGATGGTTGCTGGGAATGGTCTGTCGCATGGTGCTGGAAGCGGAGTGCAGCCTGGTGTGGTCCATGCTAGGGCAGACCAGATTGAGAGTTGGCCCACAGAAGGCCTTAGGGCCATGAATCATCGAGCTGTGGCAGTTTTCCAGACTTCTCAGCCCATAAACTCCAAAGACCACAGAGTAGGTTAGTGGGAAAACTGCTAGATTGGGTTAGAAACCAGTCTGGCCCCAGCCCCGGGGGCGGCAGAGGTGCAGCAGGAGCCACAGCAGCAGCAGGAAGCTCCTGTGGCTGCTTCCAGAGCTCCAGCGTCACCTGCTTCCAGGGTCCCTGGCTCACAGGGTGGGAGGAATCAAGTGGCAGACCAGAGAAGGAGTGCAGGTCTTGCTTTGCCCTTCTTGGATCTGGGTCACAATCCTGGTTGGCAGTTCTTGGGGGAGGAGGAGTGCTGCTGTGGCAGAGCTTGCAGTGACAGTGGAGTAGAAGTAGCTCTGAAAACAGCAGCGCTTGGACCCTAAAGCTTGGAATAAAGCACTCTGTACTCTACAAGCAGTCATAACCCTGACAAAAAGTTCAAAGGTCAAGTAGTTGGCTGGGAACACAGCCAGGTAGTAAAAAAGGATGCAGACTCAGACTCAGACTCAGACTCAGACTCTGACTCTAGAATATTTTTTTTTGGTGACAAAGAAGATGAAAACATACAGCCAGAAGAAGTCAACAAAGTCAAAGAGCCTTCATCAAAAGCCTCCAAGAAAAACATGAACTGGTCTCAGACCATGGAAGAGCTCAAAAAGGATTTGGAAAAGCAAGTTAGAGAAGTAGAGGAAAAATTGGGAAGAGAAATGAGAGAGATGCAAGAAAAACATGAAAAACAAGTAAATGACTTGCTAAAGGAGACCCAAAAAAATATTGAAGAAAATAACACTTAAAGAATAGACTAACCCAAAAGTCAAAAGAGCTCCAAAAAGCCAATGAAGAGAAGAATGCCTTGAAAGGCAGAATTAGCCAAATGGTTTTCCGTCTGGTCCAAAAGAAAATACCACCTTAAAAATTAGATTGGAGCAAGTGGAACATAGTGACTTTATGAGAAGTCGAGATATTATAAAACAGAACCAACGAAATGAAAAAATGGAAGACAATGTGAAATATCTCATTGGAAAAACCACTGACCTAGAAAATAGATCCAGGAGAGATAATTTTAAAATTATTGGACTACCTGAAAGCCATGATCAAAAAAAAAGAGCCTAGGCATTGTCTTTCAAGAAATTATCAAGGATAACTGCCCCGATATTCTAGAGCCAGAGGGTAAAATCGATATTAAAATAATCCACCAATCACCTCTTGAAAAAAATCCCAAAAAGAAAACTCCTAGGAATACTGTCACCAAATTCCAGAGCTCCCAGATCAAGGAGAAAATACTGCAAGCAGCCAGAAAGAAACAATTTGAGTACTGTGGAAACACAATCAGGATAACACAAGATCTAGCAGCTTCTACATTAAGGGATCTAAGGGCTTGGAATATGATATTCAGGAGGTCAATGGAGCTAGAATTAAAACCAAGAATCACCTACCCAGCAAAA
>CM053626.1:306757466-306779576 GCA_028646595.1 Phalanger gymnotis | reverse complement strand
TTTACAACTATTTAAACTTAAAAACAGCTGGGACATCTCCAGTCATCCTCATCTATATCTTGCCAGATGGCTCCAGAGGAGAAATCAAGGCTGGTGTCTTTGCACAGGCCTCCCTCACTAAAGTACAATTTACTTGTAAGTCATGTCATCATCTTCCTGATGTCATGATCCTCTTCAAGAACAAAGGACAAACCAAACAACCATAACTTTAAAAACAAATTTCTAGATGCTGTAATAAAAGATTTCCATGAAAATTCACCAGTTTCTCTCTTGTGTCTCTTTCATCTTCTGTTGGTACTTTTGTATCCATATGTGTGTATGCATTTTTCTTGTATTCAATTCTAATAAATGAATGCACTGTGCTTCTGGTTCTATCTTCATGTTGCTTCCTACGACTCCTCCTAAATTTCTTTAGATGTCTTGTATTTATCATTTTCTCCTTTAGTTCAACAAGCACTAGGTAAATACATATTCTAAAGAAGGAAATGGCAAATCACTCCTCTATCTTTGCCGAAGAAACCCCATATGGGGTCCAAAGAGTTGGAAACTAAACAACTGGACAACAGTAATAAAAGCCCTTATTCTGTGCAGGGCACTAGGGACACAGACACAAAACCAAAAGGCATCCCCTGTCCTCAGAAAGCTTCCATTCTTCTAGACTATGCATTCTATGACATCGTCACATTATATATTGATTAGTCACAGGAAATATATCCTAATTCGTCCAGTTGCTAGTGCCCTCCCCTTGGAAATTATTTCTATATATTTTGCTTTTAATTTTTTACATTCTTCTTGTCTCCTCCTAATAGTATATAAATACCTTGAGGACAGGGACCATCATGGTTCTTCTTTTGTAGTGATGGTGGCATCTTTGTAGAAAAAAAGAACACAGAGGGCGCTAAGAATAACCCAAATATTCGATCATCCTATAATCCTTTAAGGGCAGGTAGGTGGCACAGTGGATAGAGCCCTGGCTTGAAATCAGGAAGACTCATCTTCCTGAGTTTAAATCTGACCTTAGACACTGTATGTGACCCTGGGCAACTCGGTTAGTCCTGTTGGCCTCAGTTTACTCATCTGTAAAATGAGCTGGAGAAGAAAATGGCAAATCACTCCAGTATCTTTGCCAAGAAAACCCCCTAAAAATATGGTTATGAAGAGTCAGATATGACTGAAACAACTCAACCACAACAACAGCATAATCCTTTAGCTTAACTCTAAATATGAGATCATTATCCCATAATATTAAGAAGACAGTGCAAGAGGAACTGCATTATATCAATCTTGATATTCTTGCTAGAAATGAAACCAGAAGGCAGAAGGAAGTTGTGGCTGAATGAAAAGTGGCTCATGGGTTCCCCTTGGAGAAGCAAATAAAAGCATTAACAAAGATGGTTTTATCATATGTCCAAAGGCATTAAGAAACATCACTTCATGGGACATTTTATTGTCTGGTCATGCAGTGCTTATAGGCATTTGCAAAAAGACCATTGTTAAAATTATTGTAGCATATATACCAATTTCTGTAGCAGAAATTGAAAAAAATGAATACATCCTATGAGGATCCCAGTAAGACCTTCCAAATTAATTCAACCTATATTTAATGAGGTACTTGGTGACTTCAAAAGTAGGAACAAGTTAGGAAGGTGAAAAATATGTTGGAAAATATGAATCAGGCATAAGAAATGAGAGAGGCTAGAGACTCGATGTCACAAATACTTTTTAGTAAACCTACTCAAATAGTGTTGGATATGGCAAATACAGTATAACATTACAAAAAATTAAATTGATTATATTTTAGCAGACAGGAATTGATTCATTACTGAGTCATTCTTGAATCAGCTGTCTGTTATATAGTCAAACCACAGACCTTTAAAGCAAAGATTGGAATTAGTAAAAATCTAGAAGAAACTCCAGTATGATCTATTTAAATAAATTATTGAGAATGAAAAACAGGGTAATGTATGGAATAAAAACATAGATATCTACTACAATAATTTTGTATAGAGGCTCAACTGGTATAAATCTATCCTTATAACATGAAAACCTAAAAATCATCTTAGTCAGTAAGCACTTGAATACCACTCCTCCCCACCCGAGGAATGAGCAGATGAGAACAATTTGTTCCAATGGCTTTGAAAGCAGCTGAAGTAGGCAGTGTGGAGAGCTCAGAGTTCAGTCAGACATGGAAGACTTCAAGGTCATTCACTGAATCTTGGGCTGTTGACAGTTGTCTTGACTTTTGTCTTTCCACTGGACTTCAATGGCTTTGAAAGAGAGATTGAGGCTAACATCTTCGTGTAACTCTGCCTCTGTTAAATTCCAAATCGCACTCGTCAAGATATCACCCTGTGATGTCATTGGTCCTCTTTCAAAACAAAGGACAATTATAACAACTTGTCAAGTGGAGAGATATAGTAGCCAAAGACATCTCAAGTTTACAACATAAACATGCCAGTTTTTATACTATAGAGGGGGATATTGGGAGACTAAGAACAGAATTCACCTTGTAAAATAGAAAGATGCAGTAGATTATAAAGCTAGTTTCAAGAAAGCTCAGCAAGAGACTACTAAGCCAAGCCATCCTGCAAACATTTAAAAATGAAGTTGCAAGTTGGAAGATTTTTCTAACAAATTCTTTTTGTCATAAAGAAAAATGACATCACAACATTTGAACTACAGTAGCACAGTCCCATGTCGTTTTTTATCAAAGAAGTAGAAATGGCACTAAGGAGAACAAAGATGGGGAAAGCAATTGGATTAGACCAAGGAGATCCATACTAGAAGCAATACAATTTTGAGGACATTGAAAGAACAATTAATATGATATCTGAAGGAGAGGAGGGTACTAAAGTCATGAAGGGAAATATCGATCCTTATTAATACAAAAAAAGGTGCCTGAAAGAATGTGACTAACAAACTTTATTCTTACTTTCTCATCTGTGTAAAATTTTCATGAGAATAAATTATATGTACATCAAGAGAAACCTAGATGAGAACATTATTAGGGAATAAGCAAGCTGTCACAAGTGATGTTCTCGCTGTCATCACCACACATAAACAACTGAAGGATGTAGAGGATACAATATGTCATTGTTTATTGAATATAAAAATGCATTTGATTCAGCAGAGCAAAATGCTCTTCAAGACCGTCTTCCAACAAAGCGTTGACCATGTGCACATCACAATTATGCATGACTCCTTGAAAGATACCATAGCAGGGAGAACCTTGTTCGGTGACCCCTCTGATCATTAAAATCAGGTGAGACATAAAACAAGGAGATGTAGGCTCACAAAAGGTATGTGATGCTGTTGTGGAGGAGAACCAGCTCAGATTCCAGGATGGTCCCTACAGATGGTGAGGTCCTTCAGATGCTCCTGTTTGCAGGTGATAGAGATGATGCTGGATGCATCAAACTCAGACTCTAGTGGCTGGTATGAATGGGTTGAAATCTGCATTTTAGAGGGAACACCTGCATCGAAGATCCCAGAAGCTCACTGTGAATTCTGGTAGAATATAAGCTCCTTAGGGGTAGGGATTGTCTTGTTTTTTACTTTATATTATTAGTGCCTTGATAAATGCTTGATTAATTGTTGAAATGAATAACTGAACTGTGGGATTTTTCTGTGGTTTCCAGTTCTTTACAAATATAAATTATGCTGCTATACAGGTTTCTGGATGCCCATCCCTTTTATCTCCCTTTGCTTCTCCAAAAGTTTTACAGTAAGCAGAGGTAGGCTGTCTGTAGTAGTGGAAAACACTGATTGTGTAACCAGAGGATCGGGGTTTGAGTCCCAACTCACTAATTCCCTTTTGGGGCCTCAGGTTTGAAGAGAGGGAATGTGGCATGAGGGAAAGAACATTGACTTTGAAGTCAGAGGTCTTGGGTTCACATCTTGCCTCTGACACCAAACCTGGACAAGTCATCTGGGTCTCAATTTCTGCATCTGTAAAAATAATAACAATCGTAATAATGTTCATCTGTAAAATGAGGGAATTGGACCCAATGGCCTCCGAGGTCCTTTCCAGAGCGAGATCACATGATTCTCAGTCAGTATTTAAAGGCGTGATGGGATGTCAGCTTGTGCTATGTTAAAATATGTGCAGCAATGACTTCTCTGCTTAGGTATTATTGTGGTTTCAATTTTACTGTATTCTTGTGGCTTTTTTCATTCCCCCCTTCACCCCCATCATTGCTGTTTTAGATGTCTCTTTCCCTCCTATGTGCTCATTGTTCTGAAATATCTTGTTTGAGCATGTTTTCAATGTCATGTGGCTTGTTGGTCATTTATGGCAGCCACTGAGGCCTTGGTTACTTTTGTTCCATTCGAGGAAAGGGGAGCCTGCTGTTGTCGGTGCTGGGTGGCTTTGAGCTAAGCTTCAGCTTAGTTTTGTGTAGTGAGAATCAAGAGACCTTATTTCTCTCCCTGGCTTCATCCTTCAGTTGTCTGACTTGGTTGAAGAGCCTTAGCCTCTCTGGGTCTCTGGCAATAATAAATACAACCAGTAGATTACTCCCCTTGGAGAGATACTCCGAAGTGAAATGAGAAGGTACTTCAAGCTTCAAAGGGAAAGAAGACCACTATGTACATCCAAAGACATGTTATCATTGTTTTCTGGGGGACCTCAAAGTAAGTTTGATTGTCAGTGATTGCTGAGGGGCCGGTTTGCCTTGAAGAACCAAAACCCAAAGGGATTCCAACACCTTCTGAGAAGAATTATCTGTATATGACAGAATTGATTTTCCCTATTTGTCTCATGGATTTTGAGAGACTTGAGAGGCCACAAAATATATCTGCTTCATTTTACAAACGAGGAAACTAAGGCCCAGAGAGGTCATATGATTTGCCCAAGTTCACACAGGTAGTAAGTTAGGAGGGATTTGAATTCAGGTCCTTTGATACTAAAGCCCACTGACTTTTCCCTACTGTATCATGTAAGGGAAGTTGAGCATACATTGATCAACCTTCCTTACAATAATCACTCACTCACTCACTCAATTGGCCAATCAACAAGCATGTATTAAGCCCCTACTATGTGATAGACATTGCAAAATAATTTTTTGTGGTATCAAAAAAATGGAAACCAAGAGGTTCCCAAGTCTGGGGAAATTCCTAAAGAAGCTGTGGCTTAGATGATGATTGAATACTATTGTGCAGTAAGAAAAGACAAATAGGAGGAAATCTAAGTGAGGTAGGAACACTTGGGTGAACTTATGCAGAATAAAGTAAGCAGAAGAAGGAGAATGATGTCATTCAATTAAATTCAACCACCATTTCTCAAGTGCCTGCTATGTGCCAGGTACTGTATTAGGCTACACTAGATCAAAACAGTTTCTGCCCTCAAAGAGCTTATATTCTTTTAGGGAGAAAAAAAACAGAAACAAAGATAAGCAAAACGGATAGATTAGAGAGATAGACAGACAGACAGACAGACAGACATATAGATAGATAGATAGATAGATAGATAGATAGATAGATAGATAGATAGATAGATAGATAGATAGATGGATGGATGGATAACAATTTGGGAGAGATGAGAGTGGGGAGGAAAATGCTAACAATGATGGGGGCATCAAGAATGTCCTCGGGCAGGACATAACACTGGAGCTGATCTTGACTGAATCGAGATAAGTGTGGAAAGAATCAGAGAAGGCTGGGTGGGAGAGCAGTCCAGTGGACTGCTTCCACAGGTGGAAGCAGGAGGTAGGATGTTTGTATACGTAACAGTAAGAAGGAATGCTTGACTGGAACTAGACCATAGAATGTGTGGGACAGAGAAATGGATAATCGGCTTAGAAAGAGGTGGCAGCAAGATTGAGAAGGACTTCCAGTGCCAAACAGAGGTGTAGGTATTTGATCAATTGAAGTTTATGGAACAGGGGAGTGACTTGGTTAGCCACATACTTTTGGAATGTCCGGAGGGAAGAGAGGAAAGAGAGAGAAGATCGCCATCACTGCTCCTCCCAGCTTGCCCCTTGGGTCAGCAATACTAGCTAGTCCAGTCTAATACGGAGTTCACATTCTGAACATTTCCACAGTCCCTTGCTTCTGGACATTGTAAGTTCTTGACCTGGTCTAACCTGGATCATCTTTTCACTTAGGCAAGATGGTTTCCCACCAACCCGCCACCTGGATGGCTGCGCCCCCCCCCCCCGCCCCGCCACCAAGGTCATGGGCATAGTCCAGCTCAAGTCAAGTACAAGGCCATCAGAACCCAGGGAATTCTGGGTAGGTAGTTTACTTGAACAGCAGGCTTCTGAGACCATGCCTCTGAGGATGAATCTCAACAGGCTGGTTACATTCTTGCAAGTGAGTACATCTACTGGAAACATAACAACAATAACATTGATGCAGCACTTTCAAGTTTGCAAAGGGTTTTACAAATATCTATCTTATCTTCACGGTAGCTCTGGTATAGAGGTGTTATTATCTTCATTTTATGAGGAAACCAAAGCATAGAAATGTTAAGTGATCTGTTGTGGTCACACAGCTAGTATCAGTGTGTGTAGCTGGACTCAGGAGGTCTTCTAGATTCCAAAATCAGCGTTCAATCCACCACACCACCTAGTTGCCTGGCAAGTTATAATTTAAATTATAAAGAAATTAAAATCCTAGCTGATGTTTACAAAGACCTTCAAGCTTTCCAAACTCTTTATGTGTATTATCTCATGTGAATCTCACAACAACGCTGTGGGGATAGGGATTTTCCTCCCAGAAGAGGAAACTGAGACTCAGAAAGATTAGATGACTAACCCAGGGTCATAAACCTACCAAGGTTCAGAAGGGGTCAAACCTCCAACCCCTCCAAGAGGCTCTCTCTAAGCAGGCGTCCTTAACCTGGGGTCCAGGATTTGCTTCTCCCTCCAACATTTTGCCAGCTATATTTCGATATAATTGGTCTTCTTTGTAATCTTACGTATTCTATTTTGTGCAGGTAAAGCCATTATTCTGAGCTGGGCTGATTCACTAGACTGTCACCAAAGGGCTCTAGCACGCAAAGTAAATGAAGTGCCCTTCCTGCTCTGTAGCTCCTGGAGGAGCCATGCTGTCTCAGGGAAGAAGAACCAAAGGGAGACTTCCCTGACTAGAAAAAGATCAAATACATTTAAGGTTTTGATGCTTCTTTTCTTTCCTCTCGTTGCAGGAATCTTACACCGGCTCTGCTCAGCAAGCTGGAAATCACTCGCGCCGGGACGAGATTGTCTCTGTCTACGCATGCGCGTTGAAAGGGTAGTATGGAGATTTATTCAAGCAACGTTGATTAACTTCCTCCTTAACGGTCTTCTAGCCTCCGAGTCGAATGACCACTGATGTGACAAATCCTGCAAATGCCTGGCCCCGGGAAAGCAAGAAGTTGCAACCTCCAGACCTATCTAGCACAAGACAATCGGCCCCATGCTGCAGCTCCCAAGCTTCTGTGTGGTGAGCAAGCGGTCCAGAGAGACCCCCTCCAAGAGCAACGATGTTGTGTAAATGGCCCCCTGCACGGACTCAGGAAGTATCACAGCTTCCTGATTGCCAACGTCGATGAGGGCCACGGAGGTTGCGGATGAAAGTACCAGCCCCCCAAGATGAAAACAGCCTTGACATCTTAGTATGCGGAGGCAGTTGCCGAAAAGGCTATTATGCCAAGACCAGCGAGTGCACTAATCTGAAGGAGGTCATACCAGAAAATCTATCTGGCAGAAATTCTCAATACCTACAGGCCTGGGAATGTTTGTCAGAGGATGGGCAATTTGGTGTGACACCCCCATTTTATAGATGAGCAAACTGAGGCCCAGAGATGTGAAGCAACTTGCCCAGTGTCATACAGTGGAAGAGTCAGAATTTGAACTCAATTCTCCTGATTCCCAATGCAGTGCTTCTTTGACTGAAACATATATATGTATATGTAATTAGTATACATAATAACCATTCTTTTTATTTCTAGATACAAGGGAAAAAAACACTCCTCCACTTGGGTGATGGTTGGCACTTCTGGAATCTATTCCAACAAGAAGTGGGAGAATGAACCTGGCCTTGATAATTGATAGAGCTCTGCGAGATTTGGAAAGCCCTTCATGAACCTCGTGGGTAGTGCAGTGAAAAGAGCACCAGACTTGGATTCAGCGGACCTGGGTTCAAATCCTGACACTTTCTTTCTTTTTTGGTCCTTTTTATTCTTGATCTCTTTCTTTTCTGGAAATAGTATTTTATTTTTTCCAATTGCATCTAAAGACAGTTTGAACAAGATTTTGAGTTCCAAATTTTTCTCCCTCCCTCCTTTCTGTCTCCCCTCCCCAAGACAGCAAGCAATCTGATATAGGTCATACATGTGCAATCATGGAAATATATTTCCACATTAGTCATGTTGTGAAAGAAGAAACAGAATGAAAGGGGAAAACCACAAGAAGGAAAAAACAAAAAAAGTGAAGATAATCTGCTTCAATCTGCATTCAGACTCCATAGTTCTTTCTCAGGATGTGGACAGAACTTTCCATCTTGAGTGTTTCAGAGCCGTCTTAGGTCCTTGCATTGCTGAGAAGAGCTAAGTCTATCAAGGTCAGTCATCAAACAATGTGGCTGTTACTGTGTACAATGCTCTCCTGGCTCTGCTCACTTCACTCTGCATCATTCCACGTGAGTCTTCCCAGGTTTTTCTGAAATCCACCTGTTCATTTCTTAGATCACAACAGTATTCCATTACATAATCCTGACTCTACTTACTCTTTGTGTGACCTTGGGCAAGTGTCTGAGTCGCAGTTTCTTTATCTTTAAAATGAAGCAGTTGGACTAGGCAGCTTCTAAAGCCCCCTCCAGCTCTGAATCTGTTATTTTACAAACAGCGCTCTATGGTTAAGTGCCACAGATGCTGTTACCTCCATTTTATGGAAAAGTAAAACTTGAGAGTTTGAAAAATTAAGTCAGGTATTGTCATCCTGGAGTCCACAGACTCCCAAGTGTTTTCATAAATATTTCAGAGGGTCTGTGAATTTAGATGGGAAAAAATACGTCTTTATTTTTACTAATTTCTAACTGAAAGTTTGCATTCCCCCCCCCCCCCGCCCCCATTAGACTGAGCTCCTTGGGAGCAGGGACTGTTTTGGTTGGTTGTTTGTTTTTTCCCTTTCTTTGCTTTTAGCACAGTGCTTGGCAAGTAGTGGGGGCTAAATAAATACTTTTTCATCCATTCCTCTATCCAATTCTTTTCTTAAAGGCAGAGTCCCAATAGGGTTAGGCCCGTTAGTATTATTATTGCTAGCATTTAGATGGGTCTTAAAGTTTGCGAAGTGTGTTATCTCTTCATTGATCCTCACATCATCACGAAAGATTGGAGTTTTCTGTTCCAATCAATCAAGCAACCAAAGTTTTTTAAGCACTTACTGTATGCCCAGCATTGTGCTGTGCGCTGGGGATACAAAAAAGAGGCGAAAGACAGTCTCTGCCCTCAAGGAGCTTACGCTTGAATGATAACCAATAAGATAAAAAGAAAAAGAATTATGGAGTATCAAAGCAGAAAAGGACTTTAAAGATCACATTACTTTTAAAGTATTTTTTAAAAGTACTTAAGATCACATTGCTCATACCAGGAAAGCTTCAGAACATTAATATGAAAGCATGCTAAATTTTGAGGCCCGGCATGGAAGAAGCAGAGCCCACAGTATGTTCAGTAAGATCTAGCAAACTATTATCTTATTCTAATAATCACTTAGGTCAGAACTTATCCAAATATTTCGCCCCGGGGAGAACAAGTAATTTTAATTCCAGGGAGTTTGGTTTTCACCTAACATTTGTATTTCATGCACAGGCAAGCCGGAGAACTGTGGTAGTGGTTTAGGAGCTGAGGATTGTCAACATGGCCAGAATATTGGAAAAGACCCCTGGCCTCCTCAGACCACGGGTGGGGTCTTGTGCTCAGTTCTAGGCACCACAGTTTAAGAAGGACTTGGATATGGGGGAAAGTGTCCTATGGCGGAAGGGTCTTGAGTCCATGCTTCCAAAGATCTGGAGGAACTGGGGCTGTTTAGCTTGGAAGAAATGAAGACTCAGGGTGGGGGAGGAGACAGGATAGCTGTTTTCAGCTAATTGAAGGGATGTCAAGTGGAAAAGAGATGTTCAATCCCAGGGGCAGAGCTAGGGTTGATGTCTGAAAGCTGCCAATGCCAGTGTAGGTTTGAGCTCCCAGTCACGGTTGTCCACAATCAGGATGGGAGACTGTGAGCTCACTGCCTTTGACTTCCCTTTGTAGCCCCAGCACTTAGCACAGTGCCTGGCATATTTTTGCTATTCGGTCGTTTTAATCATGTCTGACTCTTTGTGACTCCATTTGGGGTTTTCTTGGCATAGATACTGGATGGTTTGCCATTTTCTTCTCCAGCTCATTTTACAGATGAGGAAACTGAGGCAGACAGGATGAAGCGACTTGTCCAGGGTCAAAGAGCTACAGTCTGAGGATAGATTTGAACTCAGGTCTTCTTGACCCCAGGTCCGGTGCTCTATCCACAGCACCACCTACCTGCCTGTACCTGGCACCTAGTAAAGGCTTAACAAATGTTTATTGAGTGACTGACAAGTGGGTTTCCCCTTACTGAAGGACTTCTTCAAGCAGAGACTGACTACTAATACAGAATGTTTCAGTGGGAATCCCTTATGGGATGTAAGGCTAATCCGCCTCTGATTTCCCTTTCTACTCCTAAATTCTGTAATGCTGTGAGTCCAATCCTCTGGATCTCCCCAAATATAGAGACCTCTCACAAACTCTGTTTGGATAGTAAGAAGGGAGTGCAAAGATTAAAAATAACAAACCTATCCCACCTAAACTAAACTAAATTTTCTCATCCCTGCCGCACCCCCCCACCCAAGATGGGAAGCTCCTTGGACATTGACCTTCCAAAATCCAGTATGGGCAGGCATCCCTGGAGGCAACAGCCCGGATACTCTTGGGTTATTTCTAGATATAGGTGTTCCAGCAGTTTGTGGACTGAAGATAACTGATTTAGCCTCCTGTGATAGGCATCCTGTGATGAACTCGACTCCCACTGTCTGATAACCATTTTTTTGCAGGAGCTCAGATAGGGAAGACAGGAGGTAATTCTTTGAAATCCTGGGACACTTTTCTTAAACTCAATAAAAGAGAGATCCTCCTCAGATTCCCCAGCAAGGTCTTATCTAATCTCCAAGAAAGGGGCTTCTTTAATCTATTTTTTCTTTCCTGGAATCTCTCCCTGGCCTGTCTGCTTTGCCTTTGTGGACTCACTCTCCATTAGGGACCTCCATCGGGAAGCTCCTGAAGATTTTGAAAATGTTAGGAATGTTCTCTAGGCTCTCTGTCTTCCAACTTTCATTTACAGTTAAGGAAACTGCATCTATCTCCATACAGAATGTCTACAGTGCAGGGGATTGTGTGTTAGATTTGGACATAAAGGGCTTGAGTTTGAATCTGTACTGTGCTACTTACTACATATGTATGTTCGTATGTATGCATGTATGTACGTGTATTGTGTACATATATGCATATGTGTAGGTGTGTATATATACATATGCATGCATACATGCATGTATGTATATATGTACACATGCATCTATGTGACCCTGGGCATGTCACTTAACCTTATTTGCCTCAGTTTCCTCATCTATAAAATGAGCTGGAGAAGGAGAAGGCAAATGACTCCAGTATCTTTGTCAAGAAAACCCCAAATGGGGTCACAAAGAATCAGACACAGCTGAAAAATGACTGAACTACAACAACTGACCTCTGAAGCCCCGTCTAGCTCTGGGTTTATGATCTTATGAGATTTTCTTACTCCTGCTCGGTGGGTGAGTAGATACTGAATCTGGCCTGGGAGGGAATTCCTCCTAATCTGACCAGGGCTGCTTCCAGTCCCCTAGGATGCAAGCGTCAAACACTGAGCCCACAAAAAATCCCAAGTACAGCCCGGAATCAGATTACAATAAATTGGGAAATGTTTTCCAAAATAAATAAGAATACAATACAGCCTAGATAATACTAATTTGTGGTTTTCTAAGTCAAGATTCTGCCCCAGGCATCTGTTTCTATTTGAGTAGGACACCCCTGCTGTGGGGAAAGGAGATTTTGCAACTCCAGAGTAGCTTTCACTGGTAATTGCTTTTGTCTTCTAAGTGAAACTTTCCTTCCATAGCTACAGGCTGTTGCTGCTTTCCAGCCACCCCAGCTAGACAGCAATAGATAACTCCCTCCCTTCATTTGTAGTTGCTCAGTTACCTGGTTCCTGAGCTGCTGCATTCATAGACCATTGGAGGCTCCAGTTTTAGAGCATTTAGTCAACTATTCTCATCTCATCTGGCATCGTGTGCGTGTGTGTGTGTGTGTGTTTGTGTGTGTGTGTGTTTGTAGAGATCCTTTATATTTAAACCTAGCCTGCTAGACATGTCAGAGACCCTAACTGCATTATTTACACCAGCAGTGGCTTCAGGGGAGGTACATGCTCTCGTCAGCCAAAGGATGACATGATTTCAGCACAAAAGTGATTTATATCATTATCCTATCTCACTGGAAACACGTTGTGGAGAATATTCAAGGTATCTATTTTAGAGGCAGCCAGGTGTAGTTGCAAGTCTGCTGGACCTGAAGTCAGGAGAGTGCCAGCTTCAAAGCCTGCCAACTACTAACCAATTGCCCCCGGAGGACCCTAGGCAAGTCAGTTACTTAATTTCAACCTCAGTTTTCTCATCTGTAGAATGGAAATAAGGATACCTGCAATACTTACCTCCCAGAGTTGTTGTGAGGATCAAATGAGAAAACAGATGTAAATTATTTTGTAAAATGTGAGTCAGCAGAAAAATGTTAACTGTCATTATTATTATTGTAAAGAGCAAATAAGATGATCTATACAGAGGGAAACAATTAGTTGGTGTGGGGATGGCTAACTGAAATAGAACCTGAGGGCCACTCAATTGTAAGTAAGCATCTCTGTGTCCCATATTGTTTTAGAAAGCCACTTATATTAACATTTTGTTGTTCAGTCATGTCCAATTTTTCATGACCCCATTTGGGATTTTCTTGGCAAAGAGTGGTTTGCCATTTCCTTCTCCAGGTGAGGAAACTGAGGAAAACAGGGCTAAGTGACTTGCCCAGAGTCACACAGCTAGTAAGTGTCTGAGGTCAGATTTGAGCTTAGGAAGAGGAATCTTCATGACTCTAGGCCGGCACTCTATCCACTGCACCAGTTAGCTGCCCCCATTATCTATGTTGTATTGTATTTTTATTTTGTTAAATATTTCTCAATTACATTTTAATTTTATTCCATATATACCTGGGAGTGTCACGAGCCTTTACAGCCAGCCCCTGCATGTTTCTGTAGAGGACTGCTCTTGGGAGTCAGGAAGATCTGCTCTCAGTCATTTACCAGGTATGTGACCCTGAGCAAGTCACTCAGTCAAGTCAATGAAGTATTTATTAAGGACTTCCTATGTGTCAGGCACTGTGCTAAACACTGGAGCTACAAAGAAAGACAAAAGACTGTTCCTGCTCTCAAGGAGCTCACGATCTAATGGGACAAACTAGATAGATGGATAGATAGATGGATGGACAAATGGATAGACAGAGAGACAGAGAGACAGAGAGACAGAGAGACAGAGAGACAGACAGACAGACAGACAGACAGACAGACAGACAGACAGACAGACAGACAGACAGACAGACAGACAGATAGATAGATAGATAGATAGATAGATAGATAGATAGATAGATAGATAGATAGATAGATAGATAGATGGACCAATAGATAGATGAATGGATGGATAGATAGATAGATAGATAGATGGATGGATAGATGGATGGATGGAGAGACAGATAGACAGACACTCAGATAGATAGATAGATAGATAGATAGACAGACAGATGGATGGAAAGATATGTGTCCTCAAATATCTATCTATATGGATGTATATCTATATCTATACATATATATATCTTGTTTATACTTCGTTGTTTGCATGTTTTCTCTCTGTAAGTAATAGATATAGGTATATATCTATAGGATAAATTGGAGATAATCTCAGAGGGAAGGCACCAAGATTAAGATTTAACTTTTCTCGGTCTCAGTGTCCTCATCTGTAAAATGGACACCCACCTCACAGGATTGTTGTAGGGATCAAATGCAAAGTGTATTACAAATATCAAATTTTAAAACTGTCTGATATTCATTTTATACATTTTCACCAAAACTTACCCCATATTCATTGCATCACATTTTTCATTTTGAGAATTTCATGTTTCAAGAGCCCTCAATTCCCAAGTACATTCTTTGCAACATTTAAAGGAAGGAACTTAGAACTAACAAAATAGAATCACGGGCAGCTAGGTGGTGCCATGAACAGTATGCTGGAGTTGGACTCGGGAAAACCTGCGTTCGAATCCTTCCTCAGACACTTATTTAGCTGTGTGACCCTGGCCACTAGGCTTCTGTTTGCCTCCGTTTCCTTCTCTCTAAAACGATAATAGTACTTATCTCCCAGGGAATCAAACCAGATAACACATGGAGAGAGTTTTGCAATTCTTAAAGCGCTATGTGAATACTACCTGTCAGAGAATGTTAGAGCTGGAAGGTACCTTAGAAATCATCTGTTCAGTTGTTTCAAATTCTTTGTGACCCCATTTGGGGTTTTCTTGGCAGAGATGCTGGAAGAGTTTTCCATTTCCTTCTCCAGCTCGTTTTATAGATGAGGAAACTGAAGCAAACAGGATTAAGTCACTTGCCTAGGGTCACACAGTTGCTAAGTGTCTGATCTAGATTTGAACTCGGGTCCTCCTGTCTCTGGGTCCAGGGGGGTGTGCACTATGGCTCCACCTGGTGTCTTCCATAGAAATCGCCTAGTCTAGATGAGGAAACAGGTCTCAAAAGGCTCACTGAATGACTGGCCTGCATTCTCACAGTTAGTAAGTAGCAAGGCAGGGATTCCAGCCTAGGTCTTTTCATCGGTACGGTGCCCTTTCTACTATGTACCACGTAGACACGGGAAGTTATGACTCAGGTCTTCATGAACACATTTCCACCGTCTGGTTGCAATTTTAAACCCTGTCTTTAGTTGAAAAGTGAGGGGAAAGATTTGAGCCTCAATGACCTGCAGCACTACCTCTGTTGTCTTTGTCATTTTGATGCTACAGGCACAGCCCAGCAGATTTCCTAGTTTAGACGTGGAGCTAACTGTGTGACCTTGGGTAGGTCACTCTGCCTGCCTCAGTTGTCTGTAGCAACTACTTCACAGGAAGGTTGTGAGGATCAATCTAATAAATATATATTTAAGTACCTACAACATGTGCTAAACACTGGAAACACAGATCCAATCTAAAAGGATCACGAGATAATATTTGCAAAGCACAGTGCCTAGCACATACTTGGTTCCATATAGATGCTAGTTTATTATTATTATTATTAATATTTCTTCCCATTGAGCTTTTTAGAATCCACTTCAATCAGTTATTGTCATTTGCAGATGTTTTACAGAGAATAAAGTTCCTAGGGGAAAAAAGAGATGAATTTGAAAAAATACCGACGTGAGTATATTTAAAGCAACACTGATGAAATCAGCACCGCGTGCTTAGGACAGTGGCCAGAGCCTGGTGGGTCGTTCATAACTGCCCTGTTGGCCGGCATTGCGGTGATGGTGACGGCGCGTTAGTCTGCATCCTCCACACAAGCCACGTGGGATAGGAATTCAGTCAAAAATTTAAAAGACAAACAGCTAAAACAATTTTTATAGTAAGTGTCTGTTAGGAAGCTGGAGGTGGAAGGAGCCGTTGGCGTGGAGTCGCGAGACCAGGATTTGAATTGTGGCTCTGTCAGTTACGCGCTGTGTGATCACAGGCAGGTTGCTTAACGTCTCTGGGCAGCAAGTTCCTCGTCTCGAAAATGGGGACAGTGATACCGCACAGGGGTATTGGTCATTTATGAGCCGTGGTTATCTTTTCTTCGATTGAATTTAAACTTTTTTTTTAACTATTTTTTTTTCTGTGTCATTGGATCCCCTGGAATTACAGAACTTGTTCTTTCTCCCTCCTCAAATAATTATGTTTCCTTATGTGTGTGCTGTCTTCCCGGCCCCTCCCCCTACTGGAATGTAAGCTCCTCCAGGCCAGGACTGGTTTTTCCTTTTCTCTTTGTATCCCGGGTACTTAGCATAAAGTCTGGCATGTTTAGTAGGTGTTTAATAAATGCTTGTTGGACTACATTCCAATGAAACTATATGAAAAATGTTTACATAATAATAATAACTAACACGCCTATGGCAATTTAAAGTTCGCAAAATGCTTTACAAATTTTCTTAATCGATCTTCACAACAACCCTCGGAGGTAGAGACTGTTATTCTTCATTTTACAGATGGGGAAACTGAGACTCAGAAAGGTGAAGAGATTTAGCCTAGGGTCACGCTTGAGATCACATGCAGTGTGATTTACTGGGTAAAATTCCAGGCTTAAAGACCTAAAGACAGGTTCAAATTCTGCTTCTGATTCTTAGTAATAATGAGATCTCAGGCAAGGCAATTAAGCCTTCTCAGCCTCAGTTTCTTCATCAGTAAAATGGAGACAAAAACATCTGTAGCATTTGCCTCAAAGGGTTGTTCTGAGCATCAGATGACACAATGTATGTAAAACCCTTGTCGAATCTTGATGAATGTAGAAATGCCTGTTATTATAGCCTACGTCAAAGGATGGACAGAAGGACAGAGTTCCAAGTTGGAAGGCACCTTACAGACCATCTAGTGCAACCCACATGTGACCAAAGATCTACCATTTTTATCTTACTTTATTTTTGTTATTATATATACGTATATGTTTGTTATATTTTGTTAACACCTTTTAAAAGTTGCATTGGAAAGGGAACGAACATTTATTAAGCTCTTACTGTGTGCTAGGCACTGTGCAGTGTACTTTACAGATAGGCAGGTACTATTATTATCTTTATTTAAGAGTTGAGGAAATTGAGGCAGAGGTTAAGTGACTTGCCCAGGGTCACACATATATGAATGTCTGAGGTTGGATTTGAACTCAGGTCTTCCTGACTCCAGCCTAGTGCTCTATCTGCTGAGCCACCTAGCTGCCTCTATGCTTGTTTTTACAACTCTGTCTTTTTTTTTTTTACCATTACCCATATTTCCATATTTCTCTCCTCCTCCCGGAGACCCATCCCTTTTAACAAAGAATAAACAAGAGTGGTAACAAAGTTCAGCAAAAACAGTGAAGGGACAGAAGAGGGGAAAGGAATAAGCATTTATTAAGCACCTACTACATATGCGCCAAGCATTGTGCTAAGCACTTTACAAATGTTATCTAATTTGATCCCCACAAAAACCTTGCAAGGTAGGTGCTATTATTATTATGCAGTTGAGGAAACTGAGGCAGACAGGGTTAAATGACTTTCCCAAAGTTACACAGTTAGTGTCTGAGGTGAGATTTGAACTCACATCTTCATGAATTCATGAAGAACGATTTTAAAAGTCTGGCATTATTTACAGTGGTCTTTACCCATAGTCCCCTGCGTCTGCAAAGAAGAGAGGAAGATGCCTTCTCCTGTCTCTTCCTTGGCTTGCTCATTATAATTTCACACCATTCAGTTCCAACTGTTTGGTTGTTGCTATTGTGGTTTGGGGTGGCTTCGTTTTTTCTTTTGCATATACCAGAAATAGGGAAATATACGTCGCCCTTAAAGGCTTCCTTCGGTGGTTCTGATCCAGTTGGCCTTGGATCAAAATCGTGGATGCTGTGCATATTGTTTTCTTGCACTTTGTATCAGTTAATATGTCTTCCCATGTTTTTCCACATCCGTCACATTCATCCTTTCTCACAGCACAATAATGTTCCATGAAATTGATATGCCACAATGTGTAGAGTCATGCCCCAATCGATGGACATCTACTTGGCTTCCAGCTCTTTGAAATCACAGAAAGTCATATTACAAATACCAATGCACATGTGGACCTTTGTTTATTTGCTATTGACCTTCTTGGGGCATGTGCCCAGCAGTGGGATCTCCGGATCGAAGGATATGAACATTTTAGTGACTTTCTTCAAATAATTCCAATTTGCTTTCCAGAATGATTGGAATAGCCTCCGTTTCTAAATGAAGAGGGTGGAAGCATACCAACGATCTGACGTTGCACCTTTCATTGTAGAAGAAGATACTGCACTAATTCTGAGTCTCTTTGGCCCCAGGTCCAAACCGAAGGGGTCTTGTGCTTGTCTGTATTTTAACTTTGGTTTTTCTCTGTCCTTCTAAGGTTATTTGTATTATACAGTGATGCCTCCAACACTAATCCAGGCTTGAATAGGAAACAGGGCACAGGTTGTTCAATGAACAACTTTCTCCCACTCCCAAAAGGTGGCTCCTCAGAAAGATGATTGATTTTCTGGGGCACTGTAGGGAATATCTGGTGGTGAAGAAGATAGCGTGCTTGGCTTAGAGTCAGGAAGACCTGAGTTCAAATCTGACCTCAGCCACTTTCTTAGGTGTGTGACTCTGGGCAAGTCACGTCACCCCGTTTGCCTCAGTTTCCTCATCTGTAAAATGAGTTGGATAAGGAAATGGCAAACCACGCCAGTATCTCTGCCAAGAAAACCCCAAATGGGGTCACGGAGTCAGACACAACTGAAAAATGACTTAACAGCACCATAGAGAATATCTAAGTCTTCAGGACACAGTGGCACTCTCCTCTGCCCTAATCCTTCCCAGCTAACTTTCAAAAATCATACATGGGAGCGACCATCATTTCAGGTCAATTTTCCTATCTCAGATTTTTTAAAAAGAGAACAAACAAGCCATTTTGACCCAAGGCCAACTGGATCAGAACCACCAAAGGAAGCCTTTAAGGACAAAGTGTATTTCCCTATTTCTGATTTATGCAAAAGAAAAAACCAAACCACCCCAAACCAAAACCAAACCTCTTTCTTCACGCCCCAGTGTGCCTTACAGCTGTCCAGATGAGCTGGTGGCTACCTGACTTTCTCATTCATTTCTCAGAATCTTGGGCAGAAAGCAAACATTTGAGCAAAGGTGAGCACTCCACCCAGTACTTTATTTTCCTAAATCACTCCCTTGGCTAATGTTTCAGGGATGCACACGTGACACATCTGGTTCCAACCAAATATTTTCAGTCCTGCAGGGCCCAAGGTAAATATTTGCCAGTTCAATTGCAGGAACATTGGTAGCTTCAAACAATGTGTCACTTACCAGCTTTCAATCAGGGCTGGCTGCAGGAAGAGAAAGACACATCTGCTCTGAGTCTCCCGTGTGGGGTCTTTGGGGAGCCCCCTTCTCCTTTCCTAATCACAATTGAGGAATCATTCAGGGGACTGTTCCTTGGGGAACAAAGCAAATCTAAAAAGAGTCAAATCACCAAACATTTATTTAGTAAGGACTATGCGTCAGGCTCTGTTCAATGCCAAGAATATGAGGAAAGGCAAAAACATCTTACAGTCTAATGGGGAGATGAACATTCCCTCGCTTTCCTTGACTTCCCAAATCAAGGAGGAAGCAATGGCTGGAAAGCAGGCCCTGGGGAGGTGTCTGGGAGTTTGAATGGGTGGCAAGCTCCGATTAGACAAAGACAGTCAAAACAAGTCACATGATCCTTGGCCACAGTAATATCATCCTGGGCTAGGCAGGCCACAGTCTCCATTCTCTGCTTTGGTGAGACCATATTTTCACCATTGGGTTACAGCTGTAGGCACCACCTTCTGGGAAAGACATTGATAGACGGGGAGCATCCAGCCGAGGGTGACCAGGGTAGTGAAAGGTCTCAAGTTCTTGAGAATCAATGATTGGTTTGAGGTTCCACGGAGGTAGGGATGTTTTGTGTGAAGAACAGAAGGCTTGGCTGGGCACGGCGGAATGACTGTGGCCTTCATGTATTTGAAGGGCTGACACATGAAAGTGGATCCCATTTATTTGGACTGAGCCCAGAGGGCAGAGCTAGGAGCATGGGGTAGAGGTTGCAAAGGGACTGATGTCAGGAAAAAACTTGGATTCTAATATGGAATGGGCCCACTACCTTGGAAGGTAGTGAGTTCTCCATCACTGGAGGTTTTCAAGCAAAAGCTGGATAACCATATGTTCTGTATGTTGTAAAACAGATTCATGCCCAGGTACAAGCTGGATTAGATGGCCTCTTAGCTTCTGAGAGTCTTAAGTAGATAATAATAATAGCCAGGGGAGTGCCAGTAAATGTTTAACATTCAGCTCAGGGGATGTGGGGGAGGGATGATGCGGAATGTACAGGGACACACTTTACATTTAATCCGAATTATTAACACTTTCTTCATCATTTAAATCTGCACAGTCAACAAAGCAATAAACTAAGCCCTGATGGGGTGCTGGCTGAGTTCTGAGGTGTAAATGCTCAGACAGAAAGCTTAACAATTGGCTCAGTTCAAGCCAGCTCTGATTCCCAGCACTTTAAGGTTTAGAAAGGGCTTAAACAAGTTCTTCCTTTTGAATCTCACAACAACCTATGAGGGAGGTGTTGACAGAGGCAGAGAAAGGGTGCATGATTTTCCAGGGTCATAGAACCAGTAAGCATCTGAGATAGGATTTGAACTCAGGTCCTTCTGACTCTAAGTCAATGCTCTAGACACTAGACCACACATCCACTCCATATAAACAGGCTCCTCTTAATCACCCTGGGGCAGGGGGGAGAGGGAGTGTGGGGATCAGTGCAAAGAGGGTATTCAGACTAGTGAACTGTGAAAATTGGCTCACCCCACCACTTACCAGAAGTGATTTCTTCACAAGACTTGTTACTTTTCCATGGCGCTCAGACTGTACGTTCTCCTGTATTTGGTAAAAGATGAGTCTGTTTGTGGTCACTTGGAGGTGTGGAGGGGGAGGCAGGAGAGGCCAGAAAAAAATGTTTTATGAAAATGCTGCTTTATTTTGGGCCAGAAAGGAAGTGTAGGAGGAGAATGAGAGGGAGTTGGGGTACACAAGGCCTCTGGGGGAATGATTTGTGGCATCGCAGACTCAGATTTTGGAGCTTGAAGGGACCTGGAAGATCATTTAGCCCAACCCTTTCATTTTACAGATGAAGAAACTGAGGCTCAGAGACATTTACTGGTGACCAAGGTCACACAAGTACTAAGTGATGTAGGCAACATTTGAACCCAAGTCCTCTGACTTCAAATTCATTTCTCATTTCCTCACAACAGGCTGCCCTTGATGGGAAAGTGCCCTCTCCCCCAGTCCCCAAGCTCTACTTTTCCAAATGTTTCCTTTATTAACTAAACTTGATGCCTGGAATTCTGTTCATTTTGGGGGCTTAAGGCTTTATCTTCTATTAATGTGCAAATGACTCCCCAGAAGGTACCAGAGATAGCCTTGATCATGCTGTCAGTAGTCTATCAACTAGGCAGTGAGGCAGCCAGGTAGTACAGTGGATAGAACACCAGGCTTTTTAGTCAGGAAGCCCTGAGTTCAAATCCAGCCTTGGACACTAGCTATGTGACCCTGGGCAAGTCCTGCAACCTGTCTGCCTCAGTTTCCTCAGCTCTAAAGTGGAGATAATAATTAGCACCCATCTCCTAGGCTCATTGTGGGGACCAAATGAAATAATAATTGTAAAGCATCTTATACAGTGCCTGGCACATTGTGGGTACTTGTTTTCTTCCTTCCTCCCTCCCTCCTTCTTTCCTTTCTCTCTCTTTCTTTCTTCCTTCCTTTCTTTCTTTCTTTCTTTCTTTCTCTCTTCCCTCCTTCCATTCCTTCTTTCCCTTCCTTCCCTTCCTTCCTTCCTTCCTTCCTTTCTTTCTTCCTTCCTTCCTTCCTCCCTTCCTTCCTTTCTTTCTTTCTTTCTTTCTTCCTTCTTTCCTTCCCTCCCTCCCTCCTTCCTTCCCTCCCTCCATCCTTCCCTTCCTCCCTCCCTCCTCTCTTCTCCTCCCCTCCCCTCTCCTCTCCTCTCCTCTGCTCTCTCCTCTCCTCTCCCCTCCTCTCCTTCCTGCCTCCCTCTCTCCCTTCCTTCCTTCCTTCCTTCCTTCCTTCCCTTTCTCCCTGCTTCTTTCCTTCTTTCCCTTCCTCTCTCCCTCCTCTTCTGTCCTCTCCTTCCTTCCTCCTTCCCTTCTTTCCTTCCTTCCTTCCTTCCTTCCTTCCTTCCTTCCT
>CM053626.1:306738928-306756966 GCA_028646595.1 Phalanger gymnotis | reverse complement strand
GGTTTGAGGGCACTGCCAAGCAGGAAGGAGCACTGAAGAGAAAGTGAGAAGGTACGAGACCCAAACTTTGCCACTTTACAAAGTTGTGGCCAGCCCAAGAAATGGTTAAGCAGGCAGTCTGGGGCTCTGATCCAGGCACTAGCTCCTGTGGTTAGGGCACCTGGCCAGTTTCACCTTGACGCTTACTGCCCATGTATGATTCTGAACAAGTCACTTCATTTCCCTAGCCTCCAATTTCCTCTCAAAATGAGAAGGCTAGACTAGACGGACTCGAGAGGTCCCTCCCAGCTTCAAATCCATGATCCCAATAACTCAGATTAATGTAGCACTCGGAGTTAAAAAGAAAATTTACGTGAGGCCATGAAGCAGGTCAGCATCAGAGCCAGTATTTGAACCTGGGTTACTTGGCACCAACTCTAATGGCCAGGTCTGGGGGCAGGACAAGGGTTGTTCATATTCCTCTCTCTTCCCATCTTATGGCTATTTGAGCAGTGGGGCACCAGGATCCTCCTCTGAACACCTGGGGTTGGGGGTAGGCTGCTAAGGCATAAAGAGTTATGTTTGACTGTGCACAGACAGCTGACTCAGAAAAACTCGAGGGATGCCCCCCTCCCCGTGTCCATGATGTCTTGTCCAGCCTGTTAAAATGGAGTCAGTTTCACTATCTGCGATGTTACTTGGTGCCCATCATGTCCAATGCCTGTCAACTCAACCTTTGAAGAGAGTGTTCATAGTATAAAGGTGTGGAGTTTCTGTACAATCTCCCAGACTTTAGTCTCTCATTTCTTTCTCTTGAGACATATTTTCCCATGTTTTCCTCCATCCTCACCTTTCCCACCTTTGCATTAAGGTTACTAAGCTCAGCGTGAATGTTGATTTGATCTTTTCAGGGCTTAACCAAGTTCCTCATGGAACCGCGTAGCTGCTACTCCTACACTAGCTCTAGGGTTCTGCCAATGAGCACTGATGCCAACGTGGTTGGCATTTCTCCTGCTCCCATCTCTGCCTGTTGGAGGAACAGTGAAGGGGAATGTGGCTGAATTATTTGCTTTTCGCTGTGAACCTGCTCCAAGTATCCTTACTCCATTTTTAAAAAATCTCCATAGGAAACCTTTAGATTCAATTTGTGTCTTTGACAGAGTTTTCCTGTATATAAATTCCATGCGTGAGAATATTAATAATAATAATAGGCAGACAGAGGTTTAGAGACTTGCCCAGGGCCACACAGTTAGGAAGTATCTGAGAGGAGATTTGAACTCAGGTCTTTCTGACTCAGGGACAGCTAGGTGACACCATAGTGAATAGAATGCTGGGCTTGGATTCAGCAAGATTCAGATCTTCCTGAGTTCAAATTCGGCCTCAGACACTAGCTGGGTGACCCTGGGCAAGTCACTTAACCCTGCTTGCCTCAGTTTCCTCATCTGTAAAAGGAACTGGAGAAGGAAATGGCAAACCTCTCCAGTATCTATGCCAAGAAAACCCCAAATGGGGTCACAAAGAGTCAGACAAGACTGAACAACAACAAACTTCCTGACTCCAGAAGCTATTGCCTTCTGTGTTATTTCTCTGTGTCCTTTCTCTCTCCCTTGTTTCCTTTTACATAGGATATTTCTTTCTGTCTTTGACTTTTTTAGGGTATTTGCTTAGCAGGATCTCTAATTCAAAGGGTCTCATTCATTCATTTTTCTTTTTTAAAGTTTTTTTCATCTATACTTTTTGGTTTTTTTAGATCACTTTTAATTGTGAATATCTCTCTGTTAGGACTACTGCCTGGCCAGCCATCCCTCATAATAAAGACTGAAGGAGAAAGAAGGGGAAAAATCACTTTAGTAAAACGGAACAACATGGCCTCCATGCTGAACAATATATGCAATATTTGCATACCTACAGTCCACTCCTACCCCCTCCCTATCCCTGCAATGAAGGTAAGGGGGCACATTTCCCCAGGTCTTTTCCGGGAGCCCTTCCTTCCTTCCTAGATAACACATCGGATCCCCTCTCATTCAGATGGGGTGGATGTCTGGTGGGGGGCTACTCCTCTCCCTGCCCCTGTTCCTCAGGGCTAGCCCGGGGAGTGGCTTCTTTGTGAAGACCGGTGAGGAACAAGTTCGTCTAGGCCTGCAGATGTTAGGTCCCACTCACAAAGCTAGCCCTCACAGGAGGCAGCCAGAGACAGTGAAAAGAAGTCTGAGGAGCCAGGTTGGACTCCCAGCTATCACTCATGGCTGGCAGGACATTAGCCAAGTCCTGTTTGACCCCTCAGTGTATGTCACTTTTCTCAGCTATAAAGTGACTAGATTACCTCTAGGTCCAATCTGGCTTTAAATCTGTGATCTATGACGGAGAGGGTGACAGGGAGTCAGGACACCACAGAGGTCATTCTAGAGGCGAGAGATAGATAGGGAAGCAGCTCTCCTTACACTGTGTCTGGAATTTGCTTTCATTTAAAGGTGATTCTTCACATAAAGTAGGGCAAGTGCTCTGGGATCCCTAGTATAAAACAGCTCAAAGGAGCACAAAGGACCGGCAAGTGGCTGAGGCCAAATGCCTTTGTTTAACCTCATGTCCTGAGTAGCATCTCCCCCTCTCCCTTCTCCTCTTCTTCTCCCCCTCCTTCTCTGTGTCTGTCTCTCTCTCTGTGTCTGTCTCTCTCTCTGTGTCTGTCTCTCTCTCTGCCTGTCTCTCTGTCTCTGTCTCTCTTTTTCTTTTCCTCCCTCCCTCCCCCTTTTTTTTCTTTCTCCCTCTCTCTCTCTTCCTCCCTCCCTCTCTCTCTTTCCCTCCCATTCTCTCTCTATCTCAGACTCTCTCTAGCTTTCTGTCTCTGTCTGTATTTCTGTCTTTGTCTGCCTCTCTGTCTCTATTCCATCTGGAGTGTCAGTACATGGCCTGTTTTCCTAGGTTTTGTCCCCAAAGTTACACCTGGATACAGTGGGGGTTCTGGAGCCCCACAGCCAGGCAGCAGGCAGACCTAAGTGCTTTCTTGCCTCTGGCTATTTTGCTGTCCATCTTTTTATTGTTTTCTTTGAATGAATGAGTGTGTCTGTAAGTATGTGTGAGAGAGACAGAGAGAGAGAGACAGAGACAGAAAGACAAAGACAGAGACAGAGGGAGAGAAAGAGGGATGGAGGAATAAAGAGGGAGGGGGCGAGAGAGAGAGGGAGGAGAGAGACAGAGATGTCTTTAAATGTCTTTGGCTTATAATTGGCTAGAGTAGGATTCTGTATGAGACGTTTCTGTGGCTTTGGGCATTCACAGAATTTTGGAGCTAGAAGAGATAACCAAAAGAAAAGGCTTCACATTCCTGGAACAGTCTTGTTAGTCATTGGTGGACAACACAGGCAAGAATCTATTTTTGGGGATTACAGGGACTTCATTACAGAAATGCCTCAACTTGAGTTAATAGGATGTGGATCGGCACAGGCGACTTTTTAAGGCCACTCAAAGACAGCATGGTGTAGTGAATCAATGAAGATAGTGCCAGATTTAAGAAGATCTACATTTAGAGCCTGCCTAAGACCCTTGCTAGCTGTGGAACTGTGGGGGAGTCACTTTACATGCCTGGCCAGGGGTTTCTCATCTGTAAAATGGACTTA
Organism: Phalanger gymnotis; assembly: GCA_028646595.1. NCBI lineage: Eukaryota > Metazoa > Chordata > Mammalia > Diprotodontia > Phalangeridae > Phalanger > Phalanger gymnotis. The sequence goes on along the minus strand of CM053626.1, from coordinate 306,753,373 downwards.
ATGAGATTCCTTCCAGTTCCAGATTTAGGACTCAGTGAAATGAATGGAGTCATTCTACATGGCAGGATTGCAGCATCTTGGAATTTGGAGGGCACCTCATTACCCTTCTCATGTAACTCATACCTGAGTAAGGATCTTCTCTTCAATATGTCTTCATATGCATATGTATGTATGTGTATATAGATTTCAAAGATTCATTTTTAAATTGTGAGTTCCAAATTTTCTCCCTCCCTCCAGTCCCTCTCATCTCTAGCATCTCTCGTACGTCCTTGACGTTTCCTCAGATCCCGTGCTCGATTCCCCAGTTAGTCCTTAACTCCCTGTCTGTCTAGGAAGTGAACGTCGTGTCAGCTATATGAGTTTGCAGTATCCCTTAACCAGGGGGTTCCACTGTCTCCCGGCAAATTTCTCCATCCACTGGCCCCTTGGAGCATTCCAGCACTTGTCAAGCAGGAGATCCCAAGTGAAAGAAAATGACTGGCTCTTTATGGAGAAAATGATGCAGAGAGTTATGTACAATGGGCTGAAAAGAGGAAATATCTCATTCATCTTTGGGACCAGAGCACAGTGTCAATTATTTCCATATGGATGAATGAATTGAGGTATTTAAGTATCGGGCATTTTGTGGTCTGTGGTTTGTGCCCAGCTGTTTGAGGGAACAACCTCTTAGAAGTGAAATCAAGAAGGTTGACATACGATATTGCCATCAGAAAAATGGTGAGGCGTTGGGGGAGAGACAAGGTGATTCAGAGGGAAGAACTCTAGTTTTGGAATCATTAGGCCTGGGTTCAAATCCTGACTCTGCCACTCACTACCTATAAGATCTTGGGTAAATCACTTAACTCCTCTGGGCCTCAGTTTCTTCATCTGTAAAGTGAGGGAGTTGAACTAGATGGCTTCCCAGGACCTTTCCAGCTTGAAATCTATGATCTTACGACTAGATGACCTCAAAGGTTCCTTCCAACTAGATCCAGGCCCCTTGATCCTATGTTGGTGATTAAAGAGCTCTCTTCTTCCATAAAGTGTGGCATTGCTCTCCTCTCTGCTGATCCCATGACAATCAAGTCAATGAGTGTTTATTAAGCACTTTCTATGTACCAGGCTCTGTGCTGAGCTCTGGGAATACAAATACAAGTAGAAAGAGAATCCTTGCCCTTAAGGAGCTTACATTCTAATAGAAGAAGACAACCCAAAAAAGGAAGCTGAAAAGAGGGGAGGAGGGAGCTAACCGAGGAGGACCATGGTGGAGAAAGAAGTCTGGAGAGTTAGGAACAAGAGCCAGAGAGGAATAAAGGAGCAGGCACGGCTGGCCTGGGGACTTTCCTTAAAATGGAGATTCTGAGAGAATCTGAGCAATAAGAGGAAGGTCTTCGGGGGAAGCATGATTGTCCAGGTTGAGAAGTCTGCCGGAGGATGGTGAACAGAGTGTGGAAAGGGGCCCAGAGAGGAATGAAGAACACAGTAGGAATGGAAAATGAAGGAGCACGGTAGGGGTTGAGTGGCCTGCTTGGACTGATTGTCAACGGTCCCCTGATAAGAACAATAATATCAAAACATCCCTTCAAATGCCAAGCCTTTATTCATTCCCTTGGCAGTTCAGAAATGAGGAAGTCCCTCTCAAAACATCACCATGACATGAACTGGGCCAGCAGAGAGCTTGGTCATCTGAGCAATGCCTCGCTGGCCCCAGAGGTTCAAAGGGCAAGGGTGGCAGGGCCCCCTGAACTTTACCTGTACTTGCACAGGCCTCTCCTTAGAGGCCACAGGTTGGGAGAATGGACGAAAGTGTGGAATCTGGGTACCAAAAGCTCTATGCTTCAGACAGAACCTCTCCCAGACTTAGATTTCTCTTCAACCTAGTAGGGATGATCATTCTTGTACAATCTTGGGGGGAAGCCCTGGGCCTTATGAGGAAAGTGTGTTGTGAAGTGCTATATAAATATGACCCATTATCATTTCAGACCTCCCCTGCCTGGGCCTTTTCTGAAGGAGAAGAGGCCTATCTCCATGTAGCCTGTGATCCCACCATTATAGCTCCTTCTTAAAGGTTTTCCTATAAATTCTAGAGTAAATCGTCTTTTAAAATGCAAATAACTGGATATGAGTAGAGCTCATATGGGATTTGGGTGGTAATCAGCTAAGTATGACCTGACAGGATACCTAGGGCTATTGGTGATGTGTATGTGTGTGTGTGTGTGTGTGTCTGTGTGTGTGTATGTGTATGTATGTGCGTGTGTATGTATGTGTGTACATATATGGAAGTAGGGAAGAACAGAGGAAGGAAGAAGGATTCTAAAGAGAATGGAGGGTACTGTGGGGAGGGACGGTGAGGACCACTTTTTGCCTAGAGCCATCCTCCCCTGGGCTATGCCACTGCTGAATTCTCTTGATTTCATCTCCAACCAGCCTAGAGGGAAGGCAGATCAGTCAAACCAAACTCAAACTCAGCTCTTAAAGAAAAAGACTGCTGTCAGGGCTGGATGGTTTCTGGGGTTTTCAGAATTCAATTTATTTTTAAAAAAATTTTACATTTTATTTATTTTTAAAAATATTATATTTATCATGTTATATTTCAACATTATTATATTATTATAATTTAACACATCATATTAATATATAATATCATAATAATATTTTATTATATTATGTATAATTATGTATTATTTATTTTATAGAATTCATAATTAAATTTAATTTAAAAATCTTAAGTATCTAGTCTATTCAAGGAAGATAATGCAACTGTTACTAATGGAAAAGCAGTCAGTCAATAAGCATTTATTAAGTATCTACTATGTGCCAGGCACTGTGCTTGGGATGCAAAGAAAGACAAAAAAAGTGGACCCTGCCAAGAAGCCCAGTCAAATGGGGGAAACAACATGCAAGCAACTATGGACAAACAAATATATGTGCGTGCGTGTGTGTGTGACACACCTATACATATATGTCACACACGTGTATGCATGCATGTATGTATATATCTATATCTGTATCTATACATCTCAGAAAGAAAACATTAGTCTTGAAGAGGATCAGAAAAGGTCTCCTAAAGAAGGAGGGATTGGAGCCGAACTTTGAAATGAAGCCAGCGGAAGGCACTGTAGTAATAACGGAAGCAGCCTTGGACCTGATGTCAACAGGAACATGGGTTCAAATCCCAATTCTATGTGGCCATGGGCTGGCAACTTAACCTCTCAAAGTCTCAGTTTCCTTGTCTGTAAAATGGGCATAACAGTGTCATATCTGGATCACTTGCCTCACAGGGCTGCTAGGAGGTTAAAAGAGATGAAGGAGGAAAAGTGATTTGCAAACTTTGAAGTCTGACATAAATGGCGGCGCCCCAGCCCATTGCTCACTCTCCTGCTTCCTAGCAGGGCTCAGCGTCTCCTGGCCTGTGGACCTTCTGTGACCCTTTTCTCTTTAACTTCCACCCACACCCGCATCAGTCCTGGGGGCCTGGTTCCAAGGAGACTCAGGTGTCATTTCAGTACCAGCAGCTTTTCAGAAAGCCTAGACGCCCATTGAAAACTGAAAGCTCAGATTCCGACTCATTTCTGGAGAAGTCTCTGCTTCTTCCTGAGCATGTGTCTCCGGGGCCCCAGCTTCTTTGGTTTCTGTGGTTTTAATGCTTCTTGGCAGTTTTCAGGTTTCCAGATGGTGAGTTTTTTTGGTGGGGAGGAGGGCACCTTCATGGGTAGAGAAGGCCAAAAAAGCCCAGAGGAACCTGTCTGCCTAAGCAGGGGAAGTGGTTGAACTGTGAGTCAGAGGACATGGGGTGGATCACTGAACAAATCAATCACTCAACCACCAAAAGATATACAGAAGAAAAAAAAAATTTGACCCCTGACCTCAGAGAGGTTATACTGCAGCTGAGGAGATGAGATCAAATACCTATGGGATGATGGAAAGAGTGCTAGATTTACAATCTTATCAAATTATTCATCATTCATCAAATTCATCAAATCATTCATCAAATATTCATCAAATCATTCATCAAATAGTAAGAATTTATTAAGCATTTCTCTCTCTCTTTCTCTCCACCCCCTCCATTCCTCCCCTTATTATTGATTCATTCAATAATTTATTTAGGCATTTATATTATAATATAATACATTATATTTCTATGTATAATACATGATATAAATTTATATATAATATTTATCTTATAATTTAGGCATTTATCTGTTCATTCAACTTTTATTTATGGTTTGCTCATCTCTTTATTTACTTGTCTTTTATGTTTAATTTTTCATTTACTCATCTATTCACTTATCTCCTTATCCATCTATCTTTCCATTCATTGATTTTTTCAATCATTCATTCATCTATTTATCTATTCATTCATCTTTTATTTATTAATTTATTTATTTGTTCATTTATTTCCTCCTATTCATTCATCTATTACCTTATCTCTTTTTCTTTCCTTCTATCTATTAATCAGTTTATCTACCTATCATCTATCTACCTACCTACCTACCTATCTATCTATCTATCTATCTCTCTGTCTAATCTACCTGTCTGTCTATCTATCCACCCACACATCTATCCATCCATCTATCTATCTATCTATCTATCTATCTATCTATCTATCTATCTATCTGTCTATCTTTCTTTCTATCTATCTATCTATCTATCTATCTATCTATCTATCTATCTAACTCTGTCTGTCTGTCTGTCTGTCTATCTATTCACCCCCACACCTATTCATCCATCCATCTATCCATCTATCTATCCATCTATCTGTCTATCTATCTATCTATCTATCTATCTATCTATCTATCTATCTATCATCTATCTCTCCATCCATCCATCCATCTCTCCATTCATCTGTCTGTCTATCTATCTATCTATCTATCTATCTATCTATCTATCTATCTATCTATCTCTCCATCCATCCATCCATCCATCCATCCATCCATCCATCCATCCATCTATCCATCTGTCTGTCTGTCTGTCTATCTATCTATCTATCTATCTATCTATCTATCTATCTATCTACCTACCTGCCTAATGATATGCTCATTACTGTGTATTAGCTGGTTATACACAGGCAAAGAATGAAATAATCTCTACTCTCAAGGAACATACATGGTAGGGGGAGAGAAAATGAATACACATATAATTATTTCGAGAATAAATATAAATAAATCTGAAGTCACTAAATACAAAATAATTGGGGGCATTTGGGAGGAATCAAGGGGTTTCATGTAGAAGGTAACGCATAAGCTAGTAAGAGCCCTGAGCTGGAAGAGACGTTTGAGACCATCAACCCTAGCTTCCTCATTGACAGATGAGGAAACTGAGGCATATAAAGGTTAAGTGGTTTACCTAGGGTCAAGTAGCTAATAAGTGTCTGAGGCAGAATTTGAACTTGGATTTTCATAACTCTAACAACACTCTGACCACTGCACTACCCACCTGCCTTGTTTCTTTGCGACTTGTGTGTCCTTGAGTGATATTGCCTCTTTGGGTCTCAGTGTCCTCATCTGTAAAATGAGGGGCCTGGTGCACAGCAGGTGCTTAATAAATGCTCATTGACTGGATCATCTTCTCCTTCTCCTTCTTCCCACCAAGCAGCAGAATCACCCCAGGATCTATCCAGGATGGTCATCATCACTCCTATTCAGACATCTCCCATGTCTACATGTCTAGTCCTAGCCTCTGTTTCAAGCTCCAGTATCATCCTGTTGATTGCCTGCTGGACACTGTCATCTGGATACCCCTTAGGTATCTCAAATTCAACATATCCAAAACAGAGCTCACTGTTCTTTAGTCATTTCAGTCATGTTGGACTCATCCTTACCCTGTTTGGGGTTTTCGTGGCAGAGATACTAGAGTGGTTTGCCATTTCTCCATTTTACAGATGAAGAAACTGAGGCAAACAAAGTTACATGACTTACCCAGGGTCACACAGCTGCTAAGTATTTGAGGCCAGATTTGAACTCAAGAAGATGAGTCTTCCTGACTCCAGGCCCAGTACGCCATGCACTATGGCACCTTGGTCCTTGTTTTACAGAGCAAATCCTTTTATTAAGGGCATTTATTCTGTGAAGTTTGGATTCAGACTGCACTTGAGGACCTAGAGGGTTCCCCACCCCTGTGACCTATCTCACCCATTTCTTCCAGTCATGCAAGTCTGCAACCTTGGGATCATCTTTGACTCTCATCTCTCCCTCATCCCCCATATCCAGTCAGCATTATAGATTCTACATCAATCAATCCATGAACAAAAAGCATTTATTAAGTGCCTGCTGTATGTCAGGCTCTGGGGACAGGAATACCAAAAAAGGAACAATCCTTACTCCCTGCCGCAGTCTGGCTCAGATCCCCCATCCTGGTTTTTCTTGGTTTCTTTTGCTTGCCTGAACCCCTCCAAATCCAGCTCATGTCACAAAGCCATGGGATGGTTCATGGGGTGGTGGTTGGGTTAGAGGGGGGAGGAAAGATAAGTAAAATAATCTCCCTGGAAGCAACTGCTTCACTCACAGTTGACAACTGAGTCATGACTCATGGGCACCCTTTTATGGCGGCCAGATGTTGGGCACAGTGGAGGCCACTTCCTGAGGAAGAAATGGTGTGTGGATGGGGGGGGGGAGGGTGAATAACCATGCCTCAGCCATAGGACTTCCTAACCAGAATTGCCCACAAACCAGGATTTCCACGCCTAGCAAGGAGGGCCCAACCCTACCCAGTGTCAACAGAGACAAATCTATCTCAAACATGAGAGATTTTAAATCAAAATAGAGGTTACAGGCCTAGCCACGCTAGAGCTGGGTCAAAAGGCATGCACTAATTAAGAAATGTTGGTGTATTATTTCAAATTAGTTCCAGAATGGCTGTACCATTCACAGGTCTACCAACAATGCATCAATGCGCCCATTTCTCCTAGGCCCTCCAATATTTTTTGTTTTCCCTTTTTGTCATCTTTGCCAATTTGATGACCACGATTGTTTCAGTATGCATTTCTCTAGTTAGTAATGTCTACTTTCTACAGTACATTAAGCTATTGCTCATGAGCCAAGTCCATACCTGGCTGCCCTCTGCCTCCGTGCTGCCCTCCAAGACCTTTGGGGTCAAGACTCGGGGTGGCTGCAGGTTTGAGGGTCCCTAGAGCATCTGTCCAGTCTGGTCCGGGCACATTGCGATTGAAGACGCTGCTGCCGTCGAAGGCCTGGGCAGTCCTGGTGTGAGCTGTCCTCACCTCAATGGTTTGTGCATGAAAGGACTCTTCTTGGGTTGGATGGGATCTGGGCTGCTCACTGTTGGGCCTCAGTGCCTCTTGGTGGGGGGTCTGATGTTCATCATTCAAGTCCAAGGACTTATCGAGAAACTACCACATTGTGTCTTTGCCTCTAGCAGCTCTGGGGCTGCCCTTGTTAAACTATAATTGGGATTCTTTCTGTGTGTGTTGGACTAGACGGAGGCTAAGGTCCCTTTCAACTTTCAGATTCTGTTGATCTGTAATTCTGCACTGAAGTAAGTATTATTATTATTATTATTATTATTATTTTATATGGAGGCAGTTGGGATTAAGTGACTTGCCCAGGGTCACACAGCTAGCTAGCAAGTGTCTGAGGCAGAATTAGAACTCAGGTCCTCCTGATTCCAGGGCCACCTATCTATTATTTTTTAAGTAGTAGGTGGAATTGGAGCGTGGGGAGAAAAGCCCTGGATCCGGAGACCAAGGAGCTGGGCAGGAGCCCCAGCTTGGCTTGTGTGACCTCAGGCTTGTCATTTCTGAGACTCAGTTTCCTTGCCTGCAAAATGGGGATAATAACCCTTGCCTTGCTTATCTCCAGGGTTGTTGAGAGGCTCTAACAGTTAACATATGTAGAGCCCTCAGGAATTGTAAAGTGCTATTCGCCTGTGAGTTTTTATAGGTCAGTAACTTTGGGGCCACCTTCCCCTGGCCACCTCCTGGAACCACCCTCCACAGGGCCCAGCTTATGGCAAAGTCCATACTGTCCACACCCTCCCCAGGTCCCGCCTGCCACAGCTGCGAGGCTGCTGGGGATATGGGATTCTGGGTATTGCTCCAAGCCGGAGCTGGCAAACTTCCTCTGCTTTTGAGTAACAGGATCCCAGTGTTTCAGACTTAGAAGAGGCCTGGCAGCGATCAGCTAGTCCCACCCCCCTCGCTTTCTAGAAGAGCCCAGAAAAGTGAATTATCCAAAGCCATACAGATAGTTGATGGCTGAGATAAGGCTTGAACCCAGGTCCCTTGACTCTATACTCCTTTTTAATAGCAAAACTACTTTTAGGTTTTGGTTTTTTTTTTTTTTTTTTTTGGTAAAGTAATCAGGGTAAAGTGACTTGCCCAGGGTCACACATCAAGTAAGCATCAAGTGTCTGAGGCTGGATTTGAACTCAAGTCCTCCTGACTCCAGGGCTGGTGCTGTATCCACTGTGCCACCTACCTGCCCCTAACAAAAGTCCTTAAAAAAAAACCACCTAGATGCCACAAAGGATAGAGCGCTGGGCCTGGAGTCAGGAAGACCTGAGTTCAAATCCAACCTTAGATAGTTCTTAGCTGCATTGTCTTGGGTAAGTCACTGAACCTGTGTTTGCCTCAGTTTCCTCAACTGTAAAATGTGAACAATCAGAGCACCTAACTCTCGGGGTTGTTGTGAGGAGCAAGCAAGATGATATTTGTTAATTGCTCATCATGGTGCCTGGCAAGTGTTGTCATTTAGTCATTTTTCAGTTGTGTCTTACTCTTCATGGCCCCATCTGGGTTTTTTAGGCAAAGATACTGGAGCATTTTACCATTTCCTTCTCCAGCTCATTTGACAGATGAGGAAACTGAGGCAAACAGGGTTAAGTGACTTGCCCAGGGTCACACAGCTAAAAAGTATCTGAGTATGGTTTTGAACTCAGGAAGCCTGACATCTGTCCATTATACCTGGTAGCCTGCCCGGCAGATAATAAATGCTTGTTCCTTTTCTTAAGATAGAAGGTCCTTAGACTAGCCACATTTTGAAAAGCGTTATTAGCTGAAACCATTGGTCAGCACCTTAATGGATATCGGTTGGTTGATAACCAGTGGCAATGGAACAGGAGAGGCTTGGCTGATTGAGGAATGGGGGAAAGCAAGGAGGGAGAGAGCACCAGGGCCAGACTTCATTGACTTCACCTTTTTGTCAAGGGCTGGCCTTAGTCTTCCCACTCACAATCATTTCATGAGCTACTTTTGGTTCCTGGTCTCATCAAAGCTTAACATAGGTCTGTTTCTATTCAGTCTCTGTTCTTTGCTAGGTGCCAGCTAGCTAAATGGACATGGGAATACCTGCCAAGGAATAGGTTTTCATGGGGTGCCATTCTCCAGTATGACACTTTGATAGCAAACTTAAAAGGAGCAACTGCCGGGAGGAGTGGGGGAGGTTAGGCAAGCTCGTAGGGGAAGACTTTAGGGCAGGGGCATTTTCTACAGCCTCCATGGTGGCTGACCCTATAAGCCAGTCTTAATCCAAAGAGACCCCACCCCCGCCCCCGCCTTGTAGGGTGACACCATGGACAGCGTCCAGAGGTAGAATGAGGCGGACAACTTGGCTCTGCTGTTTATCATTCGTGTGACTTGAGCTGAGTTCCTTCACCTCTCAGCCCTCAGTTTCCTCATTTGTAAAATGAAGGAGATTGACAAGGAAGTTGAAGACAAAGTAAAAATCCCCTCTTCACCAAAAATAGTCGTAGCCGCTCTCTGTGGTAGCACAAAACTGGAAACAAAGTGTGGGCCCATGAGTTGGAGGATGGCCGAACCAATCACGGTATGGGAACATAATAGAATATTAGTATGCTTTAAGAAATGATGAGCTTGGGGGACTCAGAGAAACGTGGGAGAGGTAAGGCAGGGCACAGAAAGTAGAGCCAAAATAACAGTACACACAGTGGCTACAATACGGACATCAGATGAATCACCACCTGCAATCTTGATTTTGGGGATAAGAAGATGAAACCAGGGCAGCTAGGGGGTGCAGTGAGTAAAGCACCAGCCCTGGAGTCAGGAGGACCTGAGTTTAAATCCAACCTCAACACTTGACATACTAGCTGTGTGACCTTGGGCAAGTCACTTAACCCCAATTGCCTATGAAACCTATCTCTCTCCCCTCAATGGCTGGGTGGGGGTCTAGGGCTTCGGGATGTTGCATGTACTTTAAAACATGGTTGATTTGCCATATAGTTTTGCTTAAATGCTCACCTTTGTCGTAATGGAAGGATTCAGAGTGTGGGGGAATATTGGGAAATAATTATGATACTTTAAAAAAGACATCAACTTTAAAAAAGGAAAACATGATATGAAGGGAGTTAGTGTAAAAACCTAGATGTAGAGCTGGAAAGGATATGGGGGGCAGGGGGAGATAAACATTTATTAGGCACTTACTGTGTGCCAAGCACCATGCTAAGCACTTTACAAGTATTATTTCATTTAATATTCTCTTATTGAGTCTATTGCTTTGATTTTACAGATGAGGAAACTGAGGCACAGAGAAATTAAGTGACTTTAACCAGGGTCATATGTACAATTGGGCATGGGATTTGAATCCATGTCTCCCAAAGGCCCAGTAATCGATCCGTTAAATGATCTTTAAGGTGCCTTTACCTTTAAATCTCCGAGCCTGTGGTTCTATGGGCGTTCCCAGATGGGACAAGGTAGACAATGTTTTGCAAGCCTACCTCCTAGGGGCCTGAACGTGCTTGCACCTTCTCCCTTTTAGGGAAAGTTGTTGGACTGTCGGGCTGCTGTAAGGACTGGAGAAAAATAAAAGCAGAGCTTTGTGAGGTGGCCAGCTGGCCAGCCGGCCAAGGCCAGGCTCTGGGCCTACATCTGGCGCAGGCGAAACCACAGTCCAACTTTGGCAGAGACAGATTAATAGCTGGAGTTCAGCATTTATGGGATAATTGTCAGGTTATCTGAGGCATTTATGGAGTATTACGAAGGAACCATATCAGCCCAAGGCAGTAAATGCAGAACTCTTCCGCCCCAGCCCCACCACTGGCTGACTCACCTAGCTAGTGACCTTGGTTTGGAGAACCTCAGTGTCCTCAGTCTCTTGCTGGAGGCAATTCCTTGGATAATGTCCAACTGAGAGGGCCCCCTGAGTCCCTGGGATCCCAGGCTATTTACTGGGACACTCACAGAATGGTTCAACTGACTCATGGAAATTGACTTCCTCTAGGGGACTGAGGATACCAAGAAAAGGTGGAGCTTAACACCTCCGCCTAGCTTTCAAGACCCTCCATGGTCTTGCCCCGCACTCTCTCCCACCCCATCCAAAGAGGCAGTTGGCACAATGGATATCATGTTAGACTTGTAGTCTAGGAGACCTGTTTTCAAATCTTGCTGGGAATGCTTTTGAGCTGTGCGACCCTGGGAAGGCATTTAGTTTGTCTGAATCTCAGCTTCCTCATCTGTAAGATGGGCATTAGAAAACATAAAAGTCTTATTCCTTTGTTACCCAGACTTATGATTACATCAGTGTAAGGAGAGCCAGACCAATCCTTGTTCTGTGATTAGTCTTAAGGGAGTTGGGGGTGGGGTAGAGACAAGGAGTTACAGTAACTTGCCCAATGTCTCAAGGCCAGTTCTGTGCGGGAGGCGGGGACTTCCTAAGTCTGAGGACAGCTCTCTGGCTACCATGTTGCAGTGCCTCTCCTGGCTTGTTACAACACTTCACTGAGATCATTTGTAAAGTACTCTGAAGTTTTCAAAGTGTTAAATAAATGTCACTTGTTACGGCCTTATTTCCTACTGCATCCTAACCAACACGCTCAAGAAAAGTCTACTTAGTATCTTCTACCAAAACCCAAATACTTGAAGTACTTCCATGCCTTTCATCATTTTTGATGATCACTGGGCTAGAGGACCAGGGTTCAAATCCTGCCTCCAGCACTTATTACTTTTGTGACTTTGGGTAGGTCATTTGGCCTCCCTGGGACTCAGTTTCCCCAAAAGTAAAAAAAAAGGGTTGGACTCAATGGCCTTTGAGGTTCCTTCCAGCTCTAAAGCTATGGCCATAGTCGTGATTCTATGTCTTATCTTAAAGCTTTCCCAGACCACAGAGATCCCCCTATCTTCTCTGACCTCTAGAAGCAGCACATGGAGTCAGCACAGCCTTCAGTCCTCGATTTTTTTCACCTATGGCCCCCAAACCCAAACTCTGGGTTTACTTGGGCTAGATTCAGGCTTAGGGGCTTTACATTCTCTTTGGCTCAGGACTTCCTGTGGGAAACTCAGAATTTGCCTCATTTTACCCCAACTTCATACTTTCTCTGTTGTCATTGATTTTCTTCAGTCATGCCTGACTCTTCCTGAGGAGTTTCTCCTAAGGAGAAAACCTTGAGGTTTTCTTAGCAAAGATACTGGAGTGGTTTGTGATTTTCTTCTCAAGCTTATTTTACAGATGAGGGAACTGAGGCAAACAGGGTGAAGTGACTTGCCCTAAGTCACATAGCTAGTAAAGATCTGAAGGCAGATTTGAACTCAGGGAGAGGAGTCTTCCTGACTCCAGGCCCAGCGCTCTGTGCACTATGGCGCCACCTACCTGCTCCATACTCCATACAGAACAATAGAGCTCAGGTCTAGGTCTCCCTTTACAAATATTATCTCATAAAAGGGCTCCAAGCATTCAAATGAACATTATCAGAATCCAAACAGTCTCCACTGAACTCCACAGAAAGAATACAAATATCACCAATGACCCACAGGAGTACATAAACACCCAAGTTCTCCCTCCTTCCCTCTCCAATTAGTCCCAATTTTCCCCAGGGACCTATATAGTCCTCCAAACTCATAGCACCACCCTGTGGTTTGGCCACTCTTAGAAGGGAAACACACTTGGGGTTGCTAGAGATAATAGATTAGACAAGCTTTCACCTTCCTGTTAATCTCTTCCTCCGCTCACCCCATCCACCTCAAGACCTCTAGAGTTACCCAAGTTTACAGTGCTACCCTAAAGGTCCGGGGTGCTTCTGAAGAGGAATTTTGCCTATAGGGTTGGAGAGAGGCGACCACTTTCCATTATTAGTCGTGCAGAGGCCAATGCCCAGTGGCCAGGGTGGCTCCTCCAAAGCACAGCCTCCTTCTTCCAGTTTGGTAACATCTTTGCATCTTCCACACTTTGCCCCTAGTTTTGTCCTAAGTATTCCACACACCCAGCCCTTCAGCCTCCTATACCTGGAATTCACTTTCTTGATAATTTCACCATTTAGAATCCTTGACCTTCCTTAAGGCTCAACTCAGGTGCAACCTTCTCTGAGAAGCTTCTAATTATTTCTATTACTTCTTTCTCCCTCTTCAATTTGTATTGTATTAATATTTTAAAACTTCCTCAAAGTAGAATGTAAGTTCCTTCAGGCCAGGTTTTTCCTTTCCTCCCTCTCTCCCTCTCTCTCCTTCCTTCCTTCTTTCCTTTCTTTCTTTCTTTCTCTCTCTCTCTTTCTTTCTTTCTTTTTTCTCCCTTCTCTCTCTCTCTCTCTCTCTCTCTCTCTCTCTCTCTCTCTCTCTCTCTCTCTCTCTCTCTCTCTCTCTCACAAGAGTCCTGTCCCTCTGCCACCTCACAGCAGTGGCCCTCTCTATTTCCTCCAGAGTTGTTGCTTGGTGTTGTAGTACCTGACTGGGGTGGGCTGCCTTTTGCAGCCTAGTCATACTCTCCTTCTACTTCACCCCTCCCCCTCCCAGTAACTTTGCTCCAGGCACCAGAACTCCTGCAAGCAATAGAATTGGATTTCCAAACCGGGAAGAGATGAGAATATGATGCTGAGTAAATTACTTTTAATGACACTATTCTATTCTCTGAGAGGCAGCCTGGCCTATGGCTAGAGGGCCAGCCTTGGAGCCAGGAAAAACTGGGTTTGAATCTTAGCTATGAGACCATGGGCAAGTCATTTAACTTTTCAGTGTCCTCAGGGAACTCTCTGTCACTCTGTTATGGATGAGTTGCCTATCCACATTTATTAGTTTCTTTAATCAATAAAATCAGAGGTACAGACATTTAAAAAAATGTGTTGTGAAGCTGATTTCTTCCATCTACCTGAGACAAATACATAGGCCCCACACTATTGGCATTGTTTCCTCCTTGGTATGGCTCCAGAAAATGAATTTGCTTTACTCAATATTTCCAATTCACTGGATTTTCTACCAGGACTGCAGGTGTCTGCCAGGGCAGATGGGAGAGAAAGCTCATCTTGAAATTAAAAAAAAAGTGCAGAGGATAATTCTAGATAATGTCTCCTACTCTGCACAATATCCTCTCCTTTGTGTTCAGTCAAATGTGGCAAACCCAGGCCACCGCTACTAGCCATTGTCGTGTATCTCTGCTCCCTTTTGAGACTCAGTTCCTTGAGAAGGCAGTCTGTAATAGGTGCCTCCATTTTCTCTACTTCTCCTCTCCTCTCCTCTCCTCTCCTCTCCTCTCCTCTCCTCTCCTCTCCTCTCCTCTCCTCTCCTCTCCT
>CM053626.1:306679185-306730540 GCA_028646595.1 Phalanger gymnotis | reverse complement strand
GCCCTGCTTCCCTCTGCCACTTTGTGGGTTCTGCAGCTCTAGAATTGGTTCAGAGCCATTTTTTTTTTATAGGTTTTTGGAGGGATTTGGTGGGGAGCTCACGCCAGTTACTGCTTTCTGGTCGCCATCTTGGCTCCGCCCCCCCTTTCCTTCCTTTTAAAAGTCCTTTTTGATTAGATTTATAAGACTCTAGGCAATGTTATTTACCAGCCATGAGGAGCCAAGTGGGGTTGTCAGTAAGCTCCCTTTCCCATCAAAAATGTTGGTGAGTCTTGGATCTGTCTCCATCCCAGTGGTCCAAAGGTATTTTAAGCTAGAATTTCAGATGACCACAGATTTTAGGGAGGGGGTATATCTGCAGGCTTTAATTGCCTTTATTTCTTCCTTTTAAAAAAAAATTCTTCACTATTTTCATTTTAATTAGCCACTAAAACCTTTGACTACATTCTCAATATTCCTTGTAAATGAAGCATAATATTTAAATGGGTTGGCATAACTAAACCATGTTCTTTTTTTTTTAGTGGTGGCTTAATGATAAAGACCAAAAGGAATTTTTTATTTCACTCCTTTATTAATTTATTTAATAAACTGGCCTGCATTAAGTATTATTGATGCTATTTATATGTGTGCCCTGGGGTTGTAGTCAGTAAACCAGCTGGTCAATCAACAAGCATTTATTAAACAATTAAATTATTAATTTAATTAATTTATTTATTAAATAATTTAAAAAATTATTTTGTATGCCAGGGCCTGTTCTAAACACCAGGGTTACAAAGAAATGCAAAAA
This sequence comes from Phalanger gymnotis, assembly GCA_028646595.1. Lineage (NCBI taxonomy): Eukaryota > Metazoa > Chordata > Mammalia > Diprotodontia > Phalangeridae > Phalanger > Phalanger gymnotis. The sequence continues at coordinate 306,729,753 of CM053626.1, read as the reverse complement.
AATCACTGTCCTTGACTTCAGGAAGCACATACTCTAGTAGGGAGACAATATGCAAATAACTATGTACATACAAGATATACACATTGTAGCTGCATCTCAGAGGGAAGGCACTAGCAGTGGCAGGGTCTAGGAAAGGCAGAAGGTGGGATGTGAGCCTTGAAGAACAGGCTAGCCAGGAGGTGAAAGTGAAGAGGAGATGAATTCCCAGCCTGAGGGGGTCAGACTATGAAAAAGTAAGCTTTTGGGAGTATTGTGTGCTAGGAGTAGCAAGTGTGGTCAGTGTGACTGGATTATGATGTTTAAGAAGACTGGAAGGTGGAAAAGGGCCAGGTTGTGAAGTTTTAAATGTCAGAGGATTTTATATTGGATCCTGGAAGTAACAGGGAGCCACTGACATTTGTAGAGTAAGGGAGTGACATGGTCAGACTTGAAATGTAGGAAAATCACTTTGGCAGAGGCTGGAATGGAGTAGGGACAGACTTGAAGCAGGGAGACGGTGACAAAAGCCTATGCTAGGGGGTGGTTGTGTGAGAGAAGGGGACCTATGTGAGACACTGTGGAGTTAGAGACAAAGATCTGACGAAGACTGGTTCCATGGGCTGAGTGTGACCGAGGGCAAAGGATACCACACCAAGGTTGTGAACCTGGGGCTGGGACGATAGTGGTGCCCTTGACAGTAATAGGGAAGTTAGGGAGAAGGGGAGGTTTGAGAGACAAATATTAAGGTCTGTTTTAGGACAGAGCGTGTTCTGTCCTGCCGACATCGCAAACGTTCCAAGGCTCTAGGGAGGAGGGGTGAGGGGCCAGAGCCTTCCGTGATGAGATCGCCTCGCCAACCATTTCTGCAGGTGAGGGTGAGTTACTAGTTCAAGGTCACAAAGTGGACAAACAGAAGAATCAGGAGCAGAGCAGTCTCCTAACGCCCAGTCCGGGCCTTCTGGCAGAAGCTCATTTCCACAATGGCTCCTTGCCTTCTGCCAATTTCAGATTATTCAGAGATGCCTCCAGAAACCAGCAGGGGGTCAGGAGACGAAGTTCTGCGGGTTACCGCTGCTGGGCCCCTCGGCCCTCCGCTGTCTGTCTAGCCTCTCCAGGCTTACTTAGGGCAATCTGACGGCAAGAAGGGTGGCTGGATGTCTCCGTGGACAGAGCGCTAGGCCTGGAGTCACAAATCAGGCCTCACGCTTACTAACTGTGTGACCCTGAGCAAGTCACTTAACCTCTGTTTGATTAACCAGTCCAGTATCTTTGCCAAGAACACCCTGTCTGTGAGGTCATGAAGTGTGGACACAACCGAACAACAACACAAACCTCAGAGCATCCCGTAAATCTGGCATCATGTCTCATATGTGCCATTTGATGAGGCAACCTCATTTCTAGAAAATTATTTTCTTGAAAATTTAAGACAATTTCAGGGTTCCTGAACTCTAGGAAAAGGCTTCAGGCTTGATTTTGGGCTGCTGCATCCTCTGCAAACTCATGAGTCATAGCTTTTCTAAGAGTGATGGGGAGAGTGCCAAGGCAGCTTCCTGTGAAAACTCCCTTTATTGACACTTGGTTTATTGCACGCCAGTTAATTGGTGAGTGCGGCCCAGAGCAGGGATGCAATCCCCCCATCCCGTCAGTCACCTGTGATGGGGGCTAGAAGGAACCCAGACAACCCAGGCCCATGAATGTCTTCTCAGGCGCTCGCTCTGATTTGGATACTGAGACTTGAACTATAATTACAGAAAGAAAAGCTGCAGTCTCCTTAAATGATGACATGCCCAACCTGAGGGAAGGAAGCGAGGTCCCTCTTTTGCTGTTTCTCCTCGAACTAAGTCCGAGAAGCAAGATGAGGGGCCCAGAGAGAAGGCTTCAGAATGCTTTCCATGGGAGCTGCTTGGCAGTCTTTAGTCTAACACGAGGCAAGCTTGCTATTATGGCAGAATGGAAAGAACACAGATAAGCGTGTAAGAGAAGTATTAAATACTTAAAACAACTGCTCCCAAGTCCCTAAAACAAGAACTACAGGGAAAAGGTTGGGCAGGAGACTGGGGTTCAGAAAGGGCAGGAGGGAAAAGAGCAAACTTGGTCAACTGGCCCAGGGGCACCTGACGCTTCCCGTGTGTCCCCAAGGTCAGAGAGTTGGGAGGTTGCAAACACAAGGGGCTCCCAGTTCCTTCAGACCCTCACCCAGGATGTGCCTTGGTCAACAGAACTGTCACTGGGGCCATGCAGTCCAGTACTCATCTTCCCAATGACCTGGACAGTTTGAAGCTTTCCTGCTCACAAACCTGTTATGCTGTGACTTTGACATACACAAAAGCAACAAAGCCCCAACAAGGCTTATGCTAGAACACTGTGCATTTTATAGACTGTACTTTAGGTGTATCTCAAATTTTCTCTTAGAAATAAAGACATTTTCTACTTTGAGAAAAGCCTGGAGTGACATGCACGGTACCTCCCCAGGACAGGGATGGGTCAGACGGCCGTGCAATAAATCCAGTGAGGGTCCTAAGCCGCTAGGGAGGAGAATGCTCTCCCCTGGGCAGGGCTGGCTCTGAGGCTGTGTTAGTTCCCACTTCCCAGTGGGAAACTTCCCAGCTGGGAACTGGGAAAGCCAGGGGTGGGGGAATAAATGGCGCTCATGGGCCCCACTTTGAAGTTTACAAGGAGGAATGATGGGAGGTGTCCTGACTACTGCTGCTGCAGCCCTGAGAAAAAGAGCAGCAGGCAGGGCAGGAACAAAAAGGGGACAGAAAGTGCAGTCCTGTGACCTCTTGGGTTGACATTTGGGGATTTGTATTTACGGTTCAAGGCCTCCAAACTGGTGGGTGGGGGTGTGGGTGACGGGGCTGGCAGGGGCAAGGGGAGGAGCAGAGGGTGACAACTTACCAATCTGGTAAACAGTTAGCTGTAAATATCCTGGTTAACCTTTCAAGGTCTTCATTCTTGAAATGTAACTCTTCAAGTAACGTGGCTATAAACTGCGTATACGCGGCATTTTTCTGGGAATGCTTCTGCATCGGGATCGTCTGGGACAACCTGCAAGCAGAGCACAGAGGGTCTGGGTCTGGACAGGAGGGCAGGCATGTCTGCAGCTCTTGAGCTGGGGTGGGGGCCCAGCAGGGGAGGGTCCCTGTTTCTGCCCTGCTTTGATCGAAAGCTTCCAGGCCCACTTTGCCCTTGTGTAAGCTGAGGCCGTTGGCACCTGCTCTGAATGTGCTCAACAGGATTTTGTGAGGATTACTAAGTAAACTTCTAGTAACACTGATGAAGGTGGAGAAAGAGTCTCAAAAAAGGAGGAGTAGTGGCAGGATGCCAAAATCAGCTTATGACTCCAAACCAAGTGGAAGGAGGGAAGGGGCTCCAGGAACAGAAGAAAAGCTCCAGGCCTGTTGTCTAACTAATGGAACAGCTATTTAATTACTGTGAAGACTGAAGAACAAAAGAACATCGTTTTCATTAGCTTGTGCTCGGTCCCACTGGACAGCAGGTTTCAAAAAGCCTTTGCAAATCACGTTCCTGGCAAGCTTCTCTAGAGCAGACTTGATCTGATCTGAGATTTTCCAAATACTGACATATTTCCCACAAAACCCTTGTAAATGATTACTTAACTTCAGCCACTGCCACTGGGCACATCAAATATGAATAAGTGAACTTTTACAAGCCATACATCAGTAATGCTGACGGGCAGGCCGAGCACAGCACATGCTGCTTTAGGGACTCTGGAAGGAAATACCCATTTCTTAACCTTGGTTTTTCCTGTCTTTCTATGAAACTGCCCTCAGCTGCCCCAGTAAGAAAGCAGGAGCTACAAATTGACCGTGTGACAAACACAACTGAAATGAAAAGGCACTAGAGGCCCTGCTCCCATCGTCCTATACTCTCTGCCCTCTACCTACTGCTCCTCCCATTCTCTTGGCTTTCTGCTCAAGCAACCAGGGAGAGCAGAAGGGAACCAATATCACACTCAAATTTCCAACCCCATCAGCAGCTCTGTCTATAGGCATTCTCTGAAGGCTTTTAGAACCCCCCACCTGCCAGGCAAGGGTCCCCAACCCATCAATCACACATTCCCGTGGGCTATACTACCAGGCATCAGTGGCATCTAAATGCACAGAGGCATCTTCAAAGGGGAGGAAGAAGCTGTGGCTTGGAGGCACCTGCCTGCCAGTCTTTCTCTACCTCTCCTTCTGCCCCTCGGTGAGGGGTGAGGGTGGGGCGGAGGAAGGATATCAAGGCTTTAGGGAATGACAAAGTTGCTCGATGAATCCCTGCTGTTGAGCAGCCTTTCCAAAAACTGGTTCAGTAATATACTCAAGAGTAAACATAAGTCAGCAAGCATTTCCTAAGCACCTACTATGTGTCAGACATTGAGACGCACAAAGAAAGGCAAAACAAAACAAAAGCAACCCTTGCTCTCAAGGAGCCTACAGTCTAATGAGGAGCTAACATAAGACAACTATGTACAAACAAGATATTGTATACCAGATCAATGAGACAGCAGGTTTGGTGACTGCCTCACTTGGGTGAGTCAGGTTAGGGACTAGAACGCAGCTTCTCCAGGTTCCCAGGTGGGCCCTCTATCCACTACCCATGTAGCCTCTTAACAAGTAGACAGTATTATAATGCTTTTACAAAAGCTCCTCTTAGGAAACTAAAAAAAAAAAAACCCAAAAAATTCGGCATAGGAGAATCCAGCAGGTTAAAGAGAGTTAACTTTCACAGAAAACTGGTCCTACAGGGCTAAAATGATGATAAATAACAATTCTGTGTGTTCAAATTTAATATCAACATTCAACACGTGAGAAAATGATAGAACATCACTAAGTCAGCTCTTGGCTCAGTAAATCAAATGTGGACCCACATTCAGCCAATTATTACACAGAGGAAGTGTATGAATTTCCAGAGAAATCTGCTAAAAATTCTTACTGCCTGCTGATGCACAGGGGTTTGCTCCTAGAGCATGAGCAATTTGCATTAGCAACAGGCTGACCCATGTCAGAGGATGGCCACTTTGGGCACTGAGCTCTTGTGTGGGCTCAAGTAGAGAGGGCTGAATGTTTCAAAACTGCTTCAGAGAACCTGAAGACTGCAAATATGATGGCAAGTGGCTGGCAGGCAGGAGGAAGGGCTGACAGGAGAGCTCACGGGGCTGAGGTGTGAAATGTGCTTGAGGACGACAACAACAACAACAACAGCGTGGGGCCTGGAGAAATCTGCACCATCAGTCCTTGACAATTCTAGCCTCCAGGAGCCAGGATTTCCTGCCTGTTGCTGTTGCTGGAGTCAAGGATGCTCTTAATTAGGGTTGCATAATGTTGACTCCAGAAAAGTTGCTAATGAATGAAATTTCCATTTCCCCCCATTTTCTCTTGCAGTCTCGGTTTTTTAGGTCTTTAAAACAAAGAGCGAATTACAAGCAGCTCAAGAAATCCCAGCTGTTTAGGAAGCTCCTGTTCAAACCCAACCAGTCCCCACTGAGCTACTTTTTATAAGGCTGTCCCATAGTATTTGTCTTCACTCCTCAAAACCACATTCTTAGGCACAACTAAAGAACTGGGATCATAAACGCAGTTCTCAAAATCACCTGGCAGAAAATGGAGAAAACATTTAGCGCTGTAAAATTGAAAAAGCTGTATCAACAAGATGACAACTATACGGAAATCTGAGGTTTTGAGCTGTTATATTAGCAAGGTAGGAATTATACTTTACTATGCAATTCGCAGTTTGCTTCTATCACACACACAGCCAAAATAACTCAAATGTCAGGTTTTACAAGGCTTTTATCAACACCCTGTATTTCCCAGATTCTTTCACTCACTCTTTTATACCTGCCACAGGGTCATGGAGCAGGAGAGGGACAGTCACTTACTTGGAGGTTTCTGTCTATTGGTTCCTTTCCTATTGCCTTCAAACACACCTAAGTCTCCTCCATCCTCAAAAAACCTTTACTAGATCCTGACTTCTCAAACTGTAGTCTCTCCTCTGCTTCCCAGCTAAAATGCTAGAACATGCTGTCTGTACTGAATGACTCTGAGGCCTCTCCTCTCTCATTCTACAATCTGGCTTCCGACCTCATCATTCGACTGAAGGCAATTTGTCCAAAGGTACCAACCACCACTATATCACCCAATTTAATGGTCTCTTCTTAGTTCTCATACTTCTCAGCCTATTTCTTGTTCGGTCATTTCGGTCATGTCCCACCCTTTGTGACCCCATTTGGAATTTCCTGGCAAAGATACTGGAGTGGTTCTTTTTATCTATCTACTGCATCTTCCTCCACTAACTCCTCTCTCTTCTCCCTCCTCTGGGTTTTTGTAATACTACTCTCTCTCAGTTGTCTCTAATTGATTCTCGGTCTCCTTTGTTGGCTCATTGTGGATATCGCATTCCTCAACTACGGAGGGTCCCTAAGGTTCTGTCTTAGACCCTCTTATCTTTCCCTACACTCTTCTGGTGACTTTATTAGCTCCCATGGAATAAATTATCAGCTCTAGACATGTGACTACGTTTCCAGCCTCAGCCTCCTCTAAGCTTTAGTGACACGTCACCAATTGCCTATTGGATGTTTCAAACTAAGTGTCTCAGAGGCACGTCAAACATAACCCACCCAAAGCAGAACTCATTCTCTTTGTCCCCAAACACTTTTCTCTTCCAAACTTTTGTATTTCTGCCAAAGGCACCACCATTCTTCCAGTCTCCCAGATTGGTAACATTGGCATTACTCTCCACGTCCCCCTCTCCCTCACCCCACATGTCCACTCAGCTGCCAAATCTCGTGGCTCCTGACTCCACAGAAGCTCTGGTATCCAGCTTCTCTCTACTCACACAACTACCCCTACAGGACAGGGGAGGCACAGTCACTCACTTGGAGGTTTCTGTCTATTGGTTCCTTCCCTATTGCCTTCAAACACACCTAAGCCTCCTTCGTGCTCAAAAAATCTTCACTAGATTCTGACTTCTCAAACTGTAGTTTCTCCTCTGCTTCCCAGCCAAACTGCTAGAACACATAGCTCCTATTGCAATGGCTTCCTAATTGCTTTCCCTGCCCGAGTCTCTTCCCATGCCAGTTCATCCACCACTCTGCTAAAGTGATTTTCCTTAAGTCCAGATCTGACCACATCACTCACCCCTTTGCACAATAAACTCCATTGGCTCCCTGTTGTCCCGGGATAAAACATAATCTTCCCTGTTTAGATTTTAAAGACTTGTACAACCTGGCTCCAACCTATCTTTCAGCCTCTTTGGACATTTCCTACCTTCCTTCACCTTGTCCTTCTCTGGTGCTCACATAACACACCCCACCACCTCTGGTCTCTGAGGTTTTGCACTGGCCATCCCCAGGGCACAGAATGAAATCCTTTCCTCACCCTGGCCTCAAAGAAGCCCCCTCTCCCTCTGAGACGCAGCACTGGGACTACCTCATACAGGAAGTCTTTCCTGATCTCCCACCTCCTAGTGACCCTTCCCTGAACCTACCTTGTACTGAACTACTTTGCATTTATTAATTTTATGTTTTACTCTGTATATACTTACAGATGTCTTTGCTGTTTCCCTTCACCCTCTTAAAATGTAATCCCTACTCCTTGAAAATAGGGATTGTTTCATTCATTGAATTTGTGTTCTCAGGGGCTACCATGGTGCATGGCCCCTGGATGTGAGTCACGCCTTCTACCTGACTCTGCCATATTCATTCTCATCACCTGTGTTCTAGGGGAGTGTGGAGGTATGTTTGTATATTCTCTCACCAATGAATAAAATTGCAACTTCTCTCTCAATTAACTAGCTCAGAATGCCCAGCCTAGTTTGTTAAATACTACTTATTTAGTAAACCAGAGAAATCTCTTTCCCATAAGCAATTTCTCTCTCCCTCTTCATCTGCACTTCTCAGAATCCTTCAAGGCTCCATAAATGCCACCTTCTGAAGGAAGCCTTTCCTGGTCTGCCCTCAGCAGCACCCCCACCTCCCAAAGCCTTTCCTTCCAGCTTCTGTGTGTGCATCTTGCATGAACCTCTTTATTTACATGCTGTCTCCCCTGTCAGAATGTAATGTCCTTGAGGTGTCTTTATACAGTTCTTTAAGGTTTGTAAGGTGCTTTACAAGTATCATGTTTGATCCTCACAACAGCTCTAGGAGGCACATGCTATTATTATTATTATTCTATAGAGAAGGAAACTGAAACATAACAGATAAGTGACTTGTCTAGGGTCACACAGAGAGTGTCTGAGGCCAAGTCTGAACTCCCGTCTTACTGACTCTAGGCCCAGCACTATGGCGCCACCTAGTTGCCTACTATTTCCCCCAGGGTCTAGCTTGTTCATTACATTTCAAATCTCTTAGGCTTATCTAAAGTTACCGGCATACGATTTATCAACAAGGTGACCAATAATAACAAACTATTTACAATGACAAAGCTTCAAGAAAGATCACAGCCATGGTCACCTTTGACCATACTCTTCTCACTTACATGATACAGTCCCACCATTCAGTTATCCCAAGATAACAAGTAAAGTCTCCCTTCAAGAATTATCTTCACTCTTTAGTCAAGATAAGGGTTAAAACAGTTCTCTATAGAGGAAGGGACCTTCTTTTTTTCTCAGTCTCTCTCTCCAGACCAGACAGGAAAACAGGATCTTCAGGATGGTTCCTTAGACTGGCAATTAAACAGTCACACAGCCTCTCTCAAAGACACAGTACTGATAGTCTCCATTATAGAGGCTACTAAACAAAGATGCAGGGCCTTCTAAGTTCCTTACATTGTTTGGTGCTTATTCCTGGGAAATAGTGTTATCTTTATTGAATTTCAACAAAGTCATGTTTATAAAAAGTGGCTACTTAGGTCTACATGATAAAAGCAAACTGGAAAGAGGTTCATAAAATTTAATTAGTCCAATCTGATTTGGCCAGGGTGGAGGAAAAGCCTTGGCATTTATCAAGATGTAGATTAAAACATATTGTTGGATTTCTTATAAAGTAAAAGCCTGTTTTGTTTTGAGCTTTGAATAGTCAGCATATATATGTCCCGGAATATATCTGTGTATATATATGTATATACCTAATGAATTGTTCAACTCTCTTTTACCCTGAATTACTCCTTACCTGTTATTACACTAATCTGTGTACACCGATGATTCTAGGACTAGTTTTTAAGTTTTGTCTTTGCATCCGCAACCCCTTGTACACAAAGGCACTTAATACACATTTGTTGAATTAAATTGTTCATGTGCCCGTTTTGAGTGCCTATTTAACAGACAAAGAAAGCTGCTTCACCATGAATTCGATGCATGTGCCTACACACATTTAGACATTAATTTACTAAATTTTTCCTGCTGTACCTGTGCCGTTGTTGGTATAAGAATCACCTACAGTAGCACTTCCTCTACCAATGGTCAGCATCCATTCCACAATGTACAGTTGTACAGGGCCCCGAGCGTTCTGTGACTTGCTCACAAATGCCTCACTCGAACTCAGGCCACACTCTTTTCCACTCTGCTCTGCTTATGTGCCAGTATACATTCAGTGGCTATTTAGGGAGTGTCTAAAATGTCCAGTCTGAGACTCAACATCCAAAAGATTTATGGTAGCACTTTAGCCCAGGGAACATTTAGTACTGACTTATTTCAAGGTGTCCTTAATGAACACGTAGCCTCGGGTCACTGAGGCAGGATTTTGACAGCCCAGGTGTAACACTCTAAAGGCCCTGCGTGGTTGTGGTCCAGCAGCCCCAGGGCACAGTGAGTGTCTCTCATGGTCACTAGGGCACAGATACAAGGAAGGGTACCCGAAGTGCTGAAAGATGCAACACAGAATTCCAGGTTGGGGAGATACACTAAGATTTCCTCCCCGCCCCCCACCACCCCAGTTACTTGCAAATCACAGGATAAATGATTCTGAATTGGAAGAGATCTCTGAGGGCACCTCATCCAATCGCTTCCTTTTCCAGCTGAGGATCCTGAGCCTCAGAGAAGTGACCTGGGGAATGAGCAGCAGAGAAGGGACTGGAAACCAGGTCCTTGATGCTGTCTTTCCTGATTTCTCCACTTGCTTATTTAGACATACAAGGTCCTCCGACTCCAAATACACAGCTCTTTTTCATTGCATTGAACTGCCTTGTATAGAATTCCCTTGAGAAAACAATTCCCATTCTGTGTCCCCCACCCCCCTCAGAGCAACCATGCAAGCCAGCCTCCTTAACAATCAATGGAAGGGTTTTATATGGGTGAGGCAGACGGGCTTTAGCATTTGATACTTGGACAACCTGTGCCACATTTCGTGTGTGTGTGTGTGTGTGTGTGTGTTTTACTTTCTAACCTATAAAAGCAGGGTTTGTACTGGATCTCCAGAGGATTCTTTAAGCTCTAAAATCCTACCAAATGCCATTAGCCCCTGACCCAGCTGCCTGCTGGATTCTGAGGTTCTGTTTTCTTATCTGCTTGCTGCTCTCCCACATATCCAGGACTGAGGCCACAGAGCTGTCTGCACTGACCCTGGCCAACAGCGATCTGGGGTAATGACTCTTTGCCAACTATGTGAAGGTCTAATACACTTCTCATTTCTCAACCTGCAGAGGGAACCCTGGAGCAGTGACCAGGACTTGGGAGGTTGCTTCTTCCCTGAGGCTAACATGGTCATATTTTATTCAATTTAAATATCTTCAAACATTTATCAAGCACCTCTCTCCCTGGCACTGCCCTATACTAAAAACACAAATGAGACCTGGTCACCCCTCTCCAGGAGCATTCAACCTTATTAGACTGATAAGGCTAGAACACAAAAATGTATACCATAAATTAATATATTAGCCATGCGCCCCCATGAGGCCCGCCTGTGTCCACCACAAGCACAGAAATCAACACAAATGCTTTAGTTAAAGCATTTATATCAATTTACATGCCTGTAGTAAACACAGGTATGCTGCGTAAGATAGCACTGCGGGTCACACTTTGGACAGTCCTGGTGTAATATATTACACTAAGTGTAATATAAAGTGTCTAAGTGTAGAAAAGCAATCCAAAGCTCTCTAAGAGTTCAGAGAAGGGAGAGATGTGCTCTTCTGCACAGAAGGAGGAAGGAAAATAAAAGCAGACTTCAAGGGAGAGATGGCATTTGAGCTGGGCTCTGAAGGATGAGGAGGATTTTAATGGGAACAAATGGGGAAGAGGACATTCACTCTACATACGCAGGCAACAGCAGAGGGCAAGATGAAGCAGCGAGGAAGCATGGCCTATATCAGGGGAACGACGAGCCCCTCTGTTTGTCTGGGGAGTAGTACGAGAGAGGGCTGAGCAGGTAGACCAGGGCTGGGTACTAGAGAACTCTGAGCACTGAGATCAGAAGAATGAGTCTACTGGGTAGCTGAGGGTGAAAGTTCTGGATCTTCAAAGGGATGTGCTCAGATCCCGCTATGAGAACCTGAATCTAGCAAAGCTGTATAAAGAGACTGGAGGTGGGAAGGGAGTGGAGACAAGAGGTAGGTGCAGTGGCAGAGGGGAGGGTGTGGAGACCTATGAACTGTAAAAGAATATGCAGCTATGATGGACGGAACTCAGCAACTTGCTGGATGTAGGGAGGAGAAGGAAGAATCAAACAGGACACCAAGGTGGACCAGGAAGACAGCGGTGGTGCTGGCAGAAACAGGAAGTCTGGGGGAAGAGACGAGCTTGGTGAATTTGAGGTGCTATTAGGATATGCAGGTGAACTATCCAGCAGGCAGCTGCTACAGCAGATCCTGAGTACGGGAAAGAGGCCAGGTGAAACAGAGATCTGGAAGGGGTCCGCAGAGAAGAGATAGTCTAAGGGAGTGTAGAGAAGGTCAAGGACAGGGTGTGAAGAGAAGGAATCACTCAAGAGACTAAGGGGCACCCAGAAAGAGAGAACTGGAAGAAGACAGGGCCACAAACGTCTGAGACTAGCATATGTAAAGGAGGAGGAGGAGGGGAAGGAGGTGGAGGACGGCAGCAGGATGAAAATTGCCCAAAGAGCAAATGGATCTTACTGAGCTTTGATAGTTTCCCACAACAGTGACGATAGGTCAGGATTAAGGAACATAAAGACCGTAGACAGCCTCACACTGAGCTGGTCCCCGTATGTGCTGTACAGATAGTTTACAAACCAATTTAAAGAACATACTTCTGTAAACTGGGGATGCCCCTCTTGCTGTCTCCACGAGTCCTCAATTTGACCTGGGTTAGGGAAATGAAGCCTCATGTGTAGCTGCAGCCTAAGCTACCAGCTCTATCTAAGCAGCTGTCTAATTCGAGCTGGTTGGCCAATGCTGGGGGATGAGCGGTTTTATGCGGGGGTAGATGGGGGGGCCAGAGCCTCTCGGAAAGGCAGTCTTACTTGGGTCAAATAAGGCTATACAAAAAGGTTAGTAAGAGTACTTCAGAGTCAGGGGTTTCACTCATAGATATTCGTCAGTCATTGGGGTGGCTTCCGTCCGTCCACATGTCTCCCTTCCTTCTTCATGTCTAATTACCTTGTATCAAGTGGGCACTTACATTTCTCACTTAAAGAAGGCAGTCAGACAGCTGGATTGGGAGTCAGGAGAGATTCAGATTCAGGTACTAACTGCATAGTCACAAGAAAGCCTTCAATCTCTCAGAGCTTTAGTTTTCTCTCTGTAAAATGGGAATAATTAGTTGTACTACCTACCTCAGGGGGTTGTTGTAAGGAAGGTATTTTGTAAACCCTGAAGTACTATTATAAGTATGACTTACTCTTATTGAAACTTCCAAGGCAAGAAGATGGTAAGTGTGAATATTGATTGTTTTTTCAAATTACCTTTCTCCAACACTGTCCTTAGTCTATTCTGTCTCTTACTCTAATCCCTGATTACCGACTTGGATAAAGGAATGATTGTCAATCTAGAAGTTGCTTCACTTTACCCCTCAACTGCTGCGTAACTCTGAGGGAGCCCATGTACTTAAGACTAGGTCCTTAGAGATTAGATGCAGCTGGTCCCTAGTGGACAGAGAGCCAGAGTCACAAAGATCTGGGCTCAAATTAAATGTCTGGTACTTTTGTATGACCATGACCCTTCACCTCACACCATCAGATTCGTCACCTGTAAAAAGGGACTAATAATAGTATGGTTGTGAAAATCAAATGAGATAACACATGTAGAATGGGTTGTAAATCTCTAAGCATTATATAAACGCTTATTAACATCAGAGGAAAATTCTTCCTCTTAGCATGTAAGGTGAAGTTCAAATTGAAATGGTCCAGCGGGCAGTAAGATGGCGCAGTGAGTAGAGCACAGGCCCTGGAGTCAGGGGGAGAGATGAGCTTGGTGAATTTGAGGTGCTAGGATATGCAGGTGAACTATCCAGCAGGCAGCTGTTACAGCAGATCCTGAGTATGGGAAAGAGGCCAGGTGAAACAGAGATTAGGAAGGGGTCTGCAGAGAAGAGATAGTCTAAGGGAGTGTAGAGAAGGAATTACTCAAGAGACTAAGAGGCACCCAGAAAGGGAGAACTGGAAGAAGACAGTTCAAATCCGGCCTCAGACATCTGACACACTTACTAGCTGTGTGACCGTGGGCAAGTCAACCCCAATGGCCCTGCCTTCCCCACTCAAAAAAAAAAAAAAAAGAAACTGAAATGGTCCTGGGGCAAATCACTCTCCTTTGATCATTCTTTAATTACTGATGTTCTACATCAGGGCTGTCCAAAATCACGAGGCCAGCCTGCAGTGAGATTTATGCGGCCTGCCTACAAGCATAGAAATTTACATAAATGCTTTAGTAAGCGAAGCCAAGCTACCGCATAGCTCTCACTAAAATGGCAAATCAGAATATATTGTCTATTGTTTCAATAAAAACTTAAGGTTGGACAGCCCTGTTCTATGTGTTGTACATTGATGTTGTACAAGTGGAGGACCCTGGGTATGGAATGCTCTCTAAACATGCTACCAGACCAGGTGTTTTATCACTTAGGTTTTTTTTGTTTGTTTGTTTTTTGTTATAAGAGGACTTGCCGGTATGGAGAGGGAGAGAGGGAGAGAGCAAGAGAGAGATGAAAGATGAGAGAGGAGAGCAAGAGAGATGAGAGAGGAGAGCAAGAGAGAGAGAGAGAGAGACAGAGAGACAGAATATCCAAAAATTTCTGAAGGACAAAAAGCAAAGGGCACCAAGAAAAGAATTCTAAATTACATTAAAAGAGCTAGACATTTGATGCCCACATGGAAAACCATTCTTTATTTAAAACATGACACCAACACAATGACAAGAATGATGGATTTAAAATGTGCTACCTTTCAGAGAGACAGTGCTCTTTGCTATGTTTCTGTTAACCTTCAAGCCATCATTCTCGCTCTTGAACTGAACTGAGTATCACCTCCAAGTCAAAGAGGCAGTCGTACCAAAACACTGTATTAGTCACTCAATGTACATGGATGTTCCCAAGTTATGTGACTCCACTGAAAAGCACATCAAGCAGCTACTCGACCAGTGAATCATACGGAAGTGGGAGTAGGGCCATAGACCAAACAGTTGCTTACAATCATCTGGACAAAAACAATGATGCTAAAAATCGAACGTTCCTATTAGGTGTCACCCTACCAAATACTCATCTCTAAACCATGTGGAATGAAAAGCTGTCCAAACGCAGGAACTGACAAAAAAAACCAAAGCCACACTGCATCAGGCTGAGGTACCTTGTCAGCCCTCCCCATCACCCAAGGGTGCTCTCAGGGAGTAGGCAGAGGTTGAGCTTCAGAGCCTAACACTTTTTGCAGTTAGTGACAAGAGGTAAATTGTGCAACCAGAGACGATACATTCTAGATCTCTGCCTGTCTGTATAAATGTACATAGATGAAATCACAGGTCCAGCCTCTCCTTCTCAACCATACCCCAAAATGAACAAGACACCATACTAGGTGACAGATAAAGAGACAAAAACAAAAGTCCCTGTCCTCAAGAAGCTTCCAGTCCACTCTGGGGATAAGTAAATATGAGGCAATCTGAAGGGTCTGTAGAGCCCAATACCAACCAGGGGAAAAGGAAAGGCTTTGAGTAAGAGATAGAACTTTAATGAAGACACTTAGGGGTGATGTAAGTACACTTCAGGCTTCGAACAAGTCTGATTATCTCAGGGACTTAACCAAAAGTCCCTGCTTTTTTGGAATCTGCCTCCTAGGAGGCTTTAGCTGTAAAACTAGAAGTTACAACGTTAACAACTCCTCTGCTTCATGGTCAAGCCACCCCTCTCTGTGGCATACTTCTACACTTCCAGGGCTGGGTTGAAGGTTCTACTCTGGCTTTGCCACAGCTTACAATGAGGACCAAACAAACTCTTAGGCAGCACTGGTTCAAATCCTCTTTTACTTAAAGGTAACATCAATATCTGATTTTCAGTTCATTCTCTATTTTATGAAGAAAGCTGGCTCCAATCTAATCAGCAGAAAATCTGAGGGCGAGGAGTATACAACCCCAGCAGATTTTTGCATATTAACCCAGTTCCTCCAAATGCTTTTTTTTTTTTTTACCATGAGCAAATCCAAAACCTCTAAATGACAGCTCAGCACAAGCAATCTGGGCCAGGCAGGGTCAGAGCAGCACTGCACAGGAAATGCTGAAGAACACTTTTTATGAAAAGCCCCAAAGTGAAAATGCTTCACAGATCAATCACATCCAGGAAGGGAAATCTGACCAGGAAAGTTCATCTTCACTGAAAACTCCAAGGCCTCAAACCTCCAATCTAAAGACAGTCCAGCTGCTTCCCCTGGCCAGAGCCTTACCATATGGTAAGTGGCATAACAAAAAAGAGAAAAGTCAAGTGTCAAACTGCATCTTCATGATAAGGCCTTATTAAGCTGACTACTCCACATATGCTCCACATCAAAAGAACGAATGCCAGTCAGGCTAGAACAAGTACCCTCAATTTGTTATTACAGAGCTATCAAACAACATCTGGTTAACAGGAATCATTACCCAGGAGTCAGAAAAGTTTCAAATTAAGAGAATGACAACAGTAAGAAAGGAGATCTCAATTTAAAGTAGACATTTCTATAGGTCCTTAGGTCCAAGAACTTCAGGGCTCCACAAACCGACTGCGCCTCACAAGTCGGTGATTTATGTGTCTGCCCTCAGGTTAATGGTTGACTGATGAGTTGACAGAGAAAGCAAGAGAGAAGCAGTGTTGCTTTGGAAATTCTGTGATCAAGTTCCTTAAATACTGCAAACCAGTGGAATACATTATCTGGACTATCTCTTCTCTAGTGTTACTGGAAGAAATGTGTAAAAATCCCATCTCTTTAAACTAGATAGGAGAAATCACTTAACTCTATCCAGCTCTGAAGCCTGAATGAGGTAGTTAAATCTTTCAAGAGAATGAGAGTCCCAATCGATGATTAGAATTGAGTTAGGGCACTGCCAGAGACATTCTGGCTGATCCTATATGAAGAATGAGCACCTGGGGGAAGACCAGGCCCTCACAGCAGGCACTTTTCAGGTTTAGTGCTAAAGGAAGGGAAAGGAAGTGAAAGGCCACATCATTTTCCATCCTCTCAGATCACAGAAGTTGCTAGGTTCATTGAGAGTTCTGCCAATAATCATAGTCAGAAAAAGAGACAGAGGCATAGATTGCTAAAAGATAAAGTTGGTTTCATATATTTAACAAACACCTTCCAGAAGAAGTGAGAGTAGAGAGAGGAACGCTAGGGAACATCATTATATTAAACAGGACACATTAAGTGCTTGCACACACGTAACACTGGGCTTGGTCACAACTGAAAGTCAGCAGACACAGTCACTGTCTTCTTTCCATAATCTTGGAATCTAACAACAGCCCCAGCTTTCTGGGGAGGTGTGGGACACTACTGTTTTTGGCATTCAACTAGGGCTGGGAAGGTGAGTGATGAATGTCAGCCACCTGGTTCTCTGATGATCTGAGTTCTTACCCTTGTCTCCCCCCATCCCCTCCTAGGTGATCCTCTCCCATTCTAAGATTCAAAGCTGGAGCATCTGAGAGCTGAGCCAACTAGGCTCAACTAGGGGTCATGCTGGAGGTGCCTCACTGGGCCTATGTCAGCCTGTGTCCTCCTACACTCTGGTTCTACTCTGAATCACACTCACTTCTGCATGTCTTATCTCCCCCTTACTTGAGAGCAAACTGAGTGAATAAATCTAAGCCTCTTGTTTAGATCCTCGTCAAACTTTTCGTCCTCAGCATTTTCATTTACTTTCACATGAAAGGCACAAGAAATAGTGACCAGATCTGTGGTTTCACTTGTACAGGAGACTATGGAGGCAAGTCAGCACCTTCTCAGCCCTTTGCAGTCTTAGGGAGCTGTCTGGCAATGACAGATGATGGGACTCTGCCAGGGTCACACAACTGGGGTGAATCAGAAGTGGGACCTGAACCCAGGTCTTTGGACCTGGAGGCCAGCTCTCCATCCACCACCCCGCAATGCCTCCTGCTTTCACATGAACAGGTGACAAGTGATCAAACCAGGATACTGATATCAATCTTCACAATCAAACACTCAACACTGAGAGATGAAGCTAGCAACGAGCTAGGTCAAAGTATTATCTTTTTTTTTTTTTTAAGTTTGGGGCTCATGTAAACAGGTGACAAGTTTTGTTGATGACTTCTCAAAGATTTTTTTCAAAAGCCCACATACATTTTCCAAATAAATTTTCCCCCTGTACGTTTTGAATAAGGAATAAAAAAAAAATGCTGTTTTAAAAAGACTCCCACCCTACTTTTGCTTTGTTCTGTGTGTATGAAAAAAGAAGCTTTAACTCAACCACATCCCAGTCTCCAGGCCCTGGACCACTTCTCCTGGCTCTTGTGGCAGCTCTACTGCCCCCTGCTGACTAGAGGTGGCACAGGGCCTCTGACCACATGTGGACTCAGGTTCAGTGGCAAAAGACTTCTACCTTCCAGCTCAACCCACACCCCAAAGCGTCCCTATTACAACACATATGACAACAGTGAGGGGTCACCTGGTCTTCTGACACTGCCTATTCCACTTTCAGAGAGTGCTACAGGCAGGGAAGTTTTCCCTGATGTCTCCCAAATTCTCTTCTTCCAATTCTCATCCATTGCTACTAGTTCTGCCCTCTGGAACCAATCTAATCACCCTTCCACACTACAGCCTTTGAAATGCCTGAAGACAACTATCATTCCCCCCAGTCTTCTTCTCTCTAAGCCAAACATTCCTCCTTTCCTCCACCGATCCTCACCATGGCATGGACTAGCGGCCCTTCAGAATTCTGCTTGGGCCCCTTCGGACATTCTCCAGATAATCAACATCATTCCTAAATTCTGGTACCCAGAACTACATACCAGACTCTGGATAGGGTCTATCCAGGGCAGAGAACAACAGACTAAGTGTCCAGCAGCACCTTCCTGGGGTAGGTCACACTGAGTTTTCTTTCTGACCAACAAAGGCGGCCATGCCATTATCAGGAAACTCATATGCAAAGAGGCAGCTGTGAAGTCAGCAGTGGGGGTGGCGGTAAGTGGTTTCTGAATCTGAGTTCCTTTCCCCTAACAAGTGGCCACTCAGCTTCCTCATCCTTCTCATTTCAGCAGGACCTCTACCAGTCAACCTTAAAAATGAGAAGCCACACTGATTTCCCATTCTGTAAAAGCTCTGCTTTATGAGAGGCAGCCTGGCGTAACAGTGGATGGAGAGCTAGCCCCGAAGCCGGGAAGACCTGGTCTCAAGGACTGCCTCAGGCACGTCGTGGCCGGATGATGCTACACTGGCCTTTTAACTTCTCAGGACTTTGGGCCACTCTCCAAGATTAGAAGTTGCAGAGAAGATGCCACCTAGCATTGGTAGAGGAAGCTTCCTCATCTGGAAGTTCCCTATATAAATGAAATCCCAGGGTGGGTCTCTATTCCCATTTCTAGGAATCCTTACTCCCCTGTCTCTATCATGTCCCCCACTCCACCTCCTGGAGGTTAACAGCATTAACTCCAAGAGGCCCATGGAAGGGAAACCCAGCCTCAGTGCTTAAGTGACCAGCTTATGAGAAAATACCCACACCTCCTCATGCCAGTCTAAACTGCTAACTACTAGCTTCTGTCTCACTCATTTTAAGAACTGAGGTCTTATGATTTCATTGGGTCACTTACCCTCTTTACATTTTGCCACTACAAATACAATGAATCAAATTTTGTCATTACAAGGGCACACAGGCCTAGGAAGCTGGCAACATCTTTGCTGTACAGCCCTCTGCCAGTGGTAAACATCCCCAGCAGGATGGTCACAAAATACTTTGTGTTTAGAAAGTATGTTGTGACTATCATCACAGGGAGATTGATTTTTGAAGTCCTGTAGAGGCCCCAGCAGTCCTAGGTCAGCAAACACCAACGTAACATTTCTGCCCACAACATTGCGGCAGTAAGTTCAACTCATGTCGTCAAGAAACACCAGGATTTAGGGGAGCGAAGGTGAATTCGTATTTAATAAGTGAAACCACTGCTGCCCTAAGAAAAAGTCATTACCCCACCTACCAACCGCACGGATGGAAGCCCTCCAAACTACTTCAAAAGCCCCCAGAAAAGAGGCAGCGCAGCAGCACTGGTTTTTACTGAAGAACAAAGTCAACCATAACTTAATTAGGGGTCAGCTCAAAAAGGCCTGGACAAAGTCCAGCTGAGAGCCAGGAGCTGCTCTCGTAGAGGCGGGAAGGGGGGGGGGGTGTCCACACACACACACACACACACACACACACACACTACATATCACTGATTGGGGTGAGGGCAGGGAGGAATCAAGGAAGTCTTCATGAAAGAGACAGCATGAAGGTTTGGGCATTATAGGATGTTTTCAGAAAGTAAAGAGGGGATGCAGGAAGGACATTTCAGATAGAAATTAAGATTTCATTATATTAAGTTGTGGTGCCTAAAGGAAAAAGTCCCGTAGTTCTCAAGGAGATTTCTTCAGAGAATGAAATCCAATATGAAAATATGATTTTTGTGTAGACCATTGCTTAAATTCAGCTATTGGTCAGTCAATCCTTACTGACCTGAAGCCAGGGCCCAGTTTTCTTCTCAGGATGACAAATACTATCTTTGCTTTGGGAAATGGGGAGCTCTCAGCCTGATTACAGGTCCCACTTCCCCCCACCTGAGCCAAGGACGCCGGCTGCACAGGGGCAGGTGTCTCCGTTGTTGAAGTGGTCTTACTTCATACCTGCCTCACTAGCCTTGCACGACCCTGGGCTTCTGAGGAGCCAGAGCACGACTTAAATGAACTTGACAGAGAAGGTGCTGGGCCACACGTGTGCTTCATTCTGTGGTTGGCCTGGTGCTCTACACCCCTGGGGGCAGAAAAGGCTGAGCTACTGGGCTGCCTGAGACCGGAAATACTGGGGCTTAACACGAGGTCCCTCAGTGCCACCAAGGTGTGGGGGGAGGGTTGACTACTTCTGCACAAAAACAGCCTGTCTGATCATCCGACCAGAGCCAGGACTGTGGCCAGGCTTAGAGGAAACAGTAACAAAACAAACAACAAAGCAAACGACCCGCTATGTCTTTAACCAAAACACACCGTGGCAAGTCTCTATTTTAGGCAGTTTTTTTCCAAACTTCTAATTGAACCAAACTTTTAAATGGAGAAAACATTTAAATTGATATTTCAAGCGGCATAAAATAACCCAGGGCCTTAACCAAAGGGCCCTACTTCCCAAACTGCCTTTCTCCCATACACAGTTTTATTTAATGTGAACCAAAATAGGATTTTAAAATCCCAATCAGATTCTAACTCCTACATGCCCGTAAACATCCATTAAGTATTGGCAGAATGGCAATGAAAATGTTTCACGGTGATACATAAAATCCATTCTAAATAATAAGCAGGTCCATTCAGTAAAGTCCTATTCCAAGAGGCTGAGTAGTACAGTAGGAAAGAGTCTTAGGCCTGGAGGCTCTGCTCTCAGAGCCCAGAAGGGCATGAGAAACCCAGATATTAACAATATACATCACTGGTGGCTGGGGAGAACTCAGGAAGTCTCCATGGAAGAGGCAGCACAGGAGTTGGGCTAATTATCCAGCTGCCCCACCCTCTCAAACTCCAGTTCCACATCACCACTGGCTATCCTGCAGGCATCTTGAATTCAGCATGTCCCAAACCAAGCTCATTACCTTTCCCCCTATACTTACCCCTCCTTAACTTTCTCGCTTCTGTCAAAGGCCTCAGCATCCTTCCAGACACCCATGTTTGCGGCCTTCGAGTCATCTGGATCCTTCACCCTCCCTCACCCACAAGACCCAATCGTTCTCATGGACCTGGCTTCTACAGTCTCTATCCCATTAGTCCCCTCCACTCGATTCACACAGCCCACATCACCTTCTGCTGGGACTGCTGAAACAGCCTCCTTATCAACCTCTCTGCCTCTAGTCTCTTCCTTTCCCAAACCAACTTACAAAAAGCTCCTAAACTGCAAATCCTAAAGCAGAGGTTTGGTCATTAACTCTTCTCTGCTTCTATGCATCTGAATAGGACATCACCACATCCTCCTAAGGTACCTTTTCTCATTTCTGCTTGAGAAAATCCTTCTCTTCTCTCAAGACCCAAATCAGGTGCCGTCGCACCCATGAAGCTTTCCCTGAGGTTCTTCTGATGAATTCTCTGACAGCATGTCACCTGAATCTTTCATTTGTCCTACCATGTTCTACCTTGTATTATATTTATTTCTAAATTACTTATATCCTCCCTTCATCCATCCATCCATCTCTCTCTCTCTCTCTCTCTCTCTCTCTCTCTCTCTCTCTCCTTCATCTTTGGTTCTTAAAGGTCATCTAGCCCAACTCCTCATTTAACAGATGAGAAAACTGAGGCTCAGAGAAGTTCAGTAACTTTCCCAAGGTCACACAGAAGGTCAGCAACAGAGCCGGAATTTGAACTCAAGTCTTGTGACTCTAACTGAACTGAACTGGGCCTTAGATTTACTTTTGTAAACTATTATGGTCGAGCTAATCAAATGAAAAGTGAAAGCCTGATCACTGAAACCACTAAGGAGAACACTCTTCCAGCACTTGGTGGCACTTCAAAAGAGCCCGCCACCAAGCAGAACACTTGTTTATCATTCTTATTCCATTAAAAGCAGTCCAAGGAGTACTTTGTTCACTTTGCCTCTTCTTGAAAATGTTAAAACAGCTTTCAAAAGCAAAGCTTCTCTCATTAGGCTGGACTGCTAACCACTTAGTCCAAATGAGTAAGATTTTATCATAGGGGGAGCTGAGTTTTAATGGACTTCAGAGGCTTGAGAGTTGAAGGATCTTTGGAACAAGCTAGCACTGGCAGGTGGACAATTCCATCTCCTGAAAGATGAGGATCTGCAGGCCCAGAGACATGAGGGATTCGCTCAAGGACACACAAACAAAGCCCACCAGCATCAGACCCAGGGCTCTGCTATCTTAACCAAAGCCCTTGGTTTACCTACATCTTAGTATGAATGAACTTTGTGTAAAAAAAAGAGCAAGAATCTTGCTCATATGCACTTGAGATCACTCTAGACCAACCTCCTTTTTGCAGATCAAGAAACTCGGGGCCTTGAGAGGGGAACTACCCTGATGTAGTGGAAAGAGCACTGGGTTCAAATCCTATTTCTGACACATGTGACCTGTATGTTGACTTAGGCCTCAGTTTTTCTGTGCAGCTTATGAGCCTTGAGTCTGTGGCTGTCCTAGCCTGCATCCTAAAACTATTTCTTTTCACCTTCTGTGGCACACCTGATTAATGAGGAATTAAGGGCCTCTAGAGAGACCCTGGAAAGCAGCATCTGAGTGTGTCCAGAACCTGGCCCATATTTCTGTCCCCTCTTTCCAGTGCACGGAGCCACCCTTGACCCTCATCAGGTTTCTCAGAGCATTTTGCCTTCTTTGTTCCATAGCTCTCACCTCATGCAATGCATGCCCTATGCCACCCTTATTAGCTCACATGTGCCTCTTAAGCCCCTTAAGAGCAAAGACAATAGTTTTTTCCACTGGGATCTTCCCAGAGGCCTGGCTGTACCCACAGAAGGCCACAACGTATTTACTGAATTGGATGGGCTTGGCTTCTCACTAGGCCAGTGACAGTAGCTTCATGGAAGTTTTGTGTTGGAATTCCCAGTGAGAATTCTTATTTTTAGAGATCCCTCTGATTTTGAAGGTGGTTATCTTGGACCAAAACTGCTGCTAACTCTCACTCTTCTCATGTAAACAGACAGCAAGAATGCACAAACAGCAAAACCCGCAGATTATCCTAAATTGCACTTCTATCTGTTTTTCATCACCTTCCTCTCTTATGCTCTGCAGATTTCAAAAGGCAGCAAAGTGTACTGATCTGAAATCTAACCATTTCTCCCCTCCCCTGACTACTGCTAATCAGAACTATCCAAGATGAAGAAAGAAAAATCAGAAGACCTGGATAACTTGAAAAAGTGTGAAATCTCTGTATTGTACAACCAAAAAGAAAGGTTTTGACAACAGAGAAACATTTATCTTAGGCTATTAACACTGAACAGAGAATTGAAAAACACACTTCAGAGATCCTGGAAGTACCTTGCACCTAGAAGACACTCAATAAATATCTGGTGAACTGAATAATGCAGAGGTTATCTGGCTAATCTAAATAATCTGAATATTATGCCTTTATAACATTGGTTCAAGGAAACACCTAACAATTTTACTAAGACAGAGAGGCTGCCCCTCTTGGAGACAGATCTGCCTAGAGTAAAGACTTTCCATTAGAAAACATTAATATTTGATAAATGCTCCTAATTCAACTCACCCACACCAACATCCAGGGGATTTAAAGAGTACTTCAAAATTTTGTTTGGGATGCTATTAGATACAGACATCAGGGCAATATAATAATTACTATCACCTACATGGTAATGAACTGTTCTATATAATCATTCCTTCCATCCTATCAGATCGTATGAAACACGGGAAAAATATTTGGGAGTAAAATTTCTGAATCAAAGACATGTTTTTAATATTATCCCCAAAGTAAAAGTTATTTTTTATTTTTAATATTTTATTTTCCTCCAATTACATGTAAAAACAATCAACATCTTTTTTTTAAATTTTGAGTTCTAAATTCTTTCCTCCCCTCCCCTTCCCCATCCTTGAGAGGATGAGCAACCTGATATAGGTTATATACCAGACATAAAAATATTGAATGTTTTATGTGAATTAGTATTGCATATAATTTTATAGTTATATATATTACTGAAATACTTAAATTGACAGTATCATTCTTTTAAAATTTTTCATCAGTTTTAATTTAATTTTAAAATTCAATTTTATTTTCAGTTCCAAATTTTCTCGTTTTTACCTCCCTTCCCCAATCATTCACAAAGCAAAAAAACCCCAAATCATCCTAAATATGTATTATCATGCAAGACAAATTCCCGCATCAGCCAAGTCCAGAAGAAATATAGACTTCAAATGCATTGAATCCATCGGTTCTAGCCTCTCTCAGGAGATAGCGAGCATGCCTCATTGTGAGTCCACTGGAATGGAGATTGATTTGCAGAGGAAGACATTAAAGTGCCTTCTCTTTTGGCTTGGACACCTATTCTCTCCATGATCTTGGGCAAGTAATTTTACCTTTTTAGGCCTCAGGCTCCTCATCTGGAGAATGGTATTGGATTAAATGGCCTTCAAGAGCTCAGCCAGTTCTACAGAATTGTTTTGTGGGGAGTCCTTGCAAGAATCACGGAAACACTGAAGGACCGACAATGACCCATTTAGTCACTTGGATGAATCACAGTGGCTGTTCAGGCTTGGAAATACCGCAGAGCAGTCATGTCAAACTCTAAAAGAAATGGGATCACTAAGTCATATAGAAGGATCTCTGTGGGCTGACTATTGACTTAGAAAACCACATATTAACATTTTCTATGGTCTAGTGTATTTCTATCTATTTTGTTAAATATTTCCCAGTTACACTTTCATCTGGTTGGAGTCAGGAACTTTTTATTATTAAAGATTGCTGACTGGGGGTAGGAGGAAACAAGGACCATACAAGTAAAACTTCAGTTTATTTAGTTTTTGTTTTAGAGAGAAAAATATGTCAAAAACAAGTTAAACTCCTTTGCTTTTGAAATGATGAACAAGGTCCTTAAAACTTGAATGAAAGCTATTTCTATAAGTGGAAAGAATACTGGCCTAGGAGTCAAGAAACCTAGGGCCTCGGCTCAGTTCTACCACAACTGGCTACATGACTTCTATCAAATTAAAACATGTCTGGGCCTCGGTTCCTTTATTTCTAAAATGAGTGGCTGGACTAAATAATTTCTAAGGTCCCTACCATCTCTTAGAAACACCTAGGTGGCTCAGTGGATAGAGCACTAGGCCTGGAGTTAAGAAAGACCTGAGTTCAAATCTGGCCTCAGACACTTACTAGCTGTGTGACCCTGGGAAAGTCACTTAACCCTGTTTGCGTCAGTTTACTCATCTGTCAAATGAGCTGGAGAAGGAGCTGGCAAACCATTCCAGTATCTCTGCATTAGAAAACCCCAAATGGAGTCACAAAGAGCTGGACACAACTAAAAAGGATCCAACAAAAACACCACCATATCTAACCTTCTATGGCTCTAAATACAATAATAATACTTTCAATTCTATATCAAGCCCAATTAAGGGAGGAGAACATGGAGGATAAAGACAAGGAAGTCCATCTGTTCTACCACCACATCTCCACATAAACCAGCATAATTCGGGCCGTTGCTGTTCACAGGCTAATTACTGTATTGGCTTTCTAACTCCTCTCCCTGGACATCTCTCTTCCCTCTCCAATTCATCTTCCAAACAATGGCCAAATGACCACCCCTAGAACACAGGGCTGACCATAGCGCTCCTTCAGTGGCTCCCAGTAGGACAAAACACAAAGCTCCTTGGCTTGTCATTGAAAGTCCTTCTTGGCCTGGCCCCAGGCTCCCTTTCCAGGGTTTCTGCATATCACTTCCCTTCACGGACACCAAGGTCCAGTCAAACCAGTTTTAATCTAACATTCTGTCTCCCAGGTCTGGTAAATACATATTTTTGTATATACCCCTACATTCAAATGTGAAGTCTTGTAGCAAAGCCTAATTTGTAAGAATATGAAACCTCCCCTACTATCTGGCAATTATTCACCACCTGACTGACTCTAATATAATACATGTTTCATCCCCTTTTCTTCCTCCAGACCATATCCTGGCATTTGTGGGCTGTTTCTTGGGCTCCGCGGCACTAAAAACAACCATGGTAGAGACACATTGCCGTCTGAGTAGAGACCAGCAGTGTTGGTGGGGCTGGCCAGCTCTGGGGGCACACCTGCTGTGCCTTGGGCAGATTAGGGCTCACCTTTGCTGACAATCAGCTGTCAACCACCAGAGATAAGAAACATGGACAGATTACAGTCCTTAGTTCAAAGAAAGTAGATCAATGGGGCCTTATTACTCTGAGCCTTTCATCACAAAAGAGACAAAAATCAGGAAGTGAAAAGAGAATAAACATCATCGGAGAACAGACTTTTTTCAGTTCTTCAAATGTGATTTCACTAGTAGAACAGAAATTCCATGTAGAATGCCAGAGTCCTAGAGCTGGAAGCTACCTTGTACAGGGACAAAAATGGATACCCCAAATAAAACAGAAGCATCAAACAAAAAAGTGGTAGACCAAAATATCCACGGGTTGATAAGGATTTTTATAAACAAGGTGGGCTCACCATTGCCTACTGCCTCTACCAGCAATTCTGCTCCTTCTTGCCAACATCTTGAGGTGCTGCTACCAATTACTTATTTCATCATGAAAAAAAAAACAATTTTGTATCTCATTTTGGATGACCCAGTACAGAAGCAAAGGTGATGGGGAGAGGCTGAAGCAGGAAGAGAGCAAAGTTGGGGCCAATCCCGCATCTCCGGCAGTTTTCCCAACCCAATACTGGCTGCCCATTCCCATTACCCAACCCACTTCTTTGCGAACATTTCTACATTCGTGTCCTTCTTGGCTAGGCTAGAAGAGTAACACCTCTGGCAAGGATGGGCCCAAAATACTCTAGATAACTGGATCTAAATTCTCTTTAAATGTGCAGATCTTTCTTGGTTTCCAGCCCTGTTGACAACAAGGTTTCTATAACACTTTGCACATGCTCTTATCTTCTGGACTGGGCAGTGACTTTCCCCACCAGCAATCTTTCAGCCAAGTTAATTACTGAACTAAAGCTAAGGTGGTGTTTTCCCAACTTGTTCCTCACCCTAAATAAAAACACAGCATTGTAGGTCTGTGACCTTGACTAAATTGCTGTGCCTCTGTCTCATCTGTCCAGGTCTCTTCAATGATCCTTTATAGTAAGCTCCAAAGTGTTCTGGAGCTCCTCTGGTCCAACCTCTGCTTTATGGATGAAGAGAAGGAGGCCCACGAGATGAAGGATCTTACTGAGAGCTGCCATCAGCAGAGCTGGGAGGGAACCTCTGACTCCAAAGCAGCACCCTTCCCATGACACCATGCACTAAAAATGTCCTCTGCTGTAGTGACCCCTTGGACTTTGGGCTCGGCGACTTCTGCACACTAGATCACGGAGACAGAATGAGATACAGTAAGAGCTCCAGACTGCCAGTCCATGCTATACACCCACCGATGTCAAAGGAGCCCCTTCCCTGTTCAACCCCAGGGGCTTTCTCTTGCTTCTGCTTAGCTTTGAAAGCCCTTCACAACCGGGTCCCAACCTCTCTTTCACATCTCACTGGACATTATTCCCCCTCCCTCCCTCTGTGCTCTGGCTCCCCTTCTATTGCAGCCTGTCTCCCATGTCTGGAATGCACTCCCTCTTTACGACTGCCTCATAGAATCCCTCTCTTTTCTGAAAATACAACTCAAGCATCATTTTTGGCCTGAAGCCTTTCCTGATCCACCCCCTCCCCAACTGCTATGACCCTTCCTCCCAAGCTATCTTCTGTTTAATGAAGATATTTTAAATAGAACATATACCTTGTATATACATATATCTTTGTTTACTTTATATCTGTGATGTATTTGCTTATACATGTACTTCTCTCCCCATTAGAGATGAGGGATTGTTTGATTCTTTGTACTTCTATTCCCAGAACCTGGCATGCAGTAGACACAATGTTTGCTGCTTATTAGGTAATATAAATGACCATTTAAAAACACACTCCAAATCACTAATGAGAGAAATGCAAACTAAAACCATTCTAAGGTTGCATTTTATATCCTATAAATTAGTAAAGATGGCAAAAAAAGGGGCAGTCAATGTTAGAAGGGATTTGGGGAGGGAGACACTAATAAATTGTTTGTGGAGCTGTGAATCAGTCCAACTGCTTTGAATATCAACTTGGAATTATGCAAGTGACTAAACTGTCCATACTCTCTGATCTAGCAACTGCATTCCTGCTGTTCTCCAGGAAGAACAAAGAGGAAAACAAAAGTCCACTACATACCAAAATATTCCTGACAGTATTCTTAGTAATAGCAAGATACTGGAGGGAAAAGGGGGTGACGGACCGTCATGTGGCAGATGGCAGGCCAGAGAATCCTCGACATACGTGATGCTTACTCTCCTTGACCGCTCTGTAACAGGTAGTACTGGCGACCGTCCTCTCTTCCCAGACGCTGTCTCCTCTGGGTTTTCATGACATTTCCCTCCTCCTAGCGTCCTTTCTACCTGTCTGATTGCTTCCCCTCGGTCTCATTTGCCCGACCATGGTTATATCCTTCCCCAAAACTGTGGGTATGTCCCAAAGCTATTTTTTAGACCCTCTTCTAGATTCTTTACGTTCTCTCACTTGGTAACTTCATTAGCCCTGACATGCTTGATCATTATCTAAGCAGATGACTCCCAGATCGAACAAGGAATCTATCTACCTAGCCATCCCGAGGCATTCTCCTCAGCTCTAGTCCTCCCTGTCTTTTTATCTTTTTAAATAGTCCCTCAAGGAAATCACTAGTCCAATGTCAGAACTAGAATCTAGATTCTAGGACCTTGGTTCCTACTCTAGTGCTCTTTTAAAAATTTTATTATTTATTTTGAAAATTCATTAAAAATTTTTTTGAGTTCCAAATTCTCTCCCTCTCCCCCCACCCACTGAGGAGGTAAGAAATACGATATCAATTATATATGTGAAATCATGCAAAATGTATTTCCATATTAGCCATGTTACCAAAAAAAAAAAAACCTAAGAAAAGTAAAGTGAAAAAAATTGTGCTTCAATTTGTACTGAGACTCCTTCAGTTCTCTCTCTGGAGGTGAATAGAATTTTTGTCATCTGGAATTGTCTTGGATTACTGTATTGATCAGAACAGCTAAGTCATTTACAGTTGATCATCATACAATATTGGTGTTACTATGTACAATGTTCTCCTGGTTCTGCTCACTTCACTTTGCATCAGTTCATATAAGTCTTCCTAGGTTTTTCTGAAACCATCCTGCTTGTCATTTCTTACAAAACAATAGCATTACATCATGAGCATATACCACATCTTGCTCAGCCATTCCCCAATTGAGGGCATCTGTTTCAACAATCCGGCTAGCAGCTTCTGTGGGGGTGTAAGATCCTCCAACAACCAGCACCCAGAAAGCTGCCAACACGCTGCAAAACCACAGGTTCTTTTGATCTGCTTTAGTAAGGAAAGCAACGTTAAGGGGTTGACAAATTTACTTTAATCCAGCATACAGACAGCATTCACTTAGTTCAGGGGAAAAAGCCAACACCCCGAACTTCAGAACAAAATACAAACAAATTACAAACATCAACAGACCCAATACAGATTCATAGTTACCAACATCTAGGTTCAGCACGGGAGCTCATAACTGGCCGAGTCACGCGCCATCACTGCTGTGGGTAAGAGCTCCGGGGAAGAGAAAGCCAACCCCTGGTTTTATATCTTTTTCAGGGTCAAGGGTGAGTCACACATGCTACTCACCCATGTGACCTAAAATCATCACAAAGAGGCGACTTAAACCCACGTGGTCTAAGAGCCTCTGATGTCCCAAACCTATCACTCAAACTCATGTGTAAACTAGGCCTTCCTTTAGTTAGCTCCACCTGGGGCCCTACCTTGGTTACCAATTCACACCCACATAGGTTTAGCACCTAATTGGGGTTTGGGCCTGTGGCTTAGCACCTCGCTAAGACTCAAAGACACTTAATCAATCATTTTAAAACAGTAAGAAAGTCTCAACTCAATTGGTATTACAGAATCTCCTCAATTTCCAATTCTTTGCCACCACAAGAAGAGCTGCTCTAAATATTTGTGTACATATAGGTCCATCTCCTTTTTCTTTGATCTAGTAGCAATACTGCTGGGTCAAAGGATATGCAAAGTTTGATTGCCCTTTGAACATCGCTCCAAATTGTTCTGCAGAATGGTTGGACCAGTTCACAACTATACCAACAGTGCATTAGTGTCTCAATTTCTCCATATCTCTTCCAACATTTATTATTTTCCTTTTCTGTCATGTTAGCTGATTTGATAGTTGTGAGGTAGACCCTAAGAACTGTTTTAATTTGCATTTCTCTAATAATAATTATTCAAAGCATTTTTTTCCGTATGACCATAGATAGCTTTCATTTCTCCTTCTGGAAACTGCCTGTTCATATCCTTTGACCATTTATTAATTGGGGAATGACTCATATTTTTATAAATTTATCTATATATTTGAGAAATGAGGCCTTTATCAGAGAAATTTGCTGTACTTGCCCTAGTTTCCTGCTTTCCTTCTAACCTTGGCTGCATTCATTTTGTTTGAGCAAAACCTTTTTGATTTGAAGTAATCAAAATTGTGCATTTTAATTCCTGAGATCCTCTCAATCTCTTGGTCATATATTCTTTCCTTATCCATAGGTCTGACTGGCAATTTTCTTATGTCACTCTTTTTGTCTAAATCATGTACCCATTTTGACCCGATCATAGTATACAGTGTGAGATGTCGGTCTACACCTTGTTTCTGCCAAACTGCTTTCCAGTGTTCCCAGCAGTTTTTGTCAAATAGTAAGCTCTTACCCCAAAAGTTTGGATCTTTGAGTTTATCGGCACTAAACTACTATGGCCATTTTCTAATGCTCTTTCGAAGTGTTTATGGTCTATTCTTCTGTCAGGAGAGTATCTGGCCACATTTGCACATGTGTGCATTTGTACACGCGCATTTATGTATTTCCTTAGGTTATTGGTCAGCGCTTACAGATCAAAGTGAGGTGGTTTGGGGGAGAGGTCCCTGCACAAACCCCAGGTGATCATCATGGTGGGAGAATTTTCATCATCAAACTGCTAATCTGAGTGGAAATCTTAAATCCTGAATGAAAATTAAAAGAGATGGCAGATGTCAGAAACGTTAAAAATAGTGGATAGCAAGACTAACTGCTGATGCAATCAGCTCTTCTGGGCTGCCCCAGTGGCTGCGCTATCACACAGTTTTAAAGGACAATTTGGTGAGTCCATTTCAAAACCATTACCTTTTTCTTAACTAAGATGAAATAAAAACTTTGATTGCAAGAGACACTATTAGTCAAATCCACCAACATGTTTTTCTTATGACAGATGGCTTATGCTCTGACAGTGTTTGCATTTAATGCATTAAAGATTACCTATTAATAAGGAAGCAGGGATACTTTCCGCTGATATTTCTAATTATAAAAGAAACAAGTTCTTTGTAACTCACTTTATGATGATAAACTGCAACGAGGTTTATTTAAAGGGTGGGCCTGATGGGACTTTAAAATTTTATATCTAAGTCCTGTTTGTGAAAGGCCCTCAGATGGAGTTGACAGAGCAACATGCTTTATTTCCATAATTGCCACTATGAAGCAACATTTTCTCAGATTCATGGTACCCAGTCTTTTTCCTCTGTGACCCTTATTCAGACACAGTAAGGCTTCTCCAGTCAATCAATCGACATGCATTTATTAAGTACCTAGGATGTGCTTAGGACTTGGCCAGGTGCTGGGGATACAAACCCCAAAGAGGGACAGTCCCTACCCTTAAGGAACTACCTTCTATGAGAGTAATACAAGATAGTAAAGAACCAATTATTATGTGTAGTGTCCATTTCTAAAAATTGATGAAATTCACACATAACAAAGCTGTCACAATACAAACGTGGACATTGGACTTTTAGGCCTGTAGAGACATGGCTGCTCATTCCACCCGCCTTCCTCTCCCCATAGTCTGGGAGGGTGGAGAATAGTGACAGCAGCATCTCAGCTGAGCTGGCACATCTCTGGGCTGCTGCTGTGGGCAGAAAGTGCCAACATAGCCACTGGGGCAGGACCTAAAGCAGGCCTCCCCACTCCTGTCCCAGGGAAAGATGGATGGTTGGAGAATTCCACTCTTTCTAAGAATCCTTCATGATCTTCATGTAAACCCTTCGTGATCCTCATTTGGGTCACTCTTCAGGGATGGGAGCTAATGTCTTGACAGACTGACACAAAATTTTAAACATTTAGGGCACAAAACAACTAGGTGTGAAACAGATCTCTCTGTTATATCTCTTTCTATGATCTATAAATATACTAGCTCACACCTAGTTGTTTTACACCTAGTTTCACACCCTAAATATAGAAATGCATATATGACACACATGCATATTTATTATATGTATGTGAGTAAAATATATACACATACTTATACACAGGTGTATAGACACATCTATTTATAGATACATATATAGATATACACACAACATATAATAAATACTTGCTGACTAACAGTTCATACACTATGGGAAAAATCTTGGAGAAATAAGCAACATATCAGTTTTTATGTGGGTATGATTGACAAGACATTTGGAATTTAAGATTGGGAAGCTGTAATTGGGTCACACATAGGTTTAGGGCTGAAAGGGACATCTGAAGTTTTAGGCCCCCTTATTTTACAGATAAAGAAACTGAGCCCGACCAGAAAGGGTGCCCAAGACTTGTTCACACACGTAGCAAAGTGGCTGAGCAAAGGATATGAACCCTGATGCTCTGATCCTAGGTCTAGCATCATGATGGATGGAAAGGATTCGGTATTCTCCGATATTTCATGCAATTCCTAACAAGAATCCTCTCCCCTTTCCAATTCATTCTTTACATAGCTCCTACAACAATCTTCCAAAAGAGAAGGTCTGACAACATCACTCCTATAGCCTCTAAGACATAATAAAAAATGCATTTCCAGGCCTTGGCAATGTGAAGCCAGTCTACCTTTCTGGGGTGCCTAAACGGGCTGCTTCTAGAAGCCCTTGTTCCAGCCAAACTTGCTTTTGTGGCTGCCTGTGTCTGTAGCACAGATCTCCCAGACATCTGCTTTCCATTAAGGATTCACTCTGGTGCTTCCTCCAGGAAGTCTTCCCCACTTGTCAGCATTCTCTCAGTCCCCAGCTTGTCTTATATTTATGTACCCATTTACTTCTTTGTTTCCCTGGGCAGACTGTAAGGTGAGGGACTTGTTGGTTTCTGTTTTTGTACCCTTGGTGCCTTGTAGCTAATGGGTCTTAATGAATGTATGTTCAATTCCAAAACAGAGGGGAGAGTAGACCAGAAACACTGGCTGTCACTTGGCCAAAGCCCTCTTGTAAATTTAAAAAAGGAGGACTTGGGAAAATTTTTAGTTAATTCTTCAATATCAATAGTATATGCTTGAAAATCTTATAACGGCGATGTCCCTGGTGTAATGCCATGTGCTACATACACGATGAGCTGAGTTACTATGGGAAAAGTCAAGTTTCTTTTGGCAGACTATCATGGAGTATTCAGAGAACATTTTCTCCCATGTGTATATGTTACTTGAATTGACACAGAACAACAACAAAAAAAGCACTAAGTCTCTTGGGATCAGACCTAGATGACCCTGATTGCTGTTGCTGCTCCCTGGCAAGAGGGTGCTGGGAGAAAGCCCTGCCCCTGGCCCCTTTCTTTGCTCTGGGGCATCAGCAGTAGCAACACTCTTAGAAGAAGAGTCAAGTTGGGTATGTCGTAGCAGGGATTTTTGCTCAAGTCATGGGCTAGACTAGCTGGCTTCAGCAGTACCTTTTTGACTCTAACCAAGACCACTGGGATGGGGTGCTTTGGGTATTAGGAAGATCACACCTTACCACACTGGAATGAGCCAGTTTTGTGGCTTTGGTGGTACAGTGCCAAGAACTGAGGATGAGGAGTTGGAGGTGTGAGCTCAAGGCAGGGTCCACTGCCTATGTTACCCTGGCCAATCACCATCTCTGTAGGTTTCGGTGTTCTCTTGCGTACAGTGGGAGAGAGGAAGCTTGGACCAGATCATCTCTAAGGTTTTTTCCTAGCTGCAGTAGGTATGATTCGACAGAAACTAATCAGTCAGGCAGTCAGCTGACATTTATCAAGCAATACCTGTGTGCCAGGCACTTTGCTAAGTGCTGGGGATACAAAAAAGGCAAAGACCATCCCTGCTTTTAAGGAGCTGACAGTGCAGTCAGGAAGAGAAGATGCCAATAGCTACACACAAACAAGGCATGCACAAGATAAACTGGGAGTGATGGCAGAGAGAAGGCATTAAAATTAAGGAGCACTGGGAAGGGCTTTTTGCAGAAGGTGGGCTTTCAGCCAAGGAAGCCAGGAGGTAGGGATAGAGATGGAGAGAAATCCAGGGATGGCAGTTAGTGAGTGAAAATGGAGAGCTGGCATATTGTGTTGGAGGAATTACAAGGAGGCAGGTGTCCCTGGAGCACAGAGTATGCAGGGAGGAGGGGATCAGGTTATGAAAGCTTTTGAACACCGAGAAGGAAATGACCCTGGAGGTAACAGGGGAGCTGCTGGAACTGAATGAACAGGCCAGGGGTGATATGGTCAGATCTATTATTTTAGGAGGGTCAGTATGAGATCTGAGTGAAGGTTGGAGAGGGGAGAGCCTTGAGGCAGACAGTGGTCCAGGACCGTCAGAGGAGGGAAAGCTTGTATGAAGGTAAAATGACACAATCCCTGTGGAATGTGGAATGTCCTTCCTTGCTCCTTCTGCCTCTCTACATCACACCTTTTAGATCCCACTTCTATTTCTACCTCCTGCATGAAGCCTTAAATTCACAATAAGGTCTCTCTTTTCTGAATATATTATGAACATGTAGCGATAACATAACTCAGCACTACTACTACTACTACATTTATGCTCATGAGTTTAGCTTCTGTTTTTAAAACATCTTGTTTTGGAGGGAATGAAAGGTCAAAAATAAATGACTTTTTCTAGGGCAAAAAAGAATGCTTTAAAAAACACCAAGCCATTGTTTTTCCCTTCAGTCAATAGGTACGCTACTGGGCAGCAAATGCCTAACCTCAAACACAAGCAGAGATCACCTGCCTGAGAGCTCAGACCAGAAATGTTTAAATTCTGTTTCAGAACATGTTCTGAATCACCGTGTGACAGTCATGTCAGAGGTTCCCAGTTGCTTCCCCTCTTAAACTGTAAAAATGATTGGGCACATCTCTCACTGTGGCCCTCCATACCCAAAGTCTTTTTTTTTTTTTTTACCATCTTTAGTCTCATTTTGAAACAATCTAAAGGAACCAAAATTCATTCGTGAACATTATCAATAAAATAATGTGATGTACAGAATTCTATGGCAAACAAAACCAAAAATTTGCACAAGCAAAATCTCACACTTGTGACTCTACAGTGATGAGTAATGCAAAATGTGAGTGTGCCCCTTGGGATAAAGTGAAGTCAGATGGCACAGGAAAGTTCTTTCTGCCCATGAACCCATGTGGTAGAGATTCTAATAGTGCAAGAAACTGACCTGAAGGCCCAAGTATCAAAGTAAATGTCAAAAGTGAATCAGGATGGACAGATTCAAGTTTGGGAATCATTTTCTCCCATAATGAACACAGAAACAAAAGAAGGTGATTCCTGCCTCATGATGGGATTACAGCTACGGACCCGACTCTGAAGTTGTATGCTTCTGTTACAACACGTATAGTTTAAAAACTACTCCAACTGTTAAATGATCTGAACGTATCTACAGACATATTTAAAGAGGTGTAAATACGGCAACACTTCAAGAGA
This sequence comes from Phalanger gymnotis, assembly GCA_028646595.1. Taxonomy (NCBI): domain Eukaryota; kingdom Metazoa; phylum Chordata; class Mammalia; order Diprotodontia; family Phalangeridae; genus Phalanger; species Phalanger gymnotis. The sequence goes on along the minus strand of CM053626.1, from coordinate 306,693,807 downwards.
AAGGTTCCAGAAAACGACTTCTGTGTGCACATTTCTAAGAATTCAGCTCTTCCTCTTTCACAGGAGGGTGGGTCACGATTTCCCTAAGAGTCAGCGATGGCTAGTCTATAAAAACAGTCTGCCAAGGGAACACGTCTTAGATCTTTCCTTTCATGCCTGGTGACTCTAGAGGGGTAATTCTCCAGAGTGTCTCTCTGTAGCCGTTTACCTAAAGTGGCTGCACGTGTCCACTGATGGCTTTTGTTTGGTGATCACGGCCATGTCAAACTTGTTTAATTACTGCTTCCCAAGGCTTACACACTACTCCCTAAACAGAGAAGGCAGCTCGAAAGCTTTTAGAGGGAATACACCATTGCACAGGCCTTGCCCATGAAGTGGACCACAGTTCACTGGAACCAGCCAGTTCAAATAAACAAAATGGAAACAGACATTTCTAGCAAACTATCTTGAAAGCTTTCCATTAGAGTCTATCAGGGGTATAAGCCGAGAACAGCAAGTGTCCACGTTGGAGTGGCTCATGTCTCTCCTTCCCTTTTAGTCTTTCCTAGTAATGATGAATAGATCTTTTTCTGCTTCATTTGATAGCTAGAAATCCCCATGAAAAACAATATGAATCTGTCTCTGACTTCCCACTGAGCTTACTTGACCCTTCCTGGGATGTACAACTAATGGTAACCTACCAGAATTCAAGGGAGTGGTCTATTGGCCAAGGTTCTCCAATTGAATTTGGGGAGAATAATTACATTTAAAGTAGAAACACTCCTAAACTTCTGGTCTGCTGGTAATTTGTGCCAATTCCAAATACATGCAGCACTTAAGAGCAGTCTTCTGGCAGCTAACCCCTGGCTCTGAGCTTCGGTCCCTCTCCTTAGCACTAGGCCAGCACCAGCTTTGCTCTCCAGGGGTCCTTGGGTTGGAGGGTCATAGCAACAGCTGAGGGGAAAAAGGTGAGCAGAGTTGATCAGAGCAAAAGGAAGGTGGGAGCAAAAGCATAGGACAAAAGTAGGGTGGTTCAGGAGTATAAAACAAGGAGATATCTTTCCTTGAGTGGCTGATCAACTAGAACTCAAGGTGGTAACACAAGAGAAAGTCTAAAAAATGTCCTGAGGAATGTCATAACTTTAAAGAATAACACTCATTCAGTATGTATGTGCCTGTATGTGGAAAACTGGTCTCCTCATGTTAGATCCTCTGCAGTGGCTGGTCCTAGTCTCCAAAGGCTTCTTCTAGCTCAAACACTTCTTAAGCACTGCCAGTGTCTGGCACATCATAAGCTCTTACTAAACGCTTGCTGACTAGGTAAAAGGCATCACACTAGCTGCTAGGGAGACAAACACAAAAATAAGCAGCTCCTGCTACCTGGAAACATGTTCTACTATGGAGATAATAGGAGAAAGCAGCAAATTTACTTTTATGAAGCCACACAGAGCACGAAAATGTGAGATAAAAACTTGTTTTTGTAGATTCAATGCTTTGGTCCTGACTCAACCCCCTTGTCCCCCCCTCTCCACCATGACGCCATGTACCAGTTAAGTGTGGGATCCCACATTGTGAATGAAGGCCTAGTGCAAAGGGAAGCCACCGACGTTGATGACAGAACAGCTCAAAAAAGCCAAGACCTTTGGTTTCCATGTTATAGACCAACAACTTGCTCTCTAAGGGTCACCAAAGTCTCAGGAAGTGGAAGTGACCCTGGCTTCTTGAAGGCTATGCTGGTGAAGCACAATTGGAGGGAGAGGTCCTACTAAGCTGGTTGGGGGCTTTCAGGGTAGGCCATGCACTAGACTGAACGCTTGCAGTCTGAGGACCAGCCTGGCTGAACTTGGAGGCTCATCACTCTACGGGGTGGTCACCACATGATGACGGGTTTGGGTGTTCTTCTGGCCACAACCAATACTCTCCACTAGGCAGCAAGGGGGGAAGTGGATAAAATGTTAGATCTGGAGTCAGAAAGTCCTGAATTCAAATCCTTAGTCAGATACTTACTAAGTGTGTGACCTGGGGAGTCACTTCATGACTGTCTGCCTCAGTTTTCAATAGCACCTACCTCCCAGGATGGTTCTAAGGATCAAATGAGACCATCTTTGTAAAAAGATTTACAAACCTTAAGGCGCTACATAAATGCTAGCTATTATTAAGAGTGGCCGCATTTAGGGGAGATGGAAGCAGCATTTACACCAATACGATGATCCAAGATCCCTAATGGACTGAAGGAGGTGCCCTTAAGAGCAGGCTATAACGGAGCCCAAAGGGGACACCACTACTCTAGTTACCGTCAGTAATCATGTCTGTAAAAAGGCAGGCATTAGGCCCTCTTTCCACAGCACTGTCCCCTCCCCTACTGCCACACTGTTTTTCTGGAAAACAGGTTCAATATGCAGCACTTGAAGGACAGAAATTTTCCAGAAATGCAACATCTGCTAATTGACATTCTTGATAACTCGAGTACCCAGATCAGGAACCCATGCCCTGTCAAATCCTCCACTTGCCTAGTTCCAGTAATCATCTCCACCTAACTTCAGACACCCCTCAGTCAAGTCACATCCCACTTGGAATTCAGCACCTCTCTCCTGTCCCACTATCTCGCTGCCTATAGAGGGACCCTTGGTTCCCTGGCCCAACCCTATTGGTCCACTCTGATTTCCTTTGACTACACAGGTCATGTGTAGTCCATCCCATGGTTGGCACCTTTAATGTCTCCCTAGAATCCTTTGTCCCCCCCCTGGATCTTCTCGCATCCCAATCTATGAACCTTCTTCTCTGGCTAACCAATGTCTGGCTTCTCTACTTCTGAGCAATGCTGGAGAAAAATCAGGAAATCACATGGACTTTACCCATCCCACGCTTAGGATATTCTAAAGCCCAAGCCTCTGCTCAAGAAACTGCAGAGACTCCCTACAGCTCCAAGGATCCAACAGGGCCACAAGCACAGGTGGAACAGAGGAGATGAGAATTAGAAGAGGGTGAATACCCAACCCCAGAGCTGGAGGAGGGAGTGGTGAGTCACTGAGAGAGTGGCTTTTTTCAAAAAACTGAGTGAAGGGATGGGAGAAGAGCTGGAGGGGGTAAAGGAGAATGAAGAGAGAGCCTGCTCAGGCTTGGGGAGATTTAAACATGCCTCTAAGCAGAGGGAGAGGGCTTTCACCCCTCCACTGAAATTGTTCTCTCAAATCTCCTCCACCTAGATAAATGGCTGGCCCTAGGGCAGAAAGAGCAAAAACTCAAAACGACTCAGTCTTTTCTTAACTCTTTACAATCTGATTTCCAATTCTCAAAATTATATTTAAATTGCTTTTTCAGAAGAAACCCATGACTTTCTTAAAGCCAAATCCAATGGCTTCCCCTCTTGCTTCTTTTGTAGCTCTTGACATGGTTGAGATTTTCCCACTGGAGAAAACCCCTCCCCTGCAGCTGTAGAAACACCACATTCTCCTATTTCTCCAGCCCACCTTTCTTGGTCTCCTTCAATAGCACCTCCCCCTCTCTGCCATTCCCCCTCATGGGCCTCCATCAAAGACCTGTCTTTGATCCCCTCTGCTTCTCTCTCTCCCTTCTTTTCATCTTTAGTCCCATGGCTCTGACTGCCACCTCTATGTAGATGACCTCTACTGTCAGCTCCAGACCAGCAATTCCAGTTGCTTAGAGGTCACTTCTACTTGGATGCTTCATCAGCAACACAAAGTCAATATATCCCCAAACCTGAGAAAGCAGCTTTCCCTTAAACTTGGTATTTTTTTTCTGACTTCTCCCCTTCTGTCTGTTGCTTCACTATCTACCCTATCTTCCATAGTTACACTGGTATTATCTACAGCTTACAACTCCTCCTTGGCTCTTCCTTTCCCCTTACTCTTCATCTCCAATCAGTTGCCAAGTCTTGTGAATTATATCTCTTTGACACTTTCTCTCTACCCCAACACAACCATCTTTATCCAGGCCCTTTTCACCCCTTGTTTGGACTACCACGATAGCTTACTAATTGCTGTCCTTGTCTCCAGTATCCTTCCCTCTCCTTTCCATCCTTGATAATATTCTTAAAGCACAGATCTGTGCTAGGTATTTAATAAGTGTTCACTGATCGATTCTTCCCTACCTCCCTTATCTCTTACATCCAAGTAATCACCAAGTTATGTCAACATCACCTCTGCAAATCTCTTAAATTAACCCCCCAATTCCTTCCCGAGGCAACCTTAATAAATACCTTTAATACCACGTGTCCCTATTGAAATAGTCCAACATAGCTTTCTATCACCACTCTTTCTTCCTCTAATCTGTCCTCCAAACAGCTTCTACAATATTTCTTATGAATACTAGTCACACATACATATATAAACAAATATGTATTTATGCATGGTGTAATACATATGCGTATGTAAAACATACCTGTATATGTATGTATTCATGCATGCATGTATGAAAGATATTGGCCAGAAACTTCATATGGAGAGTGAACTGGGCCCAGGATGGAAGAGGAGGAAGAGAATGGGCTGGATTGCTCTTGAGATTATAGCTGCCCAATACTTTTACTGACACAAAACCCATCCGTTAAACACTGATGTTCCTCCAAGAATCAAAATGGCGTGTACGGTGACTAGGTTGTAGCATGTTATTAATGAGGACTTACATACTAGCAGGAGCACAAGAGAAATCACCTAGAAGGTGTATTCAAATCGGTTGGTGACCTCCTCCATGTTCCACAGTGAAGATCACAACCAGTTTGTGACAGCCCACCCTGGGCACCTCTTGGCTCAAGTTCTTCCACAAAGTCACCAGTGATGATTTGTGCAAATGCTATCTTAAGATGCTGAAAAACTCCTACCTGCTCACTCAAGTCCTAGATCAGCTGACCTTTGGGTCCACTGGTTTAACCAGTTCCAAGTTTTCCTAATTATACTATCATTTAACACACATCCCCTCAAAAGTTGCTATTTTTGTAAGCCAATGGTTCTTGAAAGATTCCTGCCCCTGCACTTAACCCTAAACTTAAGGAAGGAACATAGGACTTAGAAGATCTATTCAAGATTTCAATATGTCTTTTACCACCTGCATTTTCCTGAATAAAATCAGATGTGATGATCTGAAAGAGGAATGGTGTACCAGCATCACACTACTTAAACAACCAGGCTATGCTTAAGAAAATATCCTTTCAGTTACTGACTTCTAAGAAAGCAGGATTCAGAGATTATTGTTGTGTTGGGGTCTCTGATTTGGCAGGAAAACTGCTATTTCTCCTTCAATGCAATTAAATTAGTTAAGTACAGTTAAAATAGTGTCTAAGAAGGGGTTCATCCGGAGGCATCAGGGAGGACAGGTGAGCAAAGACACTAATATTTTTTGTTAGTAACCAAAATATTCAATGAAATGTGAGGAACTTTGAAAAATTCATAAGATCTGTTTCACAAATTACCAAGTCAACTGGAAGCCTGAATGGTAAAAATGACAAAAGATTTGTTCTTATGGTTGATAAAAAATTTATATCAAGGCCTTAAGTAAAGTTACTTTCTGTGTTCTGATTTAATGAATCAGATGAGCAGTGGGTGGGCAGGGTGACCCAGACAGAGCCAGCTCGCTGAAGCCTGTGTTAATAATGCCCCTGGTACAGTCTTTCTTGGGACAGTGAAGCCAGAACAATGTGTCAGACTGAAGCAATATCAAAGGCAGGGAAAGCAGAGCTAGGCAGGCTGGCGTTGGCCCACGCCACTCCTCGACTTGGGAATGGCTGCTAAGTACTTTTATGTCCTACAGGCTTCAGTGACCCAACAAGCCCCAGAGCAGCCGCAGCAGCAGTGTGGTAATAAATGGTCCTGAAATAAGATTTTTGCCATTTTGTAATTCAAGCTGAAAAACACACGAAGATTACTTGATGGTTTTAACCCTATTGAAAGGCTCAGCCTGAGAACCCACCAGTGATTTCTTAAAAGGCGAACCCATGTTAAATGTTTCATGTAGGCTTGTGTAGTAGGATTGTTTTTATTTCTTTTAAGTGCATTGAACTTTAAAATTTCATATTAACTGGGGAAAACAGGGTCTACAGGGAGTTTTTGGATGCCATTAATGATAAAATATGTGGAAGAGAGATGGAATGTTATCAGCTGGGGGGTACACCAGAGACACCTAAACAATGAAGCTTTGGGGCGACTGCTAAAATGTTTTCATTCAATACCAAATGCACGTTGATGGTTTTGCCCTTCAGCTTCCCATTTCCAAAACTTTCTTGTTTCAAAAGGGACTAACTGAACTAGCTTTTGTTGTAAATTCTGCAGAATAAAGGTTTAAAAAAAATGCAAATTAATAAGGACTTATATATGTGTGTGCATATATATCCATATGTACATTTATGCACATGTGTGTATGTATGTATATATACATACATATAAAACATATATCTATACACACAAATTATAGATCACTTAAGAAAATATTCTTCCCACCGTACAGGAGGCTAAAGCAGGGTACAGAGAAAAGGCAGAACTTTTATAATTCAGTTTGGAAAGTTAATTAATGGCATTTTCTTTTCAAACAAAATTCTTCAAAAGCTTTTGGACAACAATAATGTAACACACACACTCACACAAGCTATAGAACATTACTTAGAATTTAAAAACTCAATGAGTACTTACAGTGATAATAATACAATAGCAATTAAGGTCCATTCTGCAGGCTTGTGAATGATATTCTTACTTGTTAACCTGAAAAAGAGTAAGAGATATGAAGATAAAATCAAATTATTTTAGAAAAAAAAAAGGACCACAGACGCCATCTGGTCCGATCCACCTCTATACCTTCTCCCTCACCCCCACACACATTATTCCCTCAGCTTTGGGCAGATGTTTCACCATCACAGGGTCATCAGGCTACAAAGGTTCGTCAATAGAGTAATCTTAATTTACTTCAAATGCCATCGGACCAGAATGAAGTAGAACAGAAAGAAGTCCTCCCTAATTCTGGAAACTGCATCTATTAATGCGAGGTTAGCTCTGAAGCTTTTTCATGTTACGACATTATTATTACTCCACAATGGGCCTTGAAGATAGGAAAACAGAGGATTTGCCAATGAATTCTGGATTGTGAAAAAATAGCTCTTCCATTATTTCCAGATGAAACATTATTTATAGCAATATGAATAAAACAAAAGTCAGGTTTTACAAAGAAGGATATGCTTGGTATTTGTTAAAGAAAAAGTTCTTTGGGCCTAGGATGGTATATAGTAGTAGACAGGTGATATACAAAGGGCAGCTAAATGGCCTAGGGGATTGAGTGCTGGGTCTGAAGCCAGGAAGACTCATCTTCGAGAGTTCAAATCTGGCCTCAGACACTTACTGGCTGTGTGACCCTGGGCAAGTCACTTAACCCTGTTTGCCCCAGTTTCCTCATCTGTAAAATGAACTAGAGAATGGCAAACCACTTTAGCATCTCTGCCAAGAAAACCCCAAATGGGGTCACTAAGGACATGACAGAAAAATGACTAAACAAGAGGTGGTATGCAGTTTTCACTCGATAAATACCATTTCAAATAACATAATGCTCTTGCTCTGTTTTTGCACAAACAACAATGCTGATGTTGGACAGAGATGGGAACCAGCCTTATTTACAACCCCCTTTTTTGACAGAAGAACAGGCCAAAGAAGCAACTGGCTGAATGCTGTCTCCTCATCTGGCCTTGCCCGGACCCCCGTGGAAGTGCTAAGGAACTCTGGAGGAAACGACATGGGCAGCAGGAGCTCAAGAGGCAGCAGAGAGTGGATGACAGCTAAGAAGACTAAATCTTCATTCAAGAAAAGGCTAGCCGGCTAAAGTCAAGTTTCCCCTGCACTCTCTGCAGCGCCCATTTGAATTTCTGAGAAGTTCCCTGAATCCCAAATAACTGCTGCTCTGCCAATTCTCCAACGGCTCCCCCAGGGTAGATTACTGCTCTGGGAATACTTCCAGGGAACTGGCCCAAGAAAAAGAAGTTAAACATCTTGTTTGGGGTCATCCTGGAAATGATTATTAAGCATTCGCTTCCTTTACTGCGAGCCCCAAAGTCCCAATTCTTTAATAGGCCACTTTACGACAAGAAGTTTGACTGTAAAATTAGACATACACACCCACAAACACAATACCCACAAGTGTAAAACATTGTGTCTAAAAACGCTGACAACCCTAGCGTTTAAATATAAGACTAAGACCCACTTCCACAGAATCACAGAGTTAGAAGGAACCATACAGACCATCTGGATTTTTTGTCTCATAGTCCTTTTCGGCAACAGTGTGATTAAGCCTATGAACCCCTTCTCTGAATAATATTTTTAAATGAATAAGATATACAGGATTACAAAGGAAATCAATTCTATCAAAATAACGATATAACTTTTTTTCCTGTCCAAGTTCCCAGACCCAAGTTTAAGAAGCCTTGATCTGGTCCAACCTGTAGCTGACTAGGGATCATCTCAACAGATGAAGAGATTCAAGGATGGGGACATGACCACCTGACGCAGCTCATTTGCTTAGGGATAATTCTCATATTTTTAATCTATTTTTTCCAACAGCTGGCTTCAACTTTGCCTCTCTCTACTCACTGCTCTAGAGCCAAGCAGAAGTAAGCCTCTCCTAGATGGTAGTCCTTTAAATGCCTGAAGAGTCTTTTCTAGGCTAATCAAGCATGGTACCCTCAAAGCCCATCATATGGTCTCCAGTTCCTTCATCTTCTGGATGCAGTCCAGCTTATCAGTTTCTTTCCTAAAACAGTTTCTTAACATGTGGGCAAGTAATAGAAAAGGAATTTATAAGTGTTTGTTATAGATGCTGTATTGACAGCAATTTAAAAAGAAACAAAGAAAAAGTACCGAGAGGTTTAAATGTGCAGAACAAATTACAAAAACAGGGTAAGTACAACTCCCTTTCCTTGTTCTTAAATGCCCCGATTTTAAGTTTACATAAATGTTCAAAAGACGTAGCATTTTCGGGGTAGTGTGTGTAGGCAAATTGTTTAACTTTTCCTTTGCTGTACCAACAATGAACTTAATGTTTATGAAATGACTAGATTAGTTGTGTTCTATTATTCAATAAACCAAGTTATAGATTTTGAAATAAATAGCTGAAAAGTACAAGTACCCTTAGCTCCCAAATACAATTATAATTGCTAAAAATGTCTTTTAAAAAAACCTAAATCTTTCTGTCCTGAAACTAAATAGAATTAGAAAAATGCCTTGACGAATCCTGATGACAGCAACAAACATTACTAAGAACCTTCTGATGGAAACACTCTGACAGGTAAATCACATGTGAAATTCCAGTTAATCTGCTGAGCTGAAATCTAGTGGAAAAGACAGCTCTGACCCACTGGGGAAAAGGCTCTTCAAAGAACACAGAAAGGGGCTTCAGGCTTATGCTTTACAAGGTCTCTATTGATCTGAGCTCTAGAAGCAATCCTTCTTGTTCTCAAATGGAGAAATATGGTTACTGGTGTCAATTCACTCTTCCCCAGTGCCAGTATTGATTGGCAAGGTCTCAACACTAGTCAATGTTATCAATCTGTTACTTGCAAAGGAGTCAGCCTAGAAACAGATACAGACATCTGTGGCAGGGCTGACTTCCAGAAGGAGATGAGTCTGGCAGAAGAAGATGAGTCTGGAAGACCCCAAAGTCAGTTAGCAGGCTAGATCCCACACAATTTTCCAAAAGAATGAGTCATTTTTAACATTCTGACTAAATCCCCAGGTAAGTGGTCCTTTGTAGAAAACAATCAAGGCAATCAATTCAGAGACAAGCTGAACGTTTACATGAAGGTCTCAGAAGAAAAATTTCCAAAAAACATTTAAAAATAGGTTAATTCCTGGTAAAAGACACAACTGACTCATTTTTTACCTTGTTTTTAACCAAATTAAATAATTGGCAACTCAATTGGAAGGGACAGATCTGTTAGAAAAGGAAGTAAAAGGCTGCTTTTCTTATATAATGTAAGCACACCAGAGGAGGTGCAGGAGCAGGAAGAAGAGGAGGAGTGTTGCAAAATTTGTACCAAGATTTGATTAGACACATCGATGTCTCAGTTACTGTACTTATTAGATGGGACTGAATCTGACAGGTGTGACTCCCCCAGGTAGGAACCTGGGAACGTGTATGGAATTCGGAAGCCACTATGTGGGGTGCACACTATAGACAGCTTAATTAGAATGTCCTTCGTGTCTAGAGACAAATAAAAGGATATGGTCCAAATGGGATTGCATTTCCAGGTTATTGGCACCTCATTTTTCATGGCCTAGAAGATAAGTTTATTAAGGTATAGGCTTATGTTTTAATAAGTACCTTTTATTGTGAAAAAGCAAAAATGGTTATAGTTGTCTCCAGACATTTATAAAATGGGGCAATAGCACCTTCCTCAGGGTTATCTGATCCTCACAAATGAGAGTTAATTAAAATAATATATACAAAGTGCTCTGCAAACCTATGGAAATGTGAGTTATTATAATACTTCTTTATTATTGTATGTGTTCAACTTGTCTCCCCAATTAGAATGTAACCTAGAGGACAAGAATCTTGCTTCGTATTTGTAAAAAATGTTTGTCTCCACCCCTGACCCCAATAGTACCTAACGTTTGCTGACTAAAACCAAACATTTTCTAGCCCAAGGGCCTATGTATCACTGTGGGACCATCTCCAGTTGTCCTGATGAATATCTGGCCTCTGGACCCAGATGGCTGGAGAAGAAAGTGAGGCTGGTGATCTTGCACAGCCCTCCCTCACTCAAATCAAAGTCAACTGCAAGTCATGTCATCATTTCCTAGGTGTCCTCTTCGAGAACAAAGGACAAACACAATATATCACTGTATAGCAACTTTTTTTCCCTTGGCTTCAAATTATTCCATGATGAAACGAACCCAAACTGAATATATCAGGAAAATAGAATCTCATTGGATAATATGGGGCATCCCAAAAGTCTTGTGCAGTTTTAAAGCTATTAAAACTTAGAGCTTGAAGACATTTCGGCAGTCATGAGGGGCCCAGAGGCGGACAATGATTTGCCCAATGTCACAGGGCTAATACATAACAGAGACTTGAATTCAGATCACCCCAGATCACAAGCCCAGCATGATTTCTACAGTGCTGGAATTGGAAGAACATCAGAGGACACAGTTTAGCCTGTACCTAGACAGGAAATCCCTAGAGAACCTATCAGCAGTAGGTCACAGAAGGAAGGAAGGAAGGAAGGAAGGAAGGAAGGAAGGAAGGAAGGAAGGAAGGAAGGAAGGAAGGAAGGAAGGAAGGAAGGAAAGCAGGCATCCCCTGAGGGGGACCCACTCTGTCATCCCAGAATTTCAGGCCTGGAAAGAATCAATATTACAATGCCCTCTCCTTACATATCGGATTTTGAGTGGAAAGAGAGCTTCATCTTCCTGGGGAGATGAAGGCAACATAGTCTAGAAGAAAAACTGAAACTCAGGCTGGAAATATGGAGTCTGAGGCTCTAACTCAACACCCCAAGAAGGAAGACTCACTTAGCCAAGAGGTGATGGCCTAGAAGGATGGAATGAGCCCCCCACTGTTGGACTCAGCTAATGTGCTGATTTGTTTTTCTTGACTAGAGTTATTTCTTACAAGGAAGGGCTTCTCTGGGACTGAGGTGATGTGGGGAGTATGAGTTAGCAGGAAGTGACCAAAATGCAAACTCAGAGAAGAAAGAAAAGTGCATTACTCAAGGCTAAGAAATACACAAACATTCAGAAGCAAGCACAAACAAGGACATTTTGTTACCACCTTTTAATATACGCTCAAAAACATCACTTTAACACAAGTACGTGGTTCCACATACTGGAATGTTTGCGTCTGCCAATGGTATGGTTCTGCTCCTCGAGGACAGGGACCATCTCAGTCTTGTCTCTGTGTCTCCAGATCCAAGTATCGGGCCTTGCACCCACAAGGTAGATCCTTCACAACTACTGACTGTGTTAGGCTTGGAGTCAGGACACCCAGACGTAGAACAAGGTCACCAGTTACATGACCCTGGGCAAAGCACCTACCTCATGGGGCTGTTGTGAGGCTCAAATGAAAATAATATATAAATAGCCCTCTGCAAATTGTAAAGTGCTAAACAGAAGTTATTTTTGTTATTATTATTATTATTTTAATAACTGAAAGACAGGCTGGGGCTCAATCATGTTGGTCCTTAAATGTCCAATAAACTCAGACTTTATTTGGACAAGAGCCATTCAGTGGCTGTAAGGGGGTGACACAGATTATAAAAGGGAGCTGAGAACAGACTCGTTGCCTAAAAGAGGCTCAGAGAGAGGGAGATGAAGCCCAGACCACACAGGTACCTAGGAGCTGAGCTGAAATCCAAAGTCAAGACCCCAGCTCCCAAAGCATTCTTTTCAGTCTGCACGATGCTGGGCCATGCTGTAAAACAGTTACACTGGCAGAAGCGCATGGAGGCTGGACTTTGGAAGGCCAAAACTATGTTAATATATTGTGTGCAAAAGCTAATGAGGACCTGACCTGCGGGCAGTGACAGCTGGAAGAGACCAGAGGGGACAGAAATGAGGGACATCATGAAGACCAAAACCAAAAGAAGACTGGGCAACTGACCGGATAAATGTGGGGGGAGCGAAAAGAAAGGAATCAGATGTCGCTGAGGTTTCAGATCTTGGTGACTTGGCTGTGGCACTACTGGCAAAAATATGAAAGTCAGGAGGATGAAATTATTTGGGAGGGCAGGAAAGGAAGACAATCAGTTCAGGGAGGGACTCTTCTAAATGTCTAAAACAGTAGTAATGCCGTTCCCACAGATGTCTGAAGCCTTAGTGCTTCCTTCTGGGAGTAAGGTATTCTAGAAGTGTGACATCGGTCAAAATGGTTCCATTCTCATGAGGATTCCTTTAGTCTTTTCATCCCCCAGCCTCATTAATTTTTTAAATTTTTTTTAATTTCTAAAACTTAAATATATAATAAGAAAAAGAAACATAAACTTAAATACTAAAACTTAAATATGAAATAAGAAAAGAAAAAAAAAAGCATTTCCATGTGTGCACCAATACATAAAGAGAGGATTCAAGAAAGCCTATATATAATAAGAAAGCCTCTATAACAAATATTACACATTGTGTTCAGAGCTGTCCATATTTTCTTTGCTTCCTTGTAAGTTTTCCCCAAGCCTCATTTCTTATGGTGGTGTTGAAATCTCCAAGTGGTTTTTTTTTTTACAAACCAGAATTCCCTGTAAGCTGCTGATTGCAAGGTTAAAGTAGGGAAAAGAAAACTTTCATACTAACCTAAAAGTCTGGACAAGATTTTTAAGTTCAGTGTAGATATCACTCAATGTAACCTGAAGAGGACCCAAGATTCCAGGCAATCTGAAAATAACAACAAAAATGCTTCAATTGCTTTCTTTTTAAAATATTTTCTTAATTCTGGATATACTTCTGTAATTTGTGTGTAGAATGAGTCTATGCCTGTTTTATCTGTAGCTAATTCTAGAAAGTTCCCATAATATTTTCATGATTAAACAGAGACACATGGCAATGTTTAAGTTCTGTGCCTGGTAAGGTACATCACCAGGACGTGACTGACAGAGACAAGCCAATCTACTTTCCAGGAGGGTCACAAGGTGATCCTGGAAGGACAGAGGCAGGCTGGAGGCATCTGGCACATTCTGACAGTCTCATTTTCTTTCTCATTTCTTAACTTCCAGGTTTTTTAGTGGAGGAGAATCAAGGGGCATACAGGAGGCACATATGAGAGAAGTAGAAAATGAAGTCAAGGTAGGAAATGGTTCTTGAAACCGTCAAGCCTCCAGGGGACATGGTCTCTATCCTGACATCAAAATCAAAGCCACCACCATGGCGGCCAACATACCTTCCCTTCCAATTCTCGTTTTAAACATACGTGATTTGCTAAATGGCCTCCTAGTAGGGCTCATTCTTCTACAATTCTGTTGCATAAAAAAAGTAGGAATAGAATTCCTTCGATGAAATAAAAGTCTACATGGTTCTAGTTTTAGAATCAGTGATTTTCATTAACCAAGATATACCTGACTGCAACTACAAAGTGTGCTTCTGGGAGACACATGCCCAGGACAATTGTAGAAAGAAGCCATACTATGTTGTTTCCGTTTAACCAGACACAGATGGTCTACATGTAAATACAGAGATTTAAAGAAAAATGACATGTTGACACTCTCAAATGTTTTGCCTGTGCATATAAACAGGAGATCTGGGCTATTTTTGAAAACAGTACTTCTTGGAAGTAAATTTACATATATGCAGAAAAGTCTATTTACTATACAATCAACTCATAGAATCTCCTCACCAAAGGCTCCTTGAAAACAATGAAATCATGGGTCTGGTCCTCTTCCATTCCCCCCACACATACAACACCCCCGCCAAAACAAATCCAATCATTGAATTGAAATATCAAAATGAGAGACCTTCTTCCCAACAATGCAATGTGTGCAATGTCAAATCCAAGTCCTTTGGAGTTGTCTTTGCACCTTGTGTTGCTGAGAAGAGCAAAGTCTATCAGGGTTAGTCCTCACAGAATCCACGTATCTGTGGTTGTGTATAATGTTCTTCTGGTTCTGCTCTGCTCACTCGGCATTATATCATGTAGGTTTTTCCAGGTTGTTATGAATCCGTATCCTCCCCATTTCTT
>CM053626.1:306659351-306678685 GCA_028646595.1 Phalanger gymnotis | reverse complement strand
CCAAGTTCATTTCCCAATCCATCTTCTTATAGCCATTGCCATTAAAAACGTCTGAGCTGGTAGGGACTTAAGACATTGAGGGTAACTCTTCCACAGAACAGATGAGGGCACTGGGACTCTTCGAAGGGTGGGTGAATTGCCTAAGGCTTTTCGTAAGTCCGTGGCAGATCACTGACACTTTCTATCTTTATTTTTTTTTATTTAATATATTTAGTTTTCAGCATTGATTTTCGCAAGAGTTTGAATTACAAGATCACTGACACTTTCTGAGATTCTCCTATAACTTAAGTTCCACAGAATATAATTTTCTCCAAAATTCTCCCAGTTTTAAAGGCAGAACTGCCATTTCTGCCATATTTTGAGTCTCACAGAAGAATAAAGTCAAGCTCATATTTAATACTCCACTAATTGATGCACATGAAAAATAACAGAATTTTAAAAGTCTCTTTTGAGATTTTACTACATGGGAAACTTGGCTCTTGTTGAAACCTTTGCGCTGCCTTTCTGGGCCATCCCTACAGAGTAGAACAACAGCCCCATCGTTTCTAAAAATTGCAAACAGAATCATGGCAGGCTGTTCATTGCCACAAGGCAGGAACTTTGCTGGAGCTCTTGGGAGCAGCCACCAGCATGACCTGGGGGCAGAATCAAGCAGGGATCAGCTAGATTTAAAAGGGCTAAAAAGACAGCACTCTGGGGGCCCAGGAGTGTTACTGTAGTAGAGATCATCTTGAAGTTGAAGGAACTAAAAAACAAATAAAGAAGAAATCCTATTCTCTTAAATTCTTCCCTCTTTCCCCCCATACCTGATGCCATGAGTTAAGACATACCTTGTCTGTAGTTTCTGCTTTGGGGGGCTGCTCATCCAGAACATATTTTCCTCTAAAGAACTCCCTAATCCTTAAATTCAATGCTTCAGTTTCTTTTTTTAGGCTCTCGTAACTTGGCAGAGGGTGAATGGCAGCGTCTGAGCCACTGAATGGCAGAGATTGATCCAGGCTGTTCTGAGACACCCGGCCAGTAGTGGAAATGTGACTCTCCAGCCCTGGAACTGAGGCCTCCTCACCCTTTTCTTCCTCTTCAGCCTGAGGAGTGGATGGTGAGGCTGTCAGAGGGACAGGGACATAGTTCTCACCATATAAAAACTTTAACGTTTCTTCTGTCTTCCACTCCACCAAAGTCTCTTTGAGGGCTTCAAACAAGCCTGCTTTGGCTTCAGCAGGATCTACCTGGAATGGACTGGAACCTGATGGGGCAGGTTGATTCAACTTTGCAAATTTCCTCCTAAAATGTTCTGCTCCTTTTTTGCTTATGCCTACCAGAGTTATCTGTGAACTATCACAACTATCTTCAGAATTCTCTGAAACTTTTGATTTTTCTGAGGAAAAACAAGTATTTTCCTCTTGTAAACAAAGGGCACAAGCATTCGCTTTGTCCTGGCTGTCTAACGTACACCTGTTCAATTGCTTGGTCACTTCTGCTGCTGGCAGGTCTTTGTCTTGGTGTCTGGAGTTTGCTTGCTGGCCAAGCCTCTTTTTCAGGATGCTTTTTGGATATGGCTGCTGCCTTCCAGGGATCGAATTTGGTTTGTTTCCTGGTAGAAGAGAGGAAACAAATCCTTGCTCATCATCGCTGCTACTGTGACTGTGGGTGCTGGAGGAACCAGACTCATCCTGGTTTCGAGACTGGTCAGGATTCTCAATGTCCAACGTCGTAACAGCCTCATCACATAACTTGACTTCTTCGCCAGAATGACCGCTGGTGGAGGGCAAGGTGGAAAGAAGAAAGAACAGACTCACAGCAAAGCAGGCTATGTTGCTGCTATTTTGCAGTTTTCAAAAGCAAAGAGTTTTGAATTACGTGCTAAGACATGACCAAGATTTCACTTGTAAACCTTTCTATGTGCTTTTCAATGAGTACGGGGGTAGATTTTATTTTGAAACTGTTCCTATTAAAATTTTTATAGAATTTCTTTCGGTTTTCATTCTGGAAATTCTAGTTACTAGTTTCACAAAAAATAAAAATATCCAAGCCATTTCATTTAAACTTAAAAAAACTATAATGAAGATTATAGTGAGTAGAAAATGCCATAAACTTTTCAGGGTAATTCAGACACACAAAAGATGATCTGACCACCATGGTCAAAGAAAAGAAAAGTTATGAGGAAGAAGAGGCAATAAAGGCTTGTTTTCCAAACAGTGAAAGGCAACATGGGGCAGCAGCTCAAGAGCTGGCCTTGGAATAACCAGGACTACTGGCTCTATTCCAGTCTCTGCCCCACTCACCACGTGACCCTCTGAAGATCACGTCATCCCTCAGCCGTGCTCAAGGTAGAGTGACTGCCAACCTGTATTGGTAGAGGGAGTTTCCTTCCCAGACTTCCCAATGCCAATGAAACCACAGGCCCAGTCACAAAACAAAAATAACAAACAAAAGAACTAAAGAAAGCAAATAAAACAAATCTCAGAATCTGACAGTAATGGCAATAACAAAAGGAGATATTTTCTTCCTGTGTTTCTGAAATTTTGAATGAGATCTGATAGAGAGATTAAGAACTTTTGAGTTTGTTGTTGGGTGGTTATTTTTTTCCTTGGGAGGAGGTGCTGTTTTTGCAGAGGAGAGCCAGGAATACACTTTTTAGTCATAATTTATCCCCAAACCATGCTATGACTATGTCTAAGGTCAGAGGAAAAATAAGTGAGTATAATTTGGTGAAATCTAGAATCACTTCACCTTTAATAGTTCAGGAATCAATACAAAAATCTTCAGCTGGGAGGTAGCAGTCATGTTTTTCTATATTACTTTAAAATTCCATGTTAGAGCTATGCATGATTAGATAAAGATCTCTAACCCACTCAATCTCCACATATCTAGCCCTAGGTGGTGACTAATAACCAACCAGGATTGTTCTTTTTTTTTTTGAACATAGAGAGGTCAGGAGTTCATGCAAGGAACTGGATGGTAAGAGAGACATCTAAAAAGTGGCCATAGCCTGGTGAGGAAAATGATCAAAGATTAAAAAAAAAAATCCAGGAATCTAAAACATTATTTCAAATAATTACATAACCAGTAAATCCCTAACTTTAAATACTGTAAATTTAGATTTTTTAAAACCTTTCAACACATATAATTGGAACAACCTATTTAACAAAGACCTGCAGTACACAGGATGGAAAGAGCAGGAGTTATATTTGTGTCAGATTTCAACGGTTCAATTAAGACTTCCCAGGGAGGAGCAGCTGTTCACTAAATCATACAGAGCAAATGGTCCTGCTGGGGCAACACAAAAGAAAAAGCTCAACAGGTCCAGTATTTCATTGTGTGGGTACAATAGGACACTTCCATAATGCATCAGCAAAGGAAATCAAAAGGCTCCTATCACCTGGTTTATTGCCAAGGTTTGGAACCACGGCTGTGCCGTATAGACAGGATCCTGATTCAACCATACCTTTGTCCTTCCTTTAGCAGCTGGATATCAGGAGGTCTGTGATAAAGAGAGAAAAAGAAGAGTGTTTAGAAGGTGATGTAGAAGAGGACACACATCAATCAATCATCAGCATTCACTTACAACTTTACACAACGTAGGAAAGCCAGAGACTTTCCCCTTGTGGGAGACAAGGGCCAGCAAAGGGCCAGCCAGGCCAGCTTCTTATTTAAGAAACAGAAAGCAAGCTGAAGAGGTCCTTCTGTAAGCCCTTAGCACTTCTCACATAGCTAAGGAGACTTCATAATGTAAATACGAATGGGTTAAGGTCTAATCCACTTGTTTTAATTATGCTATCCAGAAGTCAATTTTAAATTGCATTTGGACTCTGAGCCTAATAAAAACTTCCAGCATGATCAGAAATTACAATTACAAATCCAAACAAAAATATGAAACTATAAGTGTTAGAAATATACAAAAATAACACACAAAAAGATGTAAGAGTTAGGATATGTAGTTCTTATAGTATTGAAGACACACAAACTCATTTAATATATCCAAGGATCTGTTACACCAAAAATAATGTAACATAACTTCCAGTTAAAATGAAAATCTAACTTTCTGCTAAATGTCAAAATCAAGTATCCTATGGCCTAAGGGTATTTGTAATAAAAGAAAAGTCAACAGTAATCAAAACCAAACTTTTTTAATTTCCTAAGATGCTCAGCTATATACTTTACATGGGAATTCAAACTTGAAACTTTTTTTTAGAATTTTTTTCATTCCTTAATTACTAGTGTTTAAAATGATCACACTGTTCTTTGCCCCTCTTTATGTTAAGAAATCAGGTAACACAGTCAGTCTGTCAGTGCACTAAAAGAATGTCAATAAATCAACCCAGGAGGAGGGTCCTTGGTTCCCATTACCCTCTAACTGCTTACGAGCTTTTCAGGTTCTAAATAATCCAATTAGGTCACAATAGTAGAACATTTATTGAGAGCTTAAAGAGATCTTAGAGGTCATCCAAATTAGCACACCCCCCTCCCCATTTTAAAGATGAGGAAACTGGCCAGAGAAGTTAAGTGCCTTCCCAAAGGTCACATGGGTGACAGCAGTAGTCAAGAATTAAACCACAGGGGGCAGCTAGGTGGCGCAGTGAGTAGACCCTTTAACAGTTTTTTTTGAAATTTGCATCATTTCAAAAAATATATATATATATATTTTAAAATTATGCATCTTAAATTTAATAATTTACTGTAGATTTGTGGGTTGTTCCCTTCACTGAAATTTTGATTATGCCGTATTGCATCATGTAACCATATTGTATCACGTTGCAAACAATGAAAACAATACACATATTCCTGCCAATGCACGCTGCACTTCCTGACAATGCACACAACATGCTTGCCTGCCAACACTTGCTTGTTAAGACCTGTTGGCAGACTTGACCATGGATTGGTTATAACCTGCATTTTATGTGTTTATTTGGAAAATAATGTAATCACTATGACTTTAACTCTGTTACACAACAAATGAAACATGTACAATTTTCCAAAATTTTCTTCTCTTCTTTCCTTATGCTTCCACTGCCCCCTTATTCTTATTCAACACCCTCAACTGCACCCGAGGCTACTACTGTCGCCTTGGATCAGTCCAGGGCTATCCAGGGGGGCGTTATCACCTACTTTGGGAACCTATGGCCTAGGTTATCACCCAAGCTTGAAATGCTCTCTCTCCTATTTTGCCTCTCAGTATTCCAAAAATCCTCTAAGGCTCAGTTTTAAGTGCTATCTACCAAAAAAAGTCTGTCTTGACCCTCCTATTGCTACTTTTATCACCCCCTTTAAAAATTACTTTGTATGTGTATACACATATACTATGTGCATATGTGTATAGTCATATACAATATGTATATGTGTCTATTCACACAAATATGTATATGTGTGTGTATAGTAAATCAACCACAGTGTCTGGCACACATAGTAGTTGTTTGATTAATGAATATTTGTAAAGCATTTACTAAGCACCAAGTACTGTAATAGTTTCTGAGAATACAAAGAAAAAATACAAACTTGTTCTTGTCCTTAAGAGCTTACTGGTATCCCAATTATTGAGAAGTACAGGAAAGGAAGGCACTCTCTCCCTTCCTCTTTGAATCCTGTTCAAATGACAGTTCTATAAAACTTTCCCTGAAAGCCTCAGAATGAGCTCTCTCCTCTGAATTATTTTCTGCAAAAATCATGAACGGCCTTATAACATTTTTTATCTTAAACTGTTATTTAAATATTTTACTTTATTGCTTTTTAACTCTCTCCATGTTTAAGTTCCCTATTAGATTATAAACTCCTTAAATGCAGACATCAAGTCTTATACTCTGATACATATTAGATAACCAATAAGTATTGGCTGATTTTAATTATATTCTAAGGCAGAGGTTCTTAATCTGGGAATTCATCAACTTTCTTTTAATATTTTGATAACTGCATTTCACTATAATTGGTTTCTTTTGTAACCTAATGTATTTTATTTTTGTATATTTTAAAAACATGCTCCTGAGAAGGAGTCCAAAGACTTCACCAGACTCTGACACCAGTGAAAGGGGTCTATGATACAAACTAGTTAAGAATTCCTATTTTAAGCAATCTGCAATGTAAAACTAGAAATATTGGGCTACAGAATCTCTAAGGCTCAATAATTTTAAGATTGAACACGTAGTTTGAGGAAGGCATTGATGTTGGGTATCTTTGGTTGGAGAAAATAAAAGTAGCTGGAGATGGGAGAAGTATTTAGATGTAAAAAGGAACAACTAACACCAAATGGGTCTGTGGGGTGAGAAAACTCCCTAACCTGCTTTTGAAATGACTCAAAAATGGGAGTCCCAAAGTGGATTGCAGAAGAGCAAAACCAGATCAAATCAAAATAAGGATGAAAAAAGAAAATATACTAATGAACTACTGAGAAAGGATGAATAAAAGCATATAAGTCCTACTAAGAGAGAGTGGCTGGTGTATTCTGAAAACCCTTATTTTACCAACAAAACGAGACTACCGAGGTAATAGAGGTGGATGCCAACAGTCAGAAAGGTAATCTTGCTGTAAAATTGAAAAACTCTATCCCAACTATGAAAAGATCCCCGGAGGCCTGATTTTACTGTTGTAAAATTACAAGAACAAGAGGCTGATAGCAGCACTCTTAAGGTTGCAGGCTTTGGAGGTCTTTGTACATATGGCAGTCTTTAAGCAGACATAATAAAGATGGAGGAATAGAGAAAACCAAAAGGAAAGTCATTGTGAAAGGAGAGTTTATACTATTTTCCCTGTCATCTCATCTTTGTACCTTAACCCTGTCCTAAGACTGATTCTCTTAAGATCCAGAGTTTCCTATTTCCCCTCTCCCAATCGTTAGAATTGTCCGGTATCTTCTCCCCTCTAGCAAAACTACCACTTCCTGAAGCCGTACTTGCACAAGGCAACTGACATCAGGCATGAATGAGACTGAATTTGCAAAGGAGAACCTTCTTTACCCAAACGGTAAAATGTGGGGAGAAATAATTTTGAGTAGAGCCTCTCAAGATTCTTTGTTTTCTCTAAGCACTGTCTGGTCCTCAATCTGCCAAGGGGTAAAATACAAGGCACTAGTCTTACAAGGTGGTCACACCAGCAAAGCTTTCCTTCTTCACCCACAGAGGTTCGATAAAAACAAAGAGTAGTTATTAGTGAAGAATAATGAAATCCTGAATATATTCAACTCATTCATTCAATACAGATTTACTGAGGGCACCATGGGACACTAAAAGATGAGGAAGACCTAGGTCTTTCCCTCTAAAAGCTTACAATCTAGTGGAGGAGATTATATACGAGGTAGAACATAAGTACCATGAGAAAATATACAATGCTATGGAAGACAGAAGAAGAAAGACATTGACAGCTAGGTCATCTTCGTGGAAGAAGCAGCATTTGAGCTAGGTTCTAAGGATAAGTGGATTTTAACAGGGCAATGGATCACAAAGCCACCAAAGCTAAAAAGTGAAGGATAGGTAGAGTGGTCCAGGTTGGTTGGCACTCTGGCAAACGGCCTACAAAGCTAGGATGAGACATTACTCAGGAGGCATTGGGAAGTCACTGAGGATCTTTGGGCATGGAACTGACAAAAAGAGTCGTGTTTTAGGAAAATAAATCTGGTTGTGGGATCCAGGAAGGAGCGACCTGGGGAAGGGGTCAATCAGTCACCTAGCATTTATGAAGAACCTACTATGAGCCAGGCACTGTACTAAGTGTTGGGAAGAAAGCGAAGATTATAAGTAGGAACCTGCCAAGAGACTACAGAAATAGTCCAGGCAAAAGATAGTCAGGATCTAAGCTAGGAAGCTGGCCATAAGAATACCATAGAAAAGAAGGGATGGATGTCCAAAACACTGCTGAGCAAGAATTCACAGCCTGTAGAAACTAAGCAGCTAGCAAGGGAGAGGGAGTAATCCAAAAAGATTGTAGCTGGGAGAACAGCGTCCCTATTTATTTTTTAAAAGGTGGATCAGAGGAAGGACCTTTTCTTGGTGAGGGGGGAAGGTAGAGGAGAGAAGAGAAAATATGATCATTCTGTTGAGAAATTTGTCAGCAAATGTGGGCTTCAACTCAAGAAGAGGTTGGGAGTTTGGGGGAAGCCAGGAGTACAGGCCATAGCCACGTTGTGCCCCATTGGGCACACTTGGGCCTCATTCTTCTCCTTCTACTAGCTCCTGGGTTAAGACCCAGTAGGCTCAAGTTCCTTCATACAGCCCTCCCTGGGAATGCTTGTAGAGAGGATGGAGAGGGAAACACTGAAGATACACAGCGGGAAGAGCCTTGAGAAGTATGGACCCTTAGCAAGCAGGAAGGAATCCAGAAAAGGGAGTCTTATAAGGGATGAGAAGCACTTCTTCTGAGAAAGGAGGGAAAGACTGGTAAGGATTCATAGAAATTGTGAGATAAAGGGGCAGGAGACTGAGGTCTGATGACTAGCTGTTGAGACAAGTTTCAGAACAGTCTGCAAGGATGCTGAGGGACGACCCAAAAGGGCAGGAATGGGGAGCAATCAGGCCAATAAAGATAAGAATCTGGGGACAGAACACAATTACCTTAGGATAACCTTGGGAAGCCCATCTTCAGACACCATCCAAGTGCTCTCTTGATTCATTTCTTTTTCTGCTACATGACTTTATTTGTTTTCTTTTTTCTTTAGTTTCCAAGTCAAGTTGCTTTCGAAAAATTTCAACTTTGGGTCTGCTGAGCTAAGGTGAGAGATGTTATTCTACCTAAGCCAAGGTAGAGGAGGGGGAGAGCCTAAGGGACGGCTGTAGTGATGACAGCGGCTGCCTCAGGTGCCACAGTGAAGGAGATGAGTAAGTCAAGGAGCTAGATGAAGATTTAAGATTGGGAAGGCTGAGAGGGGAATAGTTGTGATTGGGGATCCCTTTCCCACCTGGAGCTTTCCTTTAGCAGAGTCAAGGGGCCAAAAATCTTGATGAGGATAGCAAGCAGGATCAGTAGAATGGAGAAAGGGAGCTGTGGCCACAAAGATTTAGAGATCTGGAGATGGACTCTTCCAAGGGGTGGCCATACAGGTGGGGGGTGTGTAACCAGGGCAATCAATACAATTGAAGAAAATTTATCCAAGAGATATGTACCACGAGGACAGCATTCCAAGACATGCTGAAGAAATAGGGGTAAAAGGAAATTACATTTTTCCTTTCATGTCAGATAAATGTTTTGTTTTATGTTTCCAAATAAATAAGGGTGTGACACCTTGCTTAAGAGGATCATAGGATTATAGAACTGTTCTGGAGCTGGAAGACACTCTCCAAAGCTACCTCAACCCACACTCATATCAAGGCAGAGTCAACAAAGGCCCAGGGAAATGAACTGATCTGCCCAAGGTCCACCAGAGAGTCAAGCTCTAAGGCAGTATGCACTCAGCTCCTCTGACTGTAAAGCTTGTGCTCTGTTCACTGAGCTACACTGCCTTCCTCAATTTATTCCTAAGGAGCCCAGACAGGAGGTTCCAAAAATCTTAGCCCAATTTTAAGTTATTAAACACACCCTTTATTTACTCCCTTCCCCATCTGCTTCCCCGCTATGTTTCTAAGAGTGAAGGAGCAAGTGCTCACCTCCTTCCCCCTGCCAACTTTTCAGACCACCTACTGGGGAGGGTATTCAATATGGTCGAGGTCTTTCATGGTGTTAATAACATCTAGACCCATTAACAGGTTTTTCCGACTCGGAGTCCAAGTACTTCTAAAGTGATGGGTTTAGATTTCCATGTAAAACACTTGCATTTGCTTTGCTAAGAGGGGTTTTACGTTTTAGAATGAACTTGACATCAATTTCTACAACATACACACAAAATAAACCAGATACTCTTTCTATTTAAGGAAAATTCTGTTCCATATTTGCTAAAAGACTTGTCTTTTTACTGCACGTCACATGTCCACAGTATGGGTCAGATAGAGATTCTTATATTTCCTTCTACCCAGTTTAAGTTACCATGGGGATAGCTCTAAGTTCAGTTACAAATAACAACAAAAATACCACAAGAAGACGACTTATAAACTGGTCCATCAGAAATATTAGTATTCTTATCATTCACACAATATTGGTAATGACTTTGAAATAAAAACACTTAAAATTAGAAACAACTTCCTATTCCAAGAAACCCTGTTACTGAAAAAGTTATGCTTCTTACCCACCAATGGGGACTTTTCAAAGATGAGTGGGTACATATATTAAATCCTCTTTTTGAAAACGTTTCTCTACATTGAGAAGCAAATGGAGAGTTTGTTCAGGAAGAGGTTATAGAAGCTGTCTTATAGAGGTTTCTAGCTTCCGCACCTCTAAGATGACACTATATTTATTGCCAAGAAGCAGTAAGTGAAAAATCCCCTGAGCTGAGCCACACGATGCACAGTACAATCCAGGCAGCATATCCCATGCCTACCACTTTGGCTCAGATTTAGAACTGGAAGGGACCCCAGAGGCCATTTAGTCTAATCTTCCATTTACCGATGAGGAAAGTAAGGACCCAGAGAAGTCAGATGACTTGCCCAAAGTCACACGGCTAAGTCAGTGAAGCAGAGTTTAACCCGGGTCTCCCAACTGCAAATTCAGTGCTCTTTCTACCGCATCCCAGTGGCTGATCTTTCCAATCACAATCTCATTTCCAACACTTGGCTTTCCTTCCTAAATTTATTTTGTGATTTTCCAAATGATAATTCAATGTCATTGGTAGCTTTCCTGAAGTGAAAGTCAATTTTTATAACAGAAGTTTCCTTCCCCTGAAGAAAGGTGCTCCCCCTTTGCCTTGGGCATCAACTCCCTGTTAGTCATTTTTGTCCTGCCATTTCCACTGCAAAGAATTCTAGATTTCCTCTTATTTTTAGTCTTTCTGGCCTGAAAGCCCCTAATGCTTTCAGCTGTGGACTTTCACTTAATTCTGAAATGAGATAGAGTTTTCTCTCACAGGAGAAAAAATGAGTTTACTTTTTTTTTTTTTTAGAAAATTTCATTTTAATCATTTTGGGTAAAAATAACTTATTTCCTTATCCATAAAATCTTCACTGACAAAACATTTTTCTTACCGTGGGTCCATCCTTCATAAGCTCTATTCTCAGTAATGAATCTAACAAGTTCTGTATGGTTTTTTAAAATCAAAGCTTCATCTTAACTTGGGTTTAATTTTTCATTTTACATAGTCAAAAAAATAACTCTATGGCACCATCAATCAACAACAAAAACTTTTTAACAATTCTGATCAGGAACAACATGAAAGTCTGAGTACAAAGAGGAAGACGAGGGCTATGCCCATCCTGATCTGATTAAAAAACAATTCTCTCAAATTCTGAAAGTTGTTACTTAAAAGAAGCTAGTCAGTTTTTTAATCCCAGTAGTGTCAAGCTCAAGTGGAAAGGGATTGGAAAACCACAAATTAGCATTATCTACATTACACTGTATTTTTTTGTTGTTAAACATTTCTCAATTAATCAGGTTCAGCCCCCCTTTGGAAGACCTGCAGGCTGCAAATTTAACGCTTTCTGTTTTATTCTATACAATGTATCATATCGCAACGATTTCTCCCTTTACAATTTCATTCACTTCTGCAACACATTTAATGTGCAACATTTTTACAGACTGCCCCTGTTTTTAAAAAAATCTGTAAACTCAATCAGGTGATAAGGTTTAAAAACAAATACGGAGAACCAGTGCCCTCTTGTGGATTTCAGAGATATTAAACACAGTCCCTGTTCTCCAGGCTGGTGTGGAAAGATGAATGATTACAGGTCCAGGACAGGAATGGGAGCATCTAGACCAGACAGATAAAAGACTCAGCATGCTGAAAAGTCACACTCAAAAGCTTTGCCAGGAGAGCACAAGGTCTGGCATGCAGATCCTCCTAAAAAGAACTGAGAGTCTCCCTCCACACCATGAGAAGGCTTGGCAGTACTCTGCCTTTGTTCTTGAACTTTCCCACTTCGGACACCCTCTTCTCCCTTTCTTCCTGACTTGCATGAGGCCATTCTCTCCCTTTCTTCATGTCCAAGGTCAATCCCTAACTTTCTTCATGAAAACCTCCCTGATGATAATCTCCCCTTTTCTGAACTCTGGCAGCACTCACTACCAGCATCCTTCAAGTGGAAACTTACAATGCAAGTTAGTGCACAGCAATTGCACACGTGCCTGCCCCGTGGGCAGCCTGCAAGCAAGTCCTCCTATAGGACCCTGTCACAGAATTCAATATGACCCTTAGTAAATACCTACTGCTTACAGTGCACTGTTTGAGGCTCTGGCAAGCACCTGGGCATTTTCTACAAGCATCATGAAGCGATGGAGTAAGACAGACTGTTCATGCCAAAACTGTCTTCCACACTTTTGCTCATAACATTTCCACAACTCAAACATCACTCCCCGACCTTTTCTTCTCATATTTCTGAAGCCTTCATGAGGAGGTCAGGCCTAGTGTGGCACTTACAGAAAGAACCCTGGATTAGAGACAGAAAATCTGGGTTCAAATCCCATTTACAGTTTTACTGTGTGACCTTGGAAAATGGACCAATAAGTATTCATTAAGCTCTCACACTGTGCCAGGCGCTGTGGCATATTTTTAAAACAAGATAATTGCTTGGTGGGAAAGCCCCTAGCACCTGGAAGGATCAGGAAAAGCGTAAAAGGTAGCACTTGGGCTAACCTTGGAAGGTCACGTAGATGGGGACTAGGGAGGAGAAAATGCATTCCCTCTATGTGTGTCACACAGGTTAATGGGCAGCCAGGGAAAGCATGTGCCTGGTGAACTGACCAGGGTAGAGATCAGTTAGATTTTGATGCAACACTCCCGATTCTGTATTTGAATGTGGGTGGTGGCTGAATGGGGAAAAGGGAATGGATGGGACAGAAGTGTTGTGGGGTTAGGAACAAAACTCTTTTGACACCTGACTGGAGGAGCAGCGGGTGAGGCTGAAGCTGTGCACCTGAGTGAGCAGCATGGTCGGTTCCCTCCTGAGTAAAAGGGAAGATCAGATAGGGCTGGGTTTGCAGGGGAAATATGAGTCTTATTCTGAACACGTTGAATTTAAAATGCCTTTAGGACATCCAATCAGAAACATCCAGTAGGAAGTTGATAATCCAAGCGAGGAGGTCTGAAGGGAGCCAAAGACTGGATAAAGATTTGGGAGTTATTGGCACAGAAGTGGTCATCATGCTCTTTAGACCTCCAGGCCTCCCATCCCTCACTGTGACCGGTCTGACCACTGCTTCACAAACCTTCCGTGCTGGAGCACCCCCATTTTTTGTCTGCTCTCTACTCTCGATTTTGGGGACCTCATTGGTTCTCACCATTTCAATCATCACTGTCTGCAGCTGATTCCCATGTCCCACTGCTAACTTCCTGATGGACATCTTTCCCGCCCCCCCCTTATGCCCCCCCATCCTGTAAGCATCTCCACCTCAACATGACCAAAGCAGAACTCAACTTCTTATGCCTTCAATCTGCCTCTCCTGCAGGCCTCCTTATTACTACTGAGAGTGCCATTGCCCTCCCTGACATCCAGATATACCAACTGGGAGAAGAGGCCCGGCAGAGTGGAAAGGGTGACGGACCTGACCTTGGGGTCAGTAAAGCCGGGTGACCCCGGACAAGCCCACTCTGATGCTCATTTTCTTCAACTGTAAAGCGAGGCTCATACACTGCCTTCCTCAGAGGCATATTGTGAAGCTCAAATGAGCTGATGTATAGTCTCTCATCTGCTTTAGCCCCACCCACCCCCATACTAATCGTCAGCCTAATTTGACCACTCCTCTCACCTCTCAAGCCTGGGATGGGCTCTCCTCTAGGCTGGCCTGCCCCAATCCCACCCTTCATCACTTCTTCACTGAACTTCTACCTAAGCTTGCTGATTGGTCCCCCTCCTCCAATCTTTCTTGTTTTTTAATCCATCCTCCAAACAGCTGCCAAACAATCTTCCTAAGTCACTGATCTTTGAAAGACCACAGGAATCCAGGGTGGCACATGGCAGCTGACCCATGAAGAGGAGGAGGGACCAGGCCCTCTCTGCTCTGCCCCATCCCACCTACCTGGGGGCCTGGGCTCTGTGCTGGGTGCCACACTTTAGAAAGGACACTGGTAAGGGCCAAAAGAAGGGTAAAGAGGATAAACTGAATAAATTAGAAGGGTTTAACCTAGAGAAGAGAAGACTTGGGTGGGCCGGATACCTTTCTTGAAAGATTTAAAGAGCTGTTGTGTTGAAGAGGGAACAGCCTTGTTCTTTCTGTCTGGCAGTAGAGGGCCAAACCAGGAGCAATGGGGGGAAATTGAAGAGAGGCTGCCAAAGATGACTCCCTAGCAGTGAGAGCTGCCCTCATGGGGCCGGCTTAGGAGGCTGTGGGGTCTTCTTCACCAGGGGTCTTCAGGTAGAGGCTGGGCATCTGCCTGCCTGTCAGGGATGGGTAGAACAACCTGGGCAATAGGAAGTTCTGTGCAAATGGTGCGCCCTTACTGCCCTGCTCCCTTGCCTCTAGGATAAAATACACATCTTCTGGTCTAGCTTTAAGCCCTTGGCCAGCCTCATTTACTATCACTCCATCTTCTTTGAAGCTCCCTTTGAGGCTCAGCTCCTCCCTATAGCTACTGCCACCTCTGAGAAGGCCTCCCTCAGCTCCCGCATAGTGAGGGCTCTCTCCCTGTTCTGGACACGTGTAGTCCCAAGAAGAATAAGGCTCCTTGGGGGCAAGGACTACTTCATTCCTCTTCTGTATTTATTCCCATTGCCTTGCCAATAGGGAAAATTGATCTGGCTAATATCGTTAACAATTTCCTTGGTAAATTAGAAGTACTTAGGATGACAACTTATTCAATTATAGAACAGAAAGACCACATGGAAATTTCGAACGTTTGAGACACAGCTGAAGAAAAATTAAATGGCTTTCCTCAAAATTCCATAGCAAGGTTTTAACGGAGAACACAAGTTTTATGATATGAAGACAAGTCATGCATTCAATGACAAACTCTTCATATTAGCAATGTTCAACCTAAACAAGAAGGGACAGGAAACATGAGGAAGCCCTCGGAGAGACAGTTTAAAACCAAAACACAAGCTAAAGCAATGAATTACAATTAGGAGTCTGCATAAATATCAGTAGGAAACAAAACAGCTTTAGGGCAAGACATGCATGTTCAACCCAGTAAAGACCAAAAGCTAACATTTTACCTCCTGATTATAATGTTTTTTAGTTAATTAGAAATTTAACTTTCTAATTGGTTAATTAGAATTAAAATTGGTTAATTAGAGGCTAATTCCAATTAACCAATTAAAAAGCTAAATGGTTTTCCTGTGTTTCATATATTAAAAAGCTTTCAGGTAAAATATCTGCCAACTCTCCACTATTCCCCTAAAGAAAACAGAAGAAATGCTTTCAAACTGTGGTTTAACTGACCTTTCTTCTTCTCGAACCCACAATGGACTTTTGGAAATCTGAGCTTCAAAGTACTTAGATGCTCGATAACAAAAATTGCTGCAGAAAAACTGAAGATAAGAAAAGTATTAAAAAACATTTTGGGCATTTTAATTTTTTTAAAGTTTGCATAACTTTTCTTTCAATCGATCAATAAACCAATCAACATTTCTCAAGCACCTATTATGTGCCAGGCACTTGGCTAAACTCTGAGGATACAAAAAGAGTGCCCTCAATGAACCTTCAATCTAATGAGGGAGACACTAAGCAAACAATCTAAGCAGGCTCTATACAGGATGAATAGGAAATTATTAACTGAAGGAAGGCACTATAGTGAACAAGAGTTGGGGGAGGCTTCTTGTAGAAAGCGGGCTTTTCACTGGGACCTAAAGGAAGCCAGGAAAGCCAGTAGGCAAAGATGAGGAGGGAGAGTCTTCCAGTCATGGGGACAGCCAGTGAAAATGATCTTGGAATCAGAACACAGTGTTTGGTTGGTGGAATAGCCAGGAGTTCGGTGTCACTGAATTGAAGAGTATGTGGTAGCAGTAAGACATAAGGAGATTTGGAGGGCAGGGATGGGGGTGGGAGGGGGGGTGTATGAAGGTTATGCAGGGCTTTGAACACCAAACAGAGGGTTTTCTATTTCATCCTGGAGGCAACAGAAAACCACTGGAGGTTACTGAGTAGAGAGGTAGCATAGCTGGACCTTCGATTTAGGGAAATCACTTTAGTGGCTGAATGAAGAACAGACTGAAGTGAGGAGATACTGAGGCAGCCAGACCCACCAGCGGCTATTTCAATAGTCCAGGCATTTAAGTGAAGTTCAAATTTAGGCGAAGGGGCTGCCAGTTTAAAAGCTTTTTTTTTTTTAAAGCATTCCTTGCTTTACTTATGTGAAACATTTATGAGTCACAGAAAAAAGAATGATATTTATAATAATTTAGGAAAAAATTTTAAGTGATTTGATCTAAAATTTTAGATAATGGGATTTTCTGTTGTGTGCTTCCCCCTTTCTCAGTACAAAGGAAGGTGTTCACATTCAAAATTTCAAATTTAGACTCATACATGAAATGATCTTTAAAACCACTACAAGATACTTCAAGGCTGTTGAAAATAGTCTCTAAGCCTTACCTTTCTTTCAGTTATATCATAGACTTTATTTGTTTTGGTAGAAATCCTATACTTCTGTTTTGGCACCTAAAAATATAATAAAAGAACACTGACTAAGCTACAGTACCCACTTAACTTGCTTCATATTATCTTATTAGTTATAAAAGCAAAGCCTTAACATAGTCAGCACATCTATTAACCAACAATGACTTACATTTTCTAGCTTGTTATGACATGAAGGGTAACCACAGAGATGGACAATGAAGCGTTCTTCCACCACATCCTTGTAATGTGCAGATGTGATCTGCCTCCCCTGCAGGGAAAAAGGAGACGTGGAGTCTTTACCAGGACTGGACTAAGAACATAGTCACGGGCTTTCTTACAACTTGTGAAAATATACAGAAAACAAACACTTTTTTTGCACAGAAGTCTGTAACTTTTCCCCACATCCCTCCCTTATATGTCTGCCAAGTTCTCTTTAAGATAACAGGCTGGGGGAAGAGGTGGGGAATAAAAGGAAACATTTCAACTGAGGTCCCTGATAATCCTGCCAGAAAAGCTTAATCCCACTGGGTTGAATTAAGCATCTATGAGGAAGTTATGGAGCCAAAGAATGAATTGGAGAACGAGAAAATATCAGAAATATGAGTGGTTATATTAAAACACACTGACCCCAAGTCAGCAGACCCATACTTAAGGGAGTTGGTTCCTTCTAAGTAGGTGAGAAACACACTGGTTTCATATTAAAAAGTGTCTTCCATCTGACAGAACTAGAGGCAGAGAGTTCTGTGCTTTCCCTGTGAGAAGAACACTGAGCCCCTGGCTTTTCAACTGCATTCACTGTAGAATTACTAATGGCATTTATGTGACTAAGAGTGCTGGCCCAGACATTCTGACAACTATCATGCCATAATACTTTAAGTACAAATATTTAAAGGTCTCGGACCACAAACTTCAAAACTTGCAAACACCTACAGATTCCACAAGGAATTCTTCTGTAATGTCTTCTTCCAAAAGTTGTTCCACAATATGCAAGGCTTTCCTCTCATATTCAATCTTCTTTCTAATAGCTGCCTCCAGTTCAGATTTCCTACAGTGTTTAAAAAGATAAAAAGGCAGTTATATTTGTAATAGTCATTATTACCAATTGTTTGCTCACTAATTAGGTCAGTGATAGACCTCCCTATTTTGCTAACAGATAATACCATTTTGCCATAAAAATCCACATCTTCTATTAAAAAAAGCAAACATAACTACATGGGACCATTAAATTAGTGGTCTGTATATGAAGACCAGTAGTACTTAAAAGCAGTTGAAGGACACACCAAAACAAGGAAAGCAGGAAGAGCTGAAGAGCTTTCTGAGACCATCAGACTGAATCTCTCTTTTCCTCCCCTCTATGTCTCAGAATATGAAGGCTTTTCAGCTCAGAGGGAGCCAGACCTTAAGAAAACGCCAGAGAGATTTCTTGTTGGCAAAACAAATCTTTGTTTCTGTGAAGTTTCAAAATGTTGACACAGTTTGGGGGTGAGGAAGCATTAGGCAGCTGGAGGGTTCAGGAAAGGCATGCTGACGAGGTGGTGCCTGGGCTGAGCTTTAAAGGAAAGAAGTCTCCCAAGGACTGGAATTGAGGAGGGAGCGCCTTCAAGGCACTAAGACAGGAGACTGATGGTGGGGTATGGGGGCCAGCAAGAAGGGTGGTTTGGTTGAATTGGAGAGGACATGAAGACCTTCCCTTGGGCTTACTGGCCTTTAGTCACCTTCAATCCTTCCTCCTAAAAGCCATGTACATTCACTGCCTCTCACTCCTCTCTTCCCACATACTTAACAAACTTGTGGCAATGAGGCTTCCAATATCAGCATTCAACTAAAACTGTTCTCTCCAACAATCTTTTAAATTGCTTAATTTCACGCTCTTTTCTCAGTTCTATTTTTTCTTGATCCCTCTGCTGTATTTGACACAGCTGACCATCCTTAACCCATGGACGGCCTTTTCTTCCTGGATTTTCAGGACAATGCTGAATCCTGGTTCTCCTCCTGGTTAGGCAGCTTGGTGTTACCATAGAGAGGGAACTAGACTTGGAATGAGGAAGACCTGAGTTCAAATTCAGCCTCAGATACTGACTAGTGGTGAGGCCTTGGGCAAGTCTCTGCCTGCCTCAGTTTCTCCAACTGTAAAACAAGAATAATAATTGCGCCTACCTCAAGGGGTTGCCATGAGGATCAAATGAGCTAATATTTATAAATCCTTCCCACAGCACCTGGCACAGGGAAGGTACTACAAAAATGCTTCTTTGCTTCCCATTCCCTCTCCCCTCCCATCTCCCTTCTTCTCAATTTCCTCTGCTAGATCATCATTCGTGTCTCATCCCCCATTGTGGCTGCTCTCCGAGGCTCTGTCTTGGTCCCTGTTTCCTTCCCTTCTTTTTGTTTCTCTTTCCCCTTCCTTCTCTACACAATCTGCCAGCAATCTTGGGTTCCATTATTACCTCTCTGCAGACAACTTACTGATGAGTACATCCAGCAGCCTCCTGGACCTCATGCTAGCATTACCCTCAATAGAATGTCCAGGGGCATCTTAACCTGTGCAAACTCCTAAATCACTCATCTTCAGCTTCCTTATTTCTGGCAAGGGCGTCATTATTCCCACGGACCTAGTCCTCCTGGATCTTTTGCTCCCTCATTCTCCACATCCAATCAGTTGCCAAACCTCAGAGATTCTGCCTCCCCAACACATTTCACCACAGCCCCATTCTCTCCACTGGCACAATCACTACCTTCACAGCCAAGATGGCCTTTTAGTGGATTACCAGTCTCAAGGGCCCCTC
>CM053626.1:306638875-306658851 GCA_028646595.1 Phalanger gymnotis | reverse complement strand
ATCATAAGGGACTTACTAAAGTTGAACTGTTCTGTTTACATTCCTACATGGAAAGATGATGTGTGTGATTCATGAGACCTTTCTCAGTATTAGGGTGGTTGAAGGGAATATACATATATATATAGACAGAGAGCACAGGGTGAGTTGAATATGAAGGGATGATATCTAAAAAAATAAAATCAAATTAAGGGAATGAGAGAGGAATAGACTGAGAGAAGGAGAAAGGGAGAGATAAAATGGGGTAAATTATCTCACATAAAAGTGGCAAGAAAAAGGAGTTCTGTTGGAAAGGAAGAAGGGGCAGATGAGAGGGAATGAGTGAATCTTGCTCTCATCGGATTTGACTTGAGGAAGGAATAACATACACACTCAACTGGGTAACTTACCCCACAGGAAAGTAGGGGGAACGGGATATAAAAGGGGTGATGATAAAACGGAGGGCAGATAGGGGGAGGAGGTAATCAAAAAGCAAACACTTTTGAAAAGGGACAGGGTCAAGGGAGAAAACTGAATAAAAGGGGACAGGATAGGATGGAGGGAAATACAGTTGGTCTTTTACAACATGAGTATTGTGGAAATGTTTTACATAATGATACATGTGTGCCCTACAAGAAAGTAAGAAGAAAGGGGATGGGGGGTGACAGAAGGGAGGGCTGAATGGGGAACAGAGCAATCAGAATATATGCCATCTTGGAGTGGGAGGGGGGTAGAAATGGGGAGAAAATTTGGAACTCAAAATCTTGTGGAAATCAATGTTAAAACTAAAATATTAAATAATAAAATAATTGTTAAAAAAACAATCAAGTTCTACATTACATTTCTCGGCTTCTTTCCCATTTGCTTACTTTATTATACACTGTTACAGCCAAACTGGCCTATCCCAGCCTCTGAACTTAGCATTCTAATTCCTCCCTCCAAGTCTTTGCCAAGCTGTCTCTCAATGCCTGGAACACAGTGATGTCTTCTCTCTTCACCTCTGACTCTTAAAATTTCCAGCTTCACTCAAGATTCAGCTCTTGTCCCGTTTCTCTCATGCCCTCTTCCTCCTTAAATTCTGATGCAAACACTCATCTACAGCTATGTTGTGTGTCTCCACCCCTACCCCCACCTTGTAGAACAAAAACTCCTTGAGATCAAGGAGGGTTTTTCATTTTATCTTTGGCTCCCCAGTGTCTTGCAAAGAGTGAGCCCTTAATAAATTGTTTGAACAGGTACTAGAGCAGGTGGCAGAGCTACATGTGATTTTCAGAAACTAAATCTTCACGTACAGAGAGAGAACAGCAACTTTGAAGCTTCTCTCAAACACAAACTTATTTCTTTTAAGAAACTCCCACCAGTTACAACACATGATTCAAATATAATAGCAATACATAATAATAGCAATTAATGTTATGTAATAGAGAAAAAAATAGACAAACAAAAGGAAGCCAGTAATTGTCATACCTTCTAGAAGCTTCTTCACTTTTTGTAGCGCTTGTTTCTTTACTACCTGTGGAGAAAAAAAATACATATCATATAAGGCTCAAGTGGATGCCAAGAGCACCCTAGGCAGAAGCCTGACCAAATAAAGGAAATCCAACTGTCTTCTTTCCTTCTTTTCCATACATCTCCTTCACAGAGTGTAATTTCATATTTAAGATAAAGAACCAGTAAAAAGAAAATCTACCAAAATGAAAACATTGGGTAACATCATTCCTAGGTAAAGGGGCAGGAAGATTTTACCATAAAGGGAGGAAAAAAAGCAAAGTTTTAAAAACGATAACTACTTCCTGGAAATAAGGATAATCTAAGCCTTTGATGTTCAAGTGATTCCCAAACACCAGTGGTGTCAAACTAAAACGGAAATAGATCCCACATGTCAAATATTGACTTAGAAAACCACGAATTAAACTTATGTATATTGTATTGTGTTTTTATTTATCTTGTTAAACATTTCTCAATTACATTTTAATCTAGTTCAGGTCTCGAGATTGTGGCATGAAGAGTTTTGCCACATAATATCAAGGGATGTGGAAAAAGGAGGGCTCCATCATTCTTCTAGATGTCTCTGTCTTCCTCCCCAACAGTGACTGATGTATACATAGTGCGCAGTTAATAAACATGGTTGAATTTAAATTTAGGTGGATACCCCAAGGAGTATTTACAAGAGAACAAAGCCAAGAGGATAAGAGAGCTTGGCGCGGACGGGTTGGGATGTGCACTATTAGAGGGGAAGAGGTCACAGAGGTACAGTCTACACTTGGATTCAAAAAACCCAACTTCACAAGTTGCAGTAGGGTAGCTAGGTAGTTGTCTAAAAAAAAATCTAAAGGATTTAGGGGCCTGAAGGCTCGATAGGATTCCTCATGTGCAAGACCACCGTGCTAGAGATATAAAGGTGAAGAGCACCTAAAGGAAGAAACAAGGACCAGAAGCTTTAAGATGGTGCCACAGGAGGATCTGCTGAAGAAGTAAGGACATTCAGCCTGGAGAAGAGAAGCACTTGGGGATCAACGATGTCTGTTTCATATGGAAGAGGGATTAGCTTTCCTTGGCCATGGGGAAGGCAAGGTGAAAGAACACATTTGCAGTAAAGGAATCTTTAGGCTGGATGTAAGGAGAAGTGTCCTGCATGCAGAGATATTCTAAAGAGATGGCCTGCCTTAGGAGGCGTGTCCTGCCAGGCAAGAGGCCTTCAAGCAAAGGAGCGAATAGCTTCTGGCCTTTCACATCTCCTTCAACCCTATAAATAGCCATCTTTATTCTTCTGTTACTCAAGACACCTCACTCCTGTTAGATCTATTTCCTCACTCTCCAATAATGTTTTCACTGCCTGAAAATGCCTTTCCTTCCACCCTAAGGTACCACTATCCTCTAAAGCCTAAT
Source organism: Phalanger gymnotis (assembly GCA_028646595.1). NCBI lineage: Eukaryota > Metazoa > Chordata > Mammalia > Diprotodontia > Phalangeridae > Phalanger > Phalanger gymnotis. The sequence continues at coordinate 306,655,986 of CM053626.1, read as the reverse complement.
TAAAGGCCTATCTTCTCCATGAAGACTTTCAGGGCCAACAGCTGATGTATGTCTGTCCAGCTCCCTGGAGCCTGCATCCTCCCCCAAGACCTCCTTACTTGGCAACGCCCTGTTAGGAAGAAGCAGAAGTAGAGGTCCTAGGAGGGGAAAAGGGTACAAGACTCTTTAGAGTCTCATCACTCTTGCACTCCCATACAGGACAGTCCACAGACCCTGTTCTCGCCCATCTCCTAGCCTCAAAGGCACCTCTCTACAGGCCCCCGGATGGCACAGAACTTCCGACCGTGACCTTGGGCAAGTCCGTGAGCTGACTTGGGCCTCAGCTGTCTCATCTATAAATGAAAGGAATTGGACTCTGAGCCTCTGAGGCTCTTCCACAACTAGATCTATGATCCTACAAACTCACAGACTAGGGAAGGCAAAAGGGTACCAGACATAGCGCTCCTCAGGCCGCTTCTCAAAGTGGACAGGCGTAAACTCTAACAGAGTCTTCTAGAGCGGATGGGGTGGGAATGGGATAGACTTCCTTTGGGAAATGACAAGAGTCCTCTAAAGTGGGGATGTCACTCTTAGAAAGTGAATGTTCTAAGGCAGGGTGGGGAACCTGTGGCCTCAAGCCACATGTGCCCCTCTATGTCCTCAGGTGCAGCCCTTTGACTGAATCCAAACTGCACAAAACAAACCCCCTTATTGTTTTATGAAGTTTGGATTTGGTCAAAGAGCTGCATCTGAGGACCTAGAGGGGCACATGTGGCCTGAAGGCCACAGGTTCCCCTTAGAATCTACTATTTGATAAACCCAAAGACCCCACTGCTGGGGAAAAAGAAATTAAAGCTACCTATAGTCATATGAAAAAATGCTCTAAATCACCATTGAACAGAAAAATGCAAATCAAAACAATTCTTAGGTACCACATCACACCTATCACATTGGCCAACATGACAAAACAAGAAAATTATAAATGATGGAGAAGATGTGAGAAAATTGGAAAACTAGTTCATTGTTGGTGGAGTTGTGAACTAATCTAACCATTCTGGAGAGCATTTTGGAACTATGCCCAAAGGGCTATAAAAATGTGTATACCCTTTGACCCAGCAATACCACTTCTAGGGCTGTATCCTGAAGAGGTCACGAAAATGGGAAAAGGACCCACATGTACAAAAATATTTATAGTGGCTCTTTTTGTGGTGGCCAAGAACTAGAAATTGAAAGGATGCCACATCAATTGAGGAATGACTGAAAAAGCTGTGGTATATGAATGTAATGGAATACTATTGTGCTCTAAGAAATGATGAGCAAGTGGACTTCAGAAAAACCTGGAAAGACTTATATGAACTGATGCTGAGTCAGGTGAGCAGAACCAGAACATTGTACACAATAACAGCACACTGCAATAGTGTGCCTCACTATGTGTGCGTCACTATGTGTGCTATGACAGTACACAACAGGGCACATTGCAATAATGCAATGACCAACTTTGAGAGACTTCTCTCTTCTCAGCAATGCAAGGACTTAAAACAATTCGAAAAGACTCATGCTATTCACATGCAGAGAAAGAAATATGGAGTCTGAAGGCAGATCAAAGCATACTATTTGCTCTTTTTTTGTTTTGTTTTGTTTTTTCTTTCTCATGGCTCCTCCCATTCGTTCTAATTCTTCTATATAACACGACTAATGTGAAAATATATTTAATAAGAATGTATATGTAGAGCCTACGTCGGATTGCACGCTGTCTTGGGGAGGTGGAGAAAACTTAAAACTTATAGAAGTGAACGTTGAAAACTAAAAATAAGTAAATTAATTTATTTAAAAAAAGTAAGGGGACCAGTGTCGTCTAAAGAGGTAGAGGGGAGTGCTCTAAGGAGAGAAATGGTCTGGATTACCCTTGGGAAACATCCATTCCTCTAAAGAGTATCCTCCAAGGGGCAGGGAAGACTCCATCCTCTAAGATGGGGGGGAAGAAGCTGAGTTGCTTTTGGGTAACTACAATTCTCTAAGAGGGAGGAGGGTTTTCCCTCTCTAAGCGGTGGGGTGTCCTCTTTGAGAAATTGCCTGGTCCTCTACGGAGTGGGGGTGGGGGTGGGGGGGTAGTTTCCTCTAAGGGAGAATGGGCTGGGCTGTCTTTCAAAGCCCAAAGTCCTGCACAGTCCTCTATGAGCAAGTTTCCTTTCTCTAAGGAGTGGGAAGATCTCCATTCTTTAAAGTGTAGTTCTCTCTCTAATAAGGGTCTCCATTTTCTAAGAGAGGTTCCTCTAAGGACGGGGTCCCCCTCCTCCAAGGAGTGATCCATGCTCTAAGGAGGCTCCCTATCCTCTAAGGGGGTGGTTCTCTCCAAAGTGGTGCATGGGGGGTCCCCATCCTCTAAGGGCGATCCTCATCCTCTCAGGGGGTTCCTCTCTCTAAGGAGGGGTCCCTATCCTCCAAGGGGGATGGCGGGGCCTTGCGTGGTAACCTGACTAGCCCCACCTCCCACAAGGGGCAAGTCCCCTCCCTCGGCGCCTCGTCCCAGTCCCTCGTGGGACGGCGCGGGCAGCGTGACGTGACGCGTCCCTGGGCCCCAGCTCTGACCTGCGCCTTTGCGAGCGGATCGGGAGCTCCTGTTCCGGGGGCCGCCACGGGCCCGGGGCCGCGGCTCGTCCTCCATGACCGTCTCAGCAGCTCCTCCTCCTTCTCCCAGAGCTGCCTGGTACGCGTCAGGGGCGGAGCCTCAGCTCGCCCGCCATGATGGCCCCGCCCACTTCCCGCCCCCGGCCCCTCCTCCTCCTTCCCCAGAGACGCCGGGGATGTGCGTCGGGGGGCGGGGCCTCAGTCCGCCATGACGGCCCTGCCCCGGGCTCCTTCTCCTTCCCCAGAGACGCCGGAGATGTGCGTCGGGGGGCGGGGCCTCAGCTGGTCCGCCGTGACGACATCATTGGTTCTGCCTCCTTCTCCTCCCCCCTAGAGCCAGGGCCTTGGGAGGTGAGGCTGAGGGCGGGGTCAGGGCGGGACCTCAGCTCCTCAACCATTAACCTTCTCACCGAGAGCTCCACCTCCCCCACTCCGCGCCGTGGGATGTGAGATGTGGGGCAGGTGGGGGCGGGGTCAGAGGCAGGGCCTCAGCTCGTCCTCCGTGACGACAACGCCACCGGCTCCTCCTTCTCCTCTTCCTCCTATCCCCAGCCAGAGACGCGCTGCGCAGATGGGGGCAGGATCAGGGAGGGGCGTCGACACTTCCGCCATTGGCTGCTCCACCTCGTCCTCCTCCTCCTCCTCCTCCTCCTCCTCGCGCCGGGTGGGCGGGGCGGGGGCGGGATCGGGGGCGGGCTAGAGGCGGGGCCTCGGCCGGGCAGAGCAGAGGAGGCCCAAGACCGCCTGGAGAGTGTCGAGGCAGGTAGGAGGCGGCGGGGCTCTTGTTGCTGGGGAGAGCGTGGGGCAGGGCGTTAGCCCTAGGCCCGCGGCCTGCGCTCGGGAGTCTCCAGACCCGGCCCAGCCGAGGGAGTGAACGGGGCCGGATCCGGGGCACGCGGCTTGAAGTCACCGGGCCCCCATCGGAGAGGGCGGGGAGGCAGGGAGACGCGGGCACTTCGTAGCCGTGGGACGCCGGGCAGGTCATTTCAAGCTCCGCTTCTCAGTTTCCTCATCTGTAAAATGAGGGAAGTCACAGACGACAGCCTCCGAGCCCTGTTCCCCCTCCCCCCCCCAGCTCGAGGCTTGGGATGCAAGCCCCCCGAGGACAAAGACTCTTAAGCTCTTAATTCGGACCCCCACCCCAAACTCAGTGCCCGGCACACAGTAGGCACTTGGTTCACAGTTGTCGATTTCAGGTGTTGATCAATGTCACCTATGCTCCGAGGCCAATTAGGGTCAGGGCTCCCACCCAGTATCGGCAGAGGAAGCTTCGTTAACTTGTTTTTTGTCTCTGTCTCTTCCCAGTGCTCCTCGATTGATTGCTTGACTTCACACAAGTAGGAGAGTCTTCTTTTGAAAGCCATCTATCCATTCGATTTCTCTCCTTCCCAGCAAGGGGTGAAGTTACTTAAAGCTCTCCCGGTCTCAGTTTCCCGTTCTGTAAACCGAGGGAGTTGACCCTCAGCATAGGTGATTCTGAGGCCAAAGGAAGGGGTGATGTAGGGGAGAACACTGATAAACTCTCTGAACACCGGGACCAGTTGCATTTTTGTTGTTTAAGTATCCTCAGTGCTGGACACCAGGGCCCTTAATCCCTTAATGAAGGCTTGTTGCTGATGGATGAGGAGTTTGCCATAGGTGACCTGTAGGGTCTCTTCAGCATCTAAGCCTATGACCCTTTAAGTGAGGATGCTTTGATGCCTATGACATTAGAATACTGGAATCTCCAATGGAATTGCAGAAGTTTAGAATTCAAGAATGATAAAGGAGCTCCCCCCCCCCATTAGTATAAAGCAGGGCATCTTAAACTTTTTCCACTTGAGACCCCCAGGGCTTCTTAAACTGTGTGTCGAGACCCCATATAGGTTAGACCCCATATAGATTCGCTAACAGAGAACCAGAGTGCTGAATTAGACCTGGGATTTCTCAGTGTTTGGAGTGAGCCTTTGCAAAATGCTTACCCTTTCCTCTGGAAAGTGGGGACATCTCAGAAAAAAAAATATATGCATATCAATATGTAAATGTAGAACCAGAAAACTTAGAGGATACATGAAAGGTTCGTTTTAAAAATATCAACTCCTATTGTTTTATCATTTTTAATATTTCCATAGAGAGACTGCTGAAGTTCAGCCATGATTTTTACTAAACTCTTAAAATTAGCTATTAGATTCTTCCTAATATTACTTCATGCAGAAGTATAATTATATATACCTACTCCTTAATGTAATAATAAAATATCTGCATCAGTTAATTGCAATGTTTCTGGAGGCAACGTGGTATATGTCACGCTGAGGTGCCAAACTCAAGGCCAGAGAGTCTTACAAAACTCTAGAGTGAGGATGAGCCAGAGTAAAATGTAATTGGGAAATATTTAACAAAATAAAGAAAAATACGATATAATATAAAAAATGTTAATCTGTGGTTTTCTAATGTGGCCAGGAGGGATCCATTTCTATTAGAAATACCACTTATGTAGAGCATAGAGTCATGCTCAATTTGGAGTCAGATCTCCTGGGTTCACATCCTACCTCAACTGTGTGACAATGGTTAAATCACTTAACTTTTAACAACCTCAGTTGTTAAACTGTAAAGTGGAAATAATAATAAACGTTCTTTGTTTGCGTTTGATACACAAAGTTGTTGTGACAATTAAATAAATAATGTATATAAGGTTCTTTGTAAGCCTTAAAGCAGGCTATACAAGTTGAGCGATTTTTTTTCCTTTTAGTGGGTCTCTACGGTAAAACTGAAAGAAAAGTAGAAAACTCAGGAATGGCTGTGGAAGAGCTTCAGTCCATAATAAAGAGATGTGTAAGTAATTTTCTTTGAACAAAAATAAGCCTCTGCCTTTCACATTGTCATGTGTTTGTACCAGGGAATGCTTTGTACATAGTGCAGGACATTTGGGTTTTCTCTTGGATCAGTGTTGCTTTTTTCCCCCACTGCAAATAAATATTCCAGGGATGGGAATGGAGCAGTGGTGATACCAGGTGACACGTACGTTGCTTCTCTAGCTCCCTAACTTTTTCTGAATTTTATAGCACATTGGTTCTAAGATAGTTTATTTGGATACTATTCAGGAAAGTTATTAGTTCTGCCTGTGAATCGTACCACGAGTGAAGATCAAGAGTAAAAATCAAATAATGATTTAATTTATTCTATACACACGTAAACGAGTGCTAACTTGCCTGCTATTGTTGTTGTTTCTAAAGCAAATCCTAGAAGAGGAGGACTTCAAGGAAGAAGATTTTGGTCTCTTTCAGCTAGCAGGCCAAAAATGCTTAGAAGAAGGGCACATTGCTCAGGTATTAGACATTTTAGAAAATGAGAAGAACAAGGTAAGTTCAACTGTCATGTGTAACTTTTTATACTTTATTAGATAGCGAATAGCATATACCCTGGATAACCCTACCCAAACTACTGAGCATTGATTGCATGGCTGTTCTATTCTCAGTATACATCTAAATAGATAATACTATTGGGATACTTAGCTTAATACCTTAAGCCTAACCTTCCAAGGTGATGCACAAATTCACAGCTTGGTAAACTGTTTAAAATGGGGTTCATCTGACGTTTTCTTTTTTCATTAGCCATGCAGAACTCTCAGTGATGATTTTAAAACAATTTGTACTGTGTGCTTCATGAAAAAAATAAAACTCAGTTAAGAGCAAGGGTTCATGCTTATGTTCTTGAACAAAATTGGTGGTGTTTAGGTAGAGGCCTTGATTAATTTAAAGCTTAGGCTCTATTTACTATTTTCATTGTACAAAATATATCCCAACTCCAATTTTCTGTCTTCAGACACCCATCCAAACAGTATATTAATATTGTACTCCTTTATTCATTTTAATGAAAGTCACTTGTGGGATAAAGAAAATAGACTGTTTATGAAAAGATTTTAAAAATGTAAGGCACAACTCTAACTGAAACAAGAGAAAGTCACATAGATGCAAAGGAGAGTTGTAGGTGAAGAGCTATGAGAAATTTGAGGAGGGAGACATCACTTTCTGCTGAGGGTAGAGGGTTTCAGGAAATGTTTCTTGGAGGAAATGGTACTTGATTGGGGCCTTGGAGGAAAGGAAGGGCATATACAGAGATTGAGTGGTGGTAGGGGAAGAGTGTATTCCAGGCACGGAGGGATATTGTGAACAAAGTCACAGCAGGAAAGGGAAAGATAAAAATGAGGAGACGAAAATTGGTCTAATTTGGTCGAGAGTGTGACTGTGTAAAGGGGACCTTTGATGTGTCTGGAAAGGCAGGTTGGGGAGGATCTCAGAAAATACCAGTATTGGGAGTTCATCTCTGGTTGGCTATAGGGAGGCGCCAAAAGTTCTTGAGAGGTTGATTGACATCATCAGAATAATGCATTAGGAAGATTGCTAGGGCAGCAAAGGGAAGGATGGATAGGAGGCAGAAAAATCAATCTTTTTCAGACAGTCTACCATCTTGTTCTTATGAAGGTGATTTTTTTTTTACCCCAGGTAGAAAACTTTATTTTTCCCTACTGAATTTCATCTAGTTAGATTTAACTTAATGTTCTAACCTATCAAGATCTTTTGGATCCTGACTTTGTCATCCTGTGTATTAACTAACTTCCAGCTTTCTGTTATCTACAAATTTATTAAGTGTGTCATCTATGCTTATATCCAAGTCACTGAAAACAATGTTCAACAACCCAGCTCCCCCGGCCTTCTCATAGAGACCTCCCCAATTACAGGGAACCAGTAATGGCCCTCTCTTGGAGACCAGCCCCCAGTTTGGAATCCAACTGTATTAGTAGTGTGAGTAGAGCGAGATAAGCTACTGCATCAAAAGCATTGCTTAACTCTAGATAAACTCTTAACTTCAGCACTCCCCTGAGCCACCATTGTAGAAACTTTACAGAGAAGAAATGAGGTGAGTTTGGCCTAACCTGGTTCCAATGACACCGTGCTAGCGCTTCCTCTAGACAATCACCAACCATCTGTAGAATGATCCAGCCAGAATTTTCCCCATGCTCACTGGTCTGTAGTTTGCAAACTTTATTCTCTTCTCTTTTTTGAAACAGCTCCTCTCTTTCTGCAGCTCTCTGCTATTCCACCTGATCTATGGTCAGCCCCTGGGACAGGGGACTGGAATTCAGAAAAGGCAACAGTCACTGCTCTTTTACTAAGGCTGGCAATGCCTCTGACGTGCTTATTGGTCATTAGCTGTCAGTTTCTTGGTCTCTGTTTTGGTTCTGCCATTTTTACTGTTAAAATGTGAACAGGCAAGGAAAGAAAGCTTCAGGCAGCTTGGCTTCACTCTGTCATCCCCAATGCCTCCTCCACCCCAGCAGCCTTTCTTCCAGAGGTTTAATTAAAAAGCTTTCTAAATGTTGCTCTTATTGGTCTCAGTTCTATGATGAGTCAGGTGGGCCAGTTCCTCTTTGGGAGCAAAGTGCTTCCTCATATGAAGCACCCTTCAGTGCAATAAGCAAACATGTAAATCAGATGAAAAGGGGCTTGGCAGTTGGCATCTTGGCATATGAAGGGGAAAATATTCTTCACGACTTCAAGCACTTGCTGTCTTTGAATGCTTTACACACTTGGTCCTCCATAGCAGCTAATGGAATCTCCCTTTTATTTTTACAGCAAAGAGTTTTAACCCTATTTTTATAAGGAAACCCTATTTTACAAGGAACACTGAGGCCCAAAGAGAGTCCCATAATTACTTCGCCAGTCAGTTGTAAAGCAGCATGTACAGAGAGCTTTTTCTTATTTGTAATAATTTGAGGACTAAGAATAGCCATATTTGAAAAGCATAGCAGAAGACTCTTGTAGTTAACAGATTTTTGCCTCACTGCCTCTGAAAATGTTTTTCCAGGTTATCATCAGAAGTATGGGTTGGAATCTTGTTGGCCCGGTTGTTAAATGCTTTTTATGTCATAAAGAGGAAGCTGATAAAAGAGAAAAATGTTTGAAAATGCTTGATTTGCTGGTAAAGGTAAGTTAGTGCATCCTTGTCCTTCTCTAATTCTCATAAGTTTTCAACCCTTTAGTTCTTATTATTTGGTAGGAGAACTTTCATATCAAAAGATTTGTAGACATGATGAGTTTGGTTCTATTTTGCTTGGTTTGGTTTTTTGATCAAAGGCCTTCTCTTTGAACCTGGTGGAGAATCTTAGAGCTGGGAGGGGCTTTTAAGGTCAGCCTATTATTTTATGAGAAAACTGAAGCACAGATGAGTCTTGCCCAAAATCACATGGCCAGTTAGTGCCACACCCAGGACTTTTCCTGGTGCTTTTTCCACTGTAACTGCTGTCTGATCATAGCGGGGTTAAAAACTGGAGGGGAAGCTGGAAGTGAGCCAAAAGAAAACAACCAGGATGAGGAAGAGAGAGGATGCTATGTGAAATTTGGTTGAGGGAAATAGCAGAATTTAACTTGGAGAAGAAAAAATACATTCAGGAGGTTACTTTGTTTGTTTTTGTTTTTTGGTCCAGACCTATGATTTTATTGTGGTGGGTACCTCCATGTGTGGAAGCCCTTCTACTAATGCAGATCATTCTACTAATGCAGACCAATTCTTCTGCACCTTACAATCTCAGAGGATTGTCTGTGAGCTGGGAGGAGTCAGACAAGACTTGAAACTGCCTTTGTGGCTTCCAGATCATCCTTGTATATGCTATCCCACAATGCCTCTTGGGGTGTTCGTATATTTTATGGTAGTCTTAGGGAAGAGGTGTCTCACTTGTTGTGATTGGTTCAAGGTCTAGACCTGGATGGAAGTTTTGAGAAGGCAGATTTTCAGCATAAGGAAAACTTTCCTGTTAGAACTGACCAAAATTGGAATGGGCTGTCTCATGCTAGAATGGAGTTGTGAGTTCTTCATCATTGGAGGTCTTCAGGGAGAAGTAGACCAATACTTTTGAGGTTGTAGGTGGGAAGGAGTGAAAGTCAGTCATCTCTGAAGTTATCTTATAAGGAAGAATAGGGAGCAAACCACAGATCAGGATGTAGCTGGTAGTTAGAGGAGGAGAGGGGGGATTCAGTGCCTTTTTGGAAAGGCTCCATGTAAGCCTATCAAGGGCAGGCAGGGAAGACCTAGCAAAAGACCTGGGGAAGGGGAGACCAGAGGAGATGAGGAGTACACTGCTTCATTGACTCCTGCTCATTGAGTGTGAAAGCCCCCTTCTGAGACAAGGTTAGTGAAGTCACAAGACAGGGCCAAACAGAAAAGAACAGAGAGTTCTTGGCAAGAAAATCCCCGAAGGGAGAGAAGTCCCCATCTGTAAGCTCTGGTCTGGGCCCCTGACAGGGGAAGGGGCCCTGGTGCTGGGAGCACTGACATTTTCAGGGAGTCTGTGGATGGGGGAGATTTAAGAGAGGGCTGCTCTGGAAATCAGCTCTCCTCCGTGCCTTTTCTCTTTATCTTAGGAGGTCTGTGTGTGCAATGAAGAGGCCTTTTGTGTAGATGGGCATTTTTTGTTTATGTCGTGGCGATTTGAGAACCCTAAATGCTGTGCCCTGCATAAAAACACAGCCTTATCCAGATACATATTGATAAATGTCAGTATTTTAACAAAAGTTTGCATGGAGATTCCTGTTGCTGCTAAGCAAAGACAGTTGTATGGGTAGCCCAGGGGGTCGAGTTGTAGACTTAGAGTCAGGAAGACCGGAGTTTAAATCCTGCCTCAGACGCTTACTCTTGACGTGGCTCTGGGCAAGTCGTTTAACCTCTGGGCCTCAGTTTCCTCATTTGTAAAATGGGGATAATAATAATACTCACCTTATTGGCTTGTGAGAATCAAATGAGATGGATGTAAAATGCCATATAAATTAAATAATATATAAATGCTAGTCATCATTGCAAACAGTATCCTTGTGGTTGTAACCAAGGGGCTTCCGGGTTCATGTCTCTGTAGCTCTGTCATCCGAAAGAGCTGCTTCTGGGTTTGCTTGAACTGATGGAGGAAGCCTCTGGAAGTCAGATCTCTGAAGTCCTTCTTCTTTTACTCGATCCGCTACAGACAGGTAACAAGCACTGTGATGTCAGTGGACTGGGGTGATTTTAGCTCTACAATTAATTAGTTAACTTAAGCCAAAAGCAAAACAGAAATCATGCCTCCACCGATAATTTCACTAAACAGAACTTAGCTAAGGTGAGGAGCATCTCAAGTGCCTTGATGGCATTAACCTGAGACTTGTTGAATTAAGGGCAGGTCAGGTATCTGTTTGGGCTGAATAGAAAATGATTCTTATGAAGTAGTTACGAAGTGTGTGAGGAAAGCTGCATGTGATCATTCCACTACTTAGGGAAAGGCCTGATTGTGCCAGTCCTCTGCTCAGAAAGTTACCGTGTGTTTCCTCCTTCCCATTGTTTGTAGGATTAAATAAAAACTCTTTAGCCTGGCGTTCAAAGCCCTCTTTCAGTCTGGTTCCAGTCAGACTAGAGTATTAGCTGTTCACTCTTTGCATCTTACCCACTCTTGGCTTCATGCATTGGTGCAGGATAGCTTCCATGCCTAGGATGGACTTTGTCCACATCTACCATTGAATTCCTCTTCCTTCAAGACCTAGTGGAAGTGCTCCCTCTTCCACGAAGCTTTCCCGGATCCCTTGCCAGAAATGATTCCTCAATCATCTTCTGCCCAACCAAATCTCTCATGCTCCAATTGGATTTCTATGCACTTATCAAAGTCTAGTTTGTATTATGGTTGTGGATGTGTCTTCTTTGTCCCCTTATTCTATTCTGAACTCACTGAGGCTCATTTTTCAACTTGTCCAAAACAGAAATCACTTCCCTCCAAGAATCCACCTTTTCTCCTACCTCCCGTGTTTCTGTCCAGGTTGCCTCCAGCCCTTTCAGTGACCAAGCTCACCCCCTAGGAGGCCTTATCAGCTCATTGCTCTCACCTCCACATCTACTCAGGTCCTAAACCTTATCGATTCTTCCTCCACAGCATCTGTTGTACCCACCTCCTGTTCTCTGCTCACGTGCCCCCGACTCTTGTTCAGACCCTCACGGCCTCTCCCTCCTACCTGGACTATGGCAAGAGCCTCCTAGCTGGTCCCTGCCTCCAGCTTCTCTGCTCTCCAATCCCTTCTCCACACAGTGGCTACGTCAGTATTTCTAAAGCAGGTGTCACACCCTGCCTCTGCTGAAGAACTGATGGTACCCACCCCCCAACCTTCCAGCACTTAAAGCCTTTTTAAGAGTTGGTATCAGCCATATCTTCAGATTTGTGAAGCATTACTCCCCTTCACTCACTCTGTGTTCCAACCATAGCTCCTGCTCCACATCTCATCTCCCATCTCCAGGCCTTCACACACTTTTTTTTTTTTTGTGCAGGGGGGAAGGCAGGGCAGTTGGGGTTAAATGACTTGCCCAAGGTTATTAGTAAGTGTGTCAAGTGTGAGTACACATTTGAACTCAGGGCCAGTGCTCTACTGACTGCGCCACCTAGCTGCCTCACTGTGCCACCTAGCTTCATACACTCTTGCTGTGGCATGGAGTACTCCCTTTGTTCACTTCTTCACCTCTTGGGATTCCCAGATCCCTTCACAGCTCAGCTTAGGCACCACCTCCTAGAGGAGGCGCTTCCTAATTCTCCCTGTTGTTAGTGGCTCTCCCTCACTGACCTTGTACTTACTTTGTGCATATTCAATACTTGCTTATCTGTGTACATGTGGCCTTCTTAGTAGAAGGTAAGCTTCTTGTGGGCAGGGACTATTTCCTCTTTTGTCTTTATCATCTCAGCACCAGGCATGTGGTAGGAAGTCAGTGTTTGTTGAATGGAATGTGCACCTTGTACATACTAGGAACTCGATACATTTAAACAGGTGATCCACCTTTTTATTGTGTTTTATTTTCTACATCTTAGAGCTTTCCATCATGACTGACTCCCTGTCCATAACCTTTACACCTGTATCTTGCATCAGGGATATTCCATCTACACAAATTTTGTATTATTGCAATGTGGAGTCGTCCTAGTCTTCCTAGTAGCGGATGGAATTTCCCAATGCTCGCATCCGTTCGACCCTGTACTAGAACCTATTGCTGAGGGCAGTGATGTACCAGCTACTTGTGCCACTTCTGCATCGAGGGCTTGGAGGCAGAGATGACCAGGACTGCTCCCAAGCAGCAGAAGTGAGACACGCCGCGGCTGTGCTGGTGTCAGAAGCGACACAGCTCGGAGGCGGAGAGCGCCTGCCAAAAGCCGCCTGTCCAGTGAGTGAGGCTTATTCCAAAGATGGCGAGCCATTACGCGATTTTCTGGCTACATCTTCTTAAAATTATGGACTGAACTTTATAAGGAGTGAAAAATTAGAGTGAGTGTGTTTTAAGGGAGTGAAATACCCAGTAACTCCTAACACGGGATCTTTAGAGCACTGAGGGGAAAGACATCTACTGAAAAATGGAAGTTTCACAAGTTTTTCTCATTTTTAACTTATTTGTTATAAGTGATTACTCAGTGAATCCTGAAACCAAGTAATCAGTTAACTAGTTATGGTCAAGGGAGAGCCGTCGCTGGCACGTGGGAACGTGGCGAGGCTTCCTCTGAATAATGGCTTCATCTCTGTTTTATAGTGATTCACAAACTTCACAGCAAGAAGGCCTATTCGGTTGGATTAACTCTGTCAACCCTGTGGAGCCAGCTCTCTCTTCTACCCGTCCCTTACACGAAAGAACAAATACAAAAAGACCAGCACGGTCTGGGCCGGTGCTGCAAGGCCTTGGTCACATTTACTAGGCCTTTTGTGGAAGAAGTTGTTAAAAACAAAGGTCACTCCCTGGAAAACAGTCAGGAGGAGCTGAAGGCAGAACTCCTAAAGTTGTGAGTCGATCCTTTGTGCTGGGGGCGTTCTGCCGGGAGCTGCGTCTGTCAGGAGCCATTCCGGTGATTGGATGGTTCTTTGGTGCGTGTGTGCCTGGAGAATGGATTTATAGACAGGAGCGTACCTGGCTAAGCGTCGGAGCAGCGATAGGTCTGGGAATTGGAAAACAATGTTGGGCTCAATGGTGGTGTTCCAACTGCATATGTGATGCAGCTATAATAAATTCACAACCTGCCAGCTAAGCTCAGCTGTGTTTATTGTTAACAATAGTGACAAATTTCTATACAATGATTTAGCATTTACAAAGTCCTTCATTATGATGACAACTTTGGGGTTGCTGGAGCAGCTCCTTGTGTGGGTGGGGACACTGAGGCACAGAGAGGTCAAGGGAATTGCTCGGGGTCACACAGCAGTAAGTATCAGAGTCAGGACTCGAACTTGGGTGATCTGACTCTCCACCACACCGTGCTGTCCCTCATGACCACCATTGGCCCATTTGTCTCTTCTATCAAGGTGATCTCTGAGGCTGAGAATCTTGAGGGAATGGGTCTATAGTGCCAAAAGCCCATCCTCTTTGAAGGCAGTGCTAGGCCTTCAATCATCAAGACTGAAAATAAGTGAAGAAACATCCAGAGATTTCTTGGTCATGGCATAGACCAGACTTATAAATGAACCCTCCCAGTGGGCACCCACGGATGTGGAGCATAGCCTAGACCAAGGGTGGGGACCCTGGGGCCTAGAGGCGACATGTAAGTGCAGCCCTTTGACTGAATCCAAACTTCATGGAGCAAATCCCCTAAGCCTCAAGGTCGCAGGGTCCCCACCCCGGCTAGACTGTCAGATGTGCTTGATATGATAGCGTGACATTCTTCCTGGTTTGGGAGGGATTTTTTCCTTTCTTAATTTTTATTGTAGGAGAAGGCAAACTTAGTGAGGTGGGGAGATATGTTTGGAAAAACAAAAGACATCAATTTTAAAAGCTTAGGAAATAAATAAGCACGGGTTGAATTCAATAAGAGATTGTCCTCCGGTCTCTGCTCCTTCGGATAAAAAGACAGTCATATAACAGCTGTGTGAGTTACTAGATTTTTAAAATATGCAGTGTTAGTTCAGATACATCTATTGAATAACCAGAAATTGTTACTTGGGAAGTTTTATGTTCAAGTTGCCCCTTCCCTTTTTTTTTTTCTTAGTTGTTTCAAAAGTTTGAAATACCCCTTGCTGACAGCACAGTTCATTGAAGTACTTGAAGAAAATGAAGAAGATCCTTTAAAATCTTTCGCTTCTGAAATAGTAGTAAGTACAATGAGATTTACTCGCCTTTTACAAAACAACCGTTTTCTTGTTTTATGAAGAAAAAGCATTTGCTGTGAGTATCAAGGGGTGAAAGTGCAGAATTCTGAGGACGTTCAAAAGCACGTGCTAGTGGCCTGGTCATTTTCTTTATTTCTGTTTAAAATATTTTAATCACAGCAGGAAGGTGTGGTTTTGAAGATCACAATCTCATTTACACAAAATCTATCTTACCAGTATGCATTCAGTAACTGATACTGACAATTCAAAACCTTGTGATTGAACTATTTTCCCATCGTCTATTTATGTGATCTAAAGAAATTAATAAAGACGTCTGGGTTAGGTGGGCAGGCCCTGCCAAAATCTGGGCAAGTGTTAGCACGTGAAGTGGTTGGGTTTTGAGCCTCAGTTAACTTTTCTTTATTCTGTTTCATTTGCTTATGGGAGCTTGTGTTTTCCAAATGTGGTGACCCTTGTATTGGTTTCATATTATATAGAAAGATCCTAAACTGTATAGTAACTCATCTATTAATGAAAAGAAAATGCTCTCACTGTTACATCTTGTCATAAACTTCACTACCCGAGAAAGAAGTCACAAGCTATAAAGAAGAGAAAAATGGATTTAGAAAGTGGGCAGCTGGCTTGACACGGACTTCTGACCCCCTGGGTTAAAATTCAAGAATAACAGGCCTAGGATAGAGTACACGCAGCAAAGATGAGTAAGAATGCACTTGCCAGCTGTCTTGCAAATCTAATAGAAGGGCTTTAAACTAAAAAGAATGAAGGAGGAAGAAAATGCCTTTGTATAATCCACTAAGCTCCATGCCCTAGAGAATAGTTGCAGTGAAGGGAAGAGAATAGCAGTCGCCTCACCCAGAAGTTTACAGACCAAATTCAAGAAAGGACCCAGGAGAAAAACCCCAGGCCTGAAAGGTCCAGACCCAAAGTTTAGGCAAGGATTTTATGTCAGAGGTCCTGACATTTTATTCCAGTTGTTGTTCAGTCATGCTTGAGTCTCTTGACTCTGTTTGGGAATTTCCTAGCAAAGATACTACCATCTCCTTCTCCAGCTCATTTTACAGATGAGGAGCTGAGGCTTAACAAGGTTAAGTGACTTGCCCAAAGTCACACAGGCAATAAGTGTCCGAGGCCCGATTCAAACTCAGGAAGATGAATCTCCATGATTCCGAGCCCAGCGCTCTCTCTGTTGTACCGCCTAGCTTCTCCTAACATCCCAGAAGCATATTTGATTCTATAAATGTCCTTGAGATTTGGGGTGAAGCTCATGACTAGGATGTGGCTCTGGGTGAGTATTCCTTGTTCGAAAGAAATAGAGTAGGTTAAAAAAGGGGAGTGTGTGTAGAGCAGCATCATATATTCAGAATGTATGCTCAGGTGAGGATATTCAGGAACCATACGAGGGAAGCATTGGTGGAGACTTGAAGATGAATGGCTAGAGAAATGGGGGGTATTGTTGCTAGAGGACTCTACAAACTACCTGATTAGAAAGAAGAAATAGATGAGGACTTTAGGAAACAGACCACAAGCCTGGAACAGGTGCATGTTATAATGGCACTGAGAGATTTATTTCTCCAGTAGCTATTGCAGCTGACTCTCTTCTTTGCCAAAAGCAGAGCAGCTAATAACTTCTGGCTTTGCCTTAGTGATAGCTTTGTCCTTCAAAGCATAGGGACCAGCAAGGAAAAATTCTGTTGTGTATTGGATTCTCCTTAGTAGGGTAGAAACTATGGTAGCTTTGCAGAAGTCTGGGGTGGGGAAGTGATTGCTCCATCCTAGAGCTTGTGTTAGAGGAGAAGAAAACTGGAGGAAGAGTGAGACATGCCTCTAGATTTGGGGAAAGTGCAGATGGTTTAGCAGAATGAGGAGCTCTCATGGACCAGGATTCTCCAGGGGAAGTCAGCTCAGGAGGGATGAGAACTCAAGAATGAAAAAAAACCCAAGGAGAAATAGTCCCAGTAAGGAAAAAGAAGAGAAGTTCTTCTAAAGAGACTTACGCTAATACAAGAGGAATTCTACCCACTTGGATTGTTAAAAGACAGAAAAAGAAGCATGAAGCAAGGGCAGGTAACAGGACGAAGATGAGAGCACAGCCTGGCCTCCAGAAGCGTGATAGCGTGGAAGGGTCTCGAGCAACCTGGGAGGACTTGCATGACAGAACCAGAGAACAGTTTGTGCAGTGACCGCTGTAGTGAAAAGACTGAAGAACTCTGAGCAGAGCAGTGGCCAACGGCAGCTCGAGAGTGTTGAAGAAGAAGCAAGCTTCCCCCTCCTGGCAGAGGAGTGACCCACGGTGCAGAACGAGGCATGTCTTTGGATGTGGCTGGTTGGTGGTTTTGCTTGATTTGCCCATTTGTCATGGGGATTGCCTTTTTTCCCCCTTTTTTGTGGGGC
>CM053626.1:306623058-306638375 GCA_028646595.1 Phalanger gymnotis | reverse complement strand
GGATACTTTCAATTTCTATTTTGCCCTGTAACTCTAGAATATCAGGGCAGTTCTCCTTGATCATTTCTTGAAAGATGATATCTAGGCTCTTTTTTTGATCATGGCTTTCAGGTAGTCCAATAATTTTTAAATTCTCTCTCCTGGATCTATTTTCCAGGTCAGTGGTTTTTCCAATGACATATTTCACATTGTCCTCCATTTTTTCATTCCTTTGGCTCTGTTTGATAATATCTTGATTTCTCATCAAGTCACTAGCTTCCACTTGCTCCAATCTAATTTTTAAGCTAGTATTTTCTTCAGTGGTCTTTTGGACCTCCTTTTCCATTTGGCTAATTCTGCCTTTCAAGGCATTCTTCTCCTTCCATAGAATTTTTGATCCCATTTTATGGGGACAACAACCTTTGAAGTGACTGCCGCGGATATTACCTCAACATCACAGATGAAGAGGTGAAGTTGCCAGCTTACGGTCACACAGCTCGTGAGTGTTAGCCGCAGCATTTGAACCCAGGTTCTTCTGACTTTGGGTCCAGAGCTCTCTCCACCACGGCAAGCTGCCTCTCTCTCAATCCTCATTTTCAAGCGAGGAGCCAAAGCCTAAGAAGTACCAGCTGGGTGGTTTTCTTTTCAAATTTGCATCATTATTTTTGTTCATTTCTGTAGTCTGAGTTCTCTGGCCACCCTGGACATAACATGTCAGTCCTTGCATTTTCTCTGTAATTTCTGCTTTGGTGCATTTTTCTCCCTTTTTTGTATCATAGGAAATATCACTTATCGTTATCAGCTTTCTCCACTCTGTCCAGTAGAGTGTCCAACTGCCTTAACTTGTGACTCTTCTTGTCTTCATTTCTTTCTTAACATTTAGTGCTGGGCACTGGCCATTGATTATATAATTGTGTATAGTCAATGCAATTCTCACATTCACTTGATGTTTTTAAATTCTTACTTGCAGAAGCTGGTGAAAGTAATGACCTTCTGCCCCATTGAGACTTTGGTATGTAAACATTTCATGACTGGTAACATTCAGTTACAGAGGCTAAATTTAATTAATACTGCATTCTTTTCTCTTTAATCTAACAATGTTATTTGTTTTTTTTTTTTAGAGGAAAAAAGGTTTAAAAGTGCTGCAGCTGTATATAGACAAACTGGATTCCCAAGGCAAAAATATATTATTTAGGTATGACTCAAACATAATGAATGGCTATCCTTCAGTGGCTGGTAAAAATTTGAACTGATGGTACATGATGTGACAGATAATGGCATTGAAATTGTATTCTCCAGGAAGGGCACTTCTTCGTAGAAGTCTTAGATTAGTGCAGTCCTTCACACATAGAGAGGGGATGGCCTCATTCATTCCAATTAAGAGAGATTTACCTCATAAATAAGGCTCTGTGTGTGTGCATACACACGAAATACAGATTATTAACTTTCAAAGAATTAGGATGCAATAAGAAACAAACATTTAAATTAAAATGAACAGAATTCAGTTATTCTGTGATTCCTTAGGCTCTTGGAAGGACTTAACATGTTATGATAATTCACATTTTTGAATGAATAAAGACCCTCAGAAGGTTACTGTTCCTTTTAGTTTTTTGGAGGGACAAAAAATCTCAAAGCCACCCAGCCTTCTAAAGAGGCCTGCATGAATGAAGAACAGCTGTTGAAATGATGTGGTAGAAGAATAGTTGGGTGTCAGAAGACTGGGTGGGTTTGTGTCCTGGCTCCAGAGTCAGGCCATCTTGAGCAAGTCCCATGATGTCCCTTAGCTTCTGGCTCATCAGCTGTTTAAATTTTCAACATGAAACCCATGATTCTTAAGTATTTTGTTCTCAGGACCTTTTACATTCATAAGAAATATTGAGGACTCCAAAGAACTTTTGGTTATGGGTTGTATCTTGACCCTGTATTAGTTATTAAAACTGATCAATTCTTAAAATATTTATTAATCCATTTAAAATGACAATAATAAACCCATTACATGTTCATATGAACAGCATTTTAAATGACAAATCACTATCTTCCCAAAAAAATGGTAGTGAAAAGAGTGGTGTTGTTTTACACATTTTTTCCATTTAATAGTATTTTATTTTTTCCAATTACTTGTAAAGATAGTTTACAACATTCACTTTTATAAGATTCTGAGTTCCAAATTTTTTTCTCCCTCCTTCCCTTCCCCAAGATGGCAAGCAATCTGTGGTTTACATATTTTTGCTAATTTTTTTTACCATCTGGCTTAATGGAAGACAGCTGAACTCTCAAATCCACTTCTCCATTCAGTTTGTTGTGATATTTTGGTTGAGGTACATGGAGGGAAGAGAAGGAAAGGGGATGAGCATTTATAGAGCACCTGCTATGTGCTGGACACTGTGCTAAGTGCTTCCCAAATGGTATCTCGTGTCATCCTCACAAAACTCTGCCAGGTTGGTACTGTTATGATCCCCATTTTACAAGTGAGAAAACAGTCAGGCAGAGATCTTGCCCAGCATTACTTAGCTAGCAAGTGTCTGAGGTCAGATTTGAACTTGGGCCTCCCTGACTCCGGGACCAGCACTCTGGGTACTGTGGTGCCCCCATGTACCTCAGTGAAGAAAATCTAACCTCACACAGATAGGTAGTTGGAAATGGGGAGGGCATTTTAATAGGCAGGTAATGTTTTAGGGTTATTATGAAAATAGTGTTGACCCACCAACTTGGGGTCTTGGGACCCCAAGTATCAGGAAAGCTGGGGTTTTATCTAGCAGAGGATTTTATACACGTTGGTTCATTTGTGTCTCATCACACCCTGGTGACAACTTAGGCCTCAAGGCTTTATTCATCCCCATTTAAAAGATGAAGAAATTGAGAGTGAGAGGTTAAAGTGACTGGCCTATCGTCATGCAAGAATTAGAAGTGGGATTTGAACCCACAGCTTCCTGACACCAGCTCCGGGCACTCGCCACTGTTCTAGCCTGCCTCCCGAATGAGATAATCCCTGTAAAAAGTACTTGGTGTCCACAAATCACTACATAAATGCAAGCTGTTATTCTAATAAAATAGGTAAACATTACTAAAACGTGTTACCTAAGTGTTAAAGACTTAACACTTGGTAAGCATGGGAGTTTTAAAAATTATTTCTTATCATCTTGAGCAGAACTTTCAGCAGTGGGGAGTCTCAAGGAGGTGGCATAGGATGGGTGTGTGAAGCTGGGCTCTCCTTCAGTCAGGGTATGGGGCCTGCAGCAGGAGGCCCTCCTAGACATAGTAAGACAAACAAATTCCGGTGTAATACAGAGTTGTGGTTGGCGGCCGAATGTCAGCTCCCATCATCAGTGCAGGATTCACTGCTTAATTAACTGATTAACCGTTTAACTGATTAATGATTTTGTTGCTGTCATCAGCTGGCTCTTCAGGATCACTTGGGATTTCTTATTCCTAAAAACAAAGCTCTGGGCGTGTGTTAAATATTGATCATCAACTAATTAGGAGAAATTCCAGGACCATATATCATGTATCTTGATTTTGTTTTCAAGGTGTTTATTGAAGACAAGTAATCATGCAGGTGTGGAAGGCTATGTCATTCAAAATATTAAAAATCAGATTGATGCCTCATTAAAGGTAAGAACATAGCCAAGTGAAAATGTTATTGGCATCAGTTTAGTTTATTTTGCAGGTAGTATGGCACTTTGTAAAAATCACAGTAATAGGAGTTTGGGCCCTGCTTATTTTTTCTAACAATAGGTTTTTTTCTGTTTTGATTACTAGCTTTGCCTATGATTTAAAAAAAAAAAGGACCCCTCATGAATTTAGAAAGTATATTGTTGTGCTTTCTTCTGTGACCTCAGAGAGGGAAGTGCTTCCTCCTTCCCTTGGTGCAGATTGCCACCCATCCAGACCTTTCTTATCCCAGTGGATCTACTCCAGAGGAGCCACTCCACCTTGCTATAACTTAAAGATTTAACCTTTTATCTGCTGTTCAAATGGCATGGGGGTGCTTCAGAATTGCCAGCACTGAACCTTGTCTGTGTCACGTGTTTTCGTGTTTAACAAAATATATCTTGTGTAGCCTCCTGGAATCTACCCACTACAATTCTGTTTAATGACGGTGATGATTATGATGACCGTATTTACACAGCTCTTTAAGGTTTGCAAAGCGCTTTACTTATATCAGCTCAACCAACAGGGCTCATTCGTAGGAGGAGGCAACAATTTCAGTCCAGAGGAAGTGTCACAGATAAAAATACATTATTTCTTTAAAGAAAGGAATGATCCATTCACTAACGCTGTGCAATGCCAGGGATGGGCATAGTCAAACGGGACATGAGGGTCAGGGAGAAAGACAAAATCATTGCGTACAGTGACTCTGGTCTTTCTGAACTGTTTATACTGTTTGTCCTCATTGCAGTACAAGTTACTGGGAAATTGTGAATAAATTGAATTTTCATAAATTTTATCATACTAGGGAACTTAAAGAAATATTTTTGTAAATTTTCACGTTTCCTCAAAGCAGAGGTATCCTTGTAAACTACTTGTTTTAGGGTGCTGAGTGTTGTATTAGAAAATATGGAGTTTTAAGGTTTTTCTTAAATTCTCTTCCTCCTCGGCCCCCCATTTTTCTGTTGCTTTTTAGAGAGCAGAGGACAGGAAGTGGTTTACAGGACCCCAGCTGATCTCACTTCTCGACTTTGTGCTCACACTTCCTGAAGGAGCAGAAACAGACCTACTCCAGAATTCCGATAGGTGAGTGATCCACGTGAGGAATTCAAACATGG
This sequence comes from Phalanger gymnotis, assembly GCA_028646595.1. Classification (NCBI taxonomy): domain Eukaryota; kingdom Metazoa; phylum Chordata; class Mammalia; order Diprotodontia; family Phalangeridae; genus Phalanger; species Phalanger gymnotis. The sequence continues at coordinate 306,633,630 of CM053626.1, read as the reverse complement.
AGTAGCTCAAGATGAAAAAGTAAATTCCATATTTAGCGAATAGAGTCCAGTGAAGCTTGGCTTCCTATGGCTTAGGGCTTGGTGCATGGTTGGTTAAATTCTAAAGAGATTTTTCTTAGCTTTCTGACTAAAAGATATTGCTTTTACCAATTTATATTTTAAGAATAATCTGAAATAATATTGTTCCTATAAGAAAGAACTGTGCTTTTATGCAGCTTATGTGACAGATGTAACTTCCTCTGTACCTTATATGGCTTAACCGCTCATTTGTACCTGTAACTGTATAAGAGGGGCCATATGTAGACTAGGCATGTGTTTGGCTGTAGTCCAGGGGTGGGGAACCTGCAGCCTTGGGGCCACATGTGGCCTTCGAAATCCTTAAATGAGGCCTTTTGATTGAATCCAAATTTTACAAGACAAAAAAAAGCCAGGTGTGGCCTTAAGGCTGCAGGTTCCCCATCCTTGCTCTAGTCTTTAATCAGAAACTCTTGGCAGAGTGTACCACCCCAAGCTTTACATGTCTGTTTTCCTTCTCTGGCGCACTTAATATTATACAGATTATATTGTTATATTTATATTATTATTATAGAGATAGAGCTTCAACAAAGGCACAAAATGTTAAATTAATAAGAATACCTTATTGGCAGGATATCTGTCCTTATGATTTGTTAGGCTCTTCCAATTTATTACAAAATCTTTGTTACCTTATTTTATTTTTTCCTATCTTTCTAGTTGAATTGATCCTAAGCATTAAAAGCCTAGAGAGGAAAAGTTTACAAGAGAACCTAAAATAAAAAAGGTCAAAACGTGAAATGGATCTTTAGAAACCACTTAGTACATCCTTCTGCTGTCAGTGTTAACACTCATAGTCATAGGAGATAGAAAGGAAACTAACTTTTTTCTAAAGAATAAACTCATTTATTTTATACCCTTGAAATGAAATGTGTTGGTATTACACAAAGTAAATTAGTAAATATGTGTTGCCCTAATGAGACAGAGGAAATAGTTAAACAGCATTGCTTAAGGACTTACTGCTACATGCCAGGAGTTGTGCTGAGAATAACAAAAGAAGGCCAAATCAGTTCCTGCCTTCAAAGAGCTCACCATCTAATGGGGGAGAGAACAATGTACATATAAATAACTATGTGTATACAAGTTCTGTGGAATGTAAATGTAAGGTTTGTCTCTAAGAGCAGGCCCAAGCAGTGCTATGGGATTTAAGCTGGGCCTTGAATGAGACTGGAGAAGCCAAGAGGTGGAGATGAGGAGAGACACTATTCTAAGCATGAGAGATGGCCAGGGAGAAGGCCCAGAGTCAGAAGATGGTGCTGAGGGCAAGGAACAGCAGGGAGGTCAGTGTCACTGGCTCACAGAGTGAATGGAGGGGTCTCAGGAGCAAGAAGACTGTAAAGGGCCTTAGAGGCCAAACAGAGAATGTTGTCTTTGATCCTGGAGGTGATAGGGAGCCACTGGGGTTTACTGATGAGGGGGACGACATGGTCAGATCTGCACTTTAGGAAGATCGATTTGAGAGCCGAGTGGAGGATGGGCTGGAGTGGGATGAGACTTGAGGCAGGGAAACCAACCAGAAGGGTATTATAGTAGTCTAGGTATGAGGTGATTGGGGGTGGGGGAGACAGAGAGAGAGAGACAGAGAGGGAGAGGAAGAGGGAGAGGAGTTATATGACATGGGAAATTAGAAATGACAAGGCTTAAAAATATATTGGATATGTAGGGTGGACATGAGTGAGGAGTTGAAGACTACGTTGTAAGCCTAAGTGATTGCCATAATGTTGGGGTCCTCAACACCAATACGAAACTTAGAAAGAGGGGAGAGTGTGAGGGGAAAGATAATAAGTTGTTTGAATGTGTTGTATCAGAGGTGCCCACACAATGGCCAGAGGGCAATTGGTGATGGGGGACTGTAGCTCAAAAGAGAAAATAGGGCCAGGTAAATATGTCTGGGAATCACGTGCATTGGGATGATCATTGAATCCATGGAAGATGACAGGGTCATCAAGCGAAGTAGTATAGAGCAGAGAAGAGGGGTCAGGACAGACCCTTGGGAGACACCCATGGTTAGTGGGCATGGCCTGGAGGAAGATTTGGCAAAAAAGACTGAGAAGGAGCAGTTGGACACATAGAGAACTGGGAAAGAACAGTGTCACAAAAGCACCAAAAGAGGAGGGTGATCACCAGTGTCAGAGGCTATAGAGAGGTCAAGAAGGATGAGGATTGAGGATGGGATATTAGATTTGTCAAGAAGTCATTGGTAACCTTGGAGAGAGCAGTTTTGCTGGAATGATGAGGTTGGAAGCCAGACTGTAGAGGTTGTGAAAACAGGAGAGGAAGTGGAGGGACTCAGTATAGAAGGCTTTCTCCAGAAGTTTAGACAAGAAGGGAAGGAGAGATAGAATGAGGAGAGTAGCTAGCACAGATGCTAGGATCAAGTGAGGGTTTTTCAAGGATGATGGAGACGTGGACACATGTGTAGGCAACAGGAAAGGAGCCAGGCCATAGGGAGAAAGGGGATGCTGAAGAAGATAGGAGGGGACAGGACATGTTGAGGGGTCGGCTTGGGCAAGGAGAAGGACCCTCTCTTGCCGTGGGATAAGTGGAGGATGAGATGAGGGGGAAGAAAAAAGGAGTTCTAGTGCATGGCCTCCAATTTTGGTGGTGGGGGTGGGGAATAGGAGGAGAGACTCTCAGCAGAGAGAGAGCTCCGGAGGATCTGGGCCTGCAGTTCCTCTAATAGAATATTGGTGTGGATCAATACCTTCTCTGAAGTTTAGAGACTGAGTTGCCCAGAGGGTCACACAGCCAGGAGGGGCCCCAGGCAGGACCTGAATCTGAGCCTTCCTGCTTCCAAGGCTGTTCTCTGCCCATTCTGCCAGAGCACATCTGCCACTTCACACACACTTCAAAGAATGGCTTAAAACTTACTTTGATGCAGGAAAAACAATTCAAATAAAGAGTAGGAATGGTCCCTCCAGTTGGTTTTCTTGTGCACTCACAGAAATTAGAAACAAATTTGTCTATTGAGGCAGCTACACTCGTATTTTATCTTGAAATTCACCAGATGTAAAAAAAAAATGTGTGTGCATGCATATTTTTACGTATGAACAATGATAACACACACATGTGAAAAACCACGCAGGGCATCTCAGAGTACAGGCTCTCAAGCTTCTTTTAGCCATTGGCTACTGATTTAGGGTATCTTCTCTTAGGGCATCTTATCAAAAGATTACATGTCCCTTTGAAACAAGGATAGTGCCTATAAAATGATTTTTAAAATTAGGGAAACAAGAGATAGCGTTCTAATGTCTGAAAAGGCTAACAAAATAACTCAACTTTGATGGAATTATATAAAGAAAATAAGAAGTAGGCTATTCCTAGCCTGTCTGCCAAATAGTATAATTACTAATTATTATGGAATTGGTAAATGCGTAAGGTAGACATTTCCTCTGGCTTGTTTATTGAAATCGCTGTTGATCGCATATTTTAATTTTCCAGGATTATGGCTTCATTGAATTTGCTGAGGTATTTGGTTATCAAGGACAATGAGAGTGACAATCACGTAAGTGAACTCTTCGGTCTGCCACTGTTTTCAGTCAGTTACTCAAGTTAGTGCAGTTTGATAATTTATTTATTTACTAATCTCCACTTTTGTCTGCGGAATCAAGCTAAATGCTGGGGATTCAGAGACAAAAAGCTCCATGGTGACGGCCTTGCAGGAGTTTATAATCTCCTGGAGGCCCACATAGTATGGACTTATGTGCATGATAAGGGCCGTGGGACAAGAGTAAGGAAGAGATTCAGACCAGGAGCTCTCAAAACATTTGAGGGGGTAGAGAATGTTTTTGCCTAAGGGCTTCATAGAGGTGGCGGGGCCTGACCAGTACTGCAGTTGGAGGAGTGCCATGAGGCAGCCATGGCAGATGATGCTGCCTCTCCTTGCCTTTCCTCTCTCTTACCTGCTTCTTTCTTCTCCCTACTGGATTTTCCATGGACACTGTGGGGCCTACTCAGTGTTGCTGTGGAAATAAGACTGATGTGTGGTTGCTGACCCATGAGTTCACCTTTTGGAGTTGCATATGCTAGGAAATAACTGGGTCTTTCTCCCCCCTGCTCCCCAATAACTCCGTTTTTCCTACCCTAAATGAAAACCTTGTGAAGTTTTTAAGTGACTTTGTCACGAATGCCAACTTCAAATTTTCATCTCCAGTACAAAAGCTGATTGCGTTAATAGCCCCTTTTGGGTAATGTAGGAAGTCAGAGGGGGCTTTTCGTGTTTTTTTTTTTAAGGTGCGCATTGTTAAAGGACTCAAGGACTCAATAAATAGAAGATAATTGGAGGGAGGTGTGTCAGAAAGTAAAATTGTATTTGCTTTTTAATCTCCTCCACCCTCGCCACCCACTGCAGTCTCATAGTCACACAGCTTCATGCATGTGTCATCTTTGCAGGCTATGACTGATTCACGGGATGGCGTTAAGAATCTTTTTTAGAAACAATGAAAAATGCTTGGTAGATCCTGACTTAAAGAGAGTTTCTTTAAGTAGGGGTTAGGGCTTGATGGGTCTTCATAGGAAAAAGAGGACCTGTCCCTTTTCCTTCTCCACTGGCCTTGGGATATTTGCAGGAGGTACAAGAGGGCGCACGCCCACCTGCATATCTGTCTTTCCTTGACTCAAGCTTTCACTTGATCTGCTGCCCCAGGACTTCAGAAATTAGAAATTAAACCCTGGCTTCTCAATTAGCTAAAGGTCTGATTTCAGAGATTAGTCCCACATTACATCTCAGTTATTATAATTGGAGTTTACAAAGTATTTTCCTCCTAAACAACTCTGCGTATAATGGATAAAGCACTACACTTTGCATCAAGAAGGCCTAGGTTTGAATGCTGCCTCAGACATTCTCGAGCAGAAAATGGCCCTTGGGTGACCCTTAACCTCTCTGGGCCTCAGTATACTCTTAAGAGATGGAGATGTAAGATGTAAGATGGAGATCATAAAAGCACCTGAGAACCACAGGGTTGTTGTGAAGATCTGGTGAGTGCGCATGTGAGGGATTTTCCCCTACCTTAAAGCGCTGTCATCATCGTCATCATCATTGTCACCATCTTTATTCTATAAGCAGAGAAGCTAGGATTGCATTCCTGAAGAGAATCCAACATTCTGAATTAACAAGTCTTCAATTAACTTCAGGTGGACGGCTCTTAGGCCTCTGGGGTTTATGTGCATGTGCTTATGAAATCACTCTCCCAGGCTTTCAAATGCTCATTTCGTTTGGAAAGGGCTGTATAACTAGTACTATGTAGGTCAGATGTTCTCACTGTAAATTTTAGGAACGCTGGGGAGGATTTTTTTCATCCTTTCTTAGATTATCAGATTAAATTGTTGACAGTTAACTTTGGATTGGTTTGGTTTTTTGGAGGGGGGAAGGCAGGGCAATTGAGGTTAAGTGATTTGCCCAAGGTCACATAGCTAGTGAGTGTGTCAAGTATCTGAGGCTGGATTTAAACTCAGGTTCTCCTGACTCCAGGGCCGGTGCTTTACTCACTGCACCACCTAGCTACCCTTGATGGGTCACTTTGTACTCTAAAAAGGAGGGAACTTGCCATGGTCCCCTTATAATTTTATTTCTTCAGGACTAGTGATGCGTTGGCTTCTTCTCTCCCCCCACCCGCCCATCCCCCTACCCTTCCCTCCCGCATGTGGCGTGTCTGGTTTTTGCTCTGCTCTTTACGCTGCATTGCTTAAGCTTTCGCCCATATCTTCTCCTACGCTTCAATTTTTCCACGATTAGTCATGAAATAATCACAAGAGTTATCATATATACCATGCACCCTTTTAGTAAACATTAGAATATTTAGAAAATGCAAACTAAAGTCCATCCTGCTGTGAGCCTGCATTCTCTTATGGCATATGGTGCGTGCTTGAGATCAAGTTTGCCTCCTTCTGTTAAGATTGCTGGTTCCTCTTGCTTTTTGCCTGATTTGGGGCGTTTGTATTTATGCATTCGAGGCCAGGCATCTGATTTGGATTTTCTCTCCTGCGCACTTCTGAGTATCTTTGCTGCCATTGCCGTTCCGTCGTTGTCCTGCGCTCCGTGGTATCTAGGCCGCCTGGTCTAGGCCGTCTTCCCTGGCTCCCTTTGATTAGATTTGCCAGGCACCCAGCATCCTTACTAGCTTTTGTTAGACGCACGCCATCACTGACAGGAATCTGTAGTCCAGAAATCCAAATCCTGTTGCCAGACAGTACCCTCAGAGCCGTCCGTGTTTCTTTTTCTTGTTAATAACAATGAGAAAACCAACTTGTGTCCGTGTGGTTTTTAGTTTCTTTTTCCAAGACTTGGTATTCTTTGGCAATAATTTACAGGTTCCCTGGCACTATTGTTTGTGCCCTTATAAAACACCAGAAATAGGAAGCAATCATCTGCATTGAGAAGTCTTAGGAGACGTGTGCCCTAGGAAGAATACCCTCTCTCTTGTTGTCTGGTTGACTGAGAGCTGCCTCAGTGGCCCTGAGCTGATGTGCACCAGCCACCACCGCTCCCTGAGTGACCTCTCACGTGACACCTCCTCAGCTGTACTGGATCCTTTTGGAGATGGCCAGCAGCTGCTTTCTCTTCAGATCGTTTATCTCTCTCTTCTTCAAGAAGTGACTTAAATCTGGGGAGTTTGTTTTAAGCTTTTAGTGTGCAGGTGGCCTTTTTCTTCTCTTTCTCCTCTGTGTCACCACCCTCTTCCACATACCACGCTCTGGCTAGACAAGTGTCAGGTCTTGTGTTTGCTTCAGGAACCCTGGATTGCCCCCTCACAACCCGCCATGTGGAGGGGTGGGCATTCTCCAGGTCCCTTCATATTCTCCTCTGGGAGGGAGATCAGCCTACCCAGATCATCCTGTGGCTGTGGCAGAACAATAACCATTAGACACAGTGCAAGGCACCACAAAATCTCCTCTGCTTTCTGTACTGGTTGAGGTTTTCAGCTGTCTTTTTTTGGAATGATTTTTGGGTGTTTACACTTCAACTTTATGTATGTTAAAACTTTTTTTTATAGCCAGTTATCACTTTCCAATAACTTGGCAACCCAACCCAACTTTAAGAGGTTCTTAACTTTGGATCATTTTAGCAGCTTAATGAAGCCTACAGACCCTTCTCAGACCCTTTTTATAACTTATCTCAATTCTATTGAGATAAGTTATAAAAATATTTTTAAAAAACAAGTGTGTGACCCCCAGATTAAGAACCCTTGTTTTCTTTCATCTTAACAACTCTACAATTACACCTGTCCTGTCGCTCCTTTTTGCATGCACCTCTTCTTCAATTCATCAGTTAGCCCCACTCCCCAACCCACTGTCTTTCTGCTTTTACTCTCAAACTATTCTGTTCACCTTTTCTTACTGACTTTGGTTTGTCTTGCCAACTACCTTCTCCTTTTCCTTTTCAGATCTTCCTTTTTAGGTCCATTCTCCTTCATCTTTAATATTCCTTGATCCTGTTCCTTTTCCTGCAGCTTTTTCTCAAAGACGCTAAAGAGCTGAATTTGAAACAGTATTTGGACCTGGAGAGTATTCCTCAAATATTCCTTACTGTCTCCCAAATTTATCATTTCTCAGTTAAATCTCTGGACATCTCTACTGGTCCAAACCTCTCTTAAATTTTCCTTCTTTTTAAACCCAAGTCAGAGGATAATAGACATAGGCTGGAAAAGACCCCAGGAACCATCTAATCCAACCCCTTTCCCACATTGTGAAATGAGGAAGTTGTGACTTGCCTAAGGTCATATAAGGAATAAGCACGGGAGGTGGGATTCGAACCCAGGTCCTTTAACTCCAGAGCCAGAGTTCTTCCGGTGTCTCCTGTTGCCTCTTCTCCACCTCTTCTTCCCATCTGGTCACGTAGGTCATGCCAGGGGTAAGTGACAGCACGAGGGTTCAAATCCAAGCACTCTTCCAGTTCAGCACTCCTTCCACTGCACCAAGCTGATGAATGGGTCTATCTTAGACAAGTTGTAGAAGTGTGTCATGTTGTACAAGAGAGAAGTTTTGGCTCATCAGCTGCTGGCTAGTATATGGATGCAGTGACTCAGAACCCATGTGCACATGCCAAGGACGGCATGGATGGGGCAGAGCAGGCTGGACTTCTGATCACGGGCCCAGCCAGCCTGGGTCCCTTCTTCCTCCCAGAGTCAGGAACTGTCTTAGAAAACGTTTTAGCTCATAATGCAAGCAATAAATAACAACAGCAACACATTAGTAAGTGTTTTACACATGTTGTCTCATCCTCTCAACAACCCAACAAGGTAAATGCTGTTATTGTTATGCCATATATGCACGTGTGTGCATGTGTATATACACATGTGTAAAAGAGCATGATAACAGCACCTACCTTGGTGAAATACAGAGACAGAGCAGTGCAGGGGGACCGTGTGCGTGTTTCCTCTTACTCTGGATGGACCTCCAGCTGCATGGAAGCTCTGTGGTCCTCCTCTTAAGACACGCGGTAGTGAATCAGAAACTCGCTGTGTGCACCAGCTCCAGAAAAGTTGGGAAACAGAAAACTTGCGGACTTGGAAATGGGTTTAAAACCAAAATACAGTTGTGTAAAATTATTAGAATCCATAGTTCTTCTAAATTTGTATTAGCAAAACTTTAAAAATGTCAGTTATTACCTTTTCTAGTCATGTGAATTGAAAGTTTAAAGGGTTTTTTTTCTTTTTGTCTTGGAGTCTGATGTAAAGACAGAAGGAAACCATATTTATTTCCATAGCTACTTTCCTCCTACATACTTCCAAAAATATGACTGTTGTGCATCATATGAGGATTTGTAGAATTCTGCTGAACAGAAGCTTAACTTCTCTTTAACACATTTTTCTTATTCTAAGTTTAGACATGTGGTTACCTAAATTTTTAATTTTAAAATGTTGTCGAAATAATACTGCTCATGAGCTATAACTGAAACCTCTTCCAATGTATCCCTGGTGGGGATGTTCGTTGGGGGGGGGGAGACAGAAGAAAGAAGCTATTTAATTGCCATATTATGAATTCATAGAATTCAAGAAAATTTAGAATATAGTCCCCAGTCACCATAACTCTTTTATTTATGTGCTGAAATAAATTTTTGCATTTATGGTAAATAAAAGCTTTCATATATGCTAGGTTAAACAGAAAAACTTCCTAGTAGCGCTTTGCTTTTATTTCCTTTCAAAGGAGTGAAATTAAGAATTTATACAAGAATTCTGCATTTTTCAGTAGGGGAATTTATGAAACAGTTGATCTAACACGATCAATATACACATACTTGCATTTCATTTTTTAATAAGTTGTAATCTTCAGCTTTCTCTTCTACCTGTAGATGGGTATTAGGACTTAAGAGCAAATAATGGTAAATTCATTGGAAACAAACTGGATCACAGAACAATAGTAATTTTTCAAGTGGCTCAGAAAACTATTCTCCCGTCTATATGATTTAGATTGATTCATTTCAACAAGCATTTATTAATTGGGCGGGGGGGGGGCAGGAAGCAGACCAGGAACTTCCTTTTAATGGGGGTTAGGGGAAAGAACAACATGTGGGAAGAAAAGTAAATACAAAGGATTTGTTCTGAAGTTGGAGTCCTATTAATTTAATACAAATTACACATGCAGAGTCAGAGTCAGTGTTGGAGGGGCCATCTGGGCACACTTGACGAGAGCATAAAGCTGGTCCTGCAGAGGCTTGGTCAGCCATTCTGCGCCTGAAGACTTCTCACAGCTAGTTACCTAGGCAGCCTGGGTTTTTTGGATGGCTCTAATTGTTGGGAGTTTCCTTTTACATGCACCTGAAACCTGTGCTTCTCCCACTCAGTACTCCTCATTCTGTTTTCTGGGCCAAGGAGACCAAGTCAAATCCCTCTTCCATAGGACAGTCCTTCAGATACCTCAGAACAGGTGTCATCTCCCTCACCGCCCCACCCTAGTCTTTTCTTCCTTAAGCCAAACATTCCCAGCTCCTTCAAAAGGACTTCATTCAAATCATGCCATGATAAAATTGAAAGAGCCTCTGCCCTCAGAAGCTTAGGTTCTTCTGGAGAGCATCATCACATGGCAGTCACTTTTGGTTTTGTGTGGCTGTTCTTTCCATTTACATGGTTGTCATCAGTCTGTCTGTTGTTTTCTTGGCTTTGCTTACTTCACTCTGCATCCATGCATGTAGAAATGGAATCTCTGCATCAAAGGGTATGGATATTTTAGTTACTTGTTTGCACATTTCTAAACTGATTTCCAAAATGGTTGTCCCAATTCACAGCTCCACCAACAGTGTATCAGTTTGCCGAGCTTGCCCCACCCTCTCCAACACTGATTATTGCCATTTTTATCATCTTTGCCAGTTTTCAAGGTTTGGGATGAAAACATCAGGCTTGTTTTTATCTGTATTTGTTTTATTATTTGCAATTTGGAGTACTCATGTGGTAATCGATTCTTTGCAGTTGCTCTCTTGAGAACTCTTTGGTCATATCCTTTGACTCCTCTTCAAAAATCTTTCAACTGCCCGCTCTGGGGGCTTTCTCTCATTCATCAGCCTTC
>CM053626.1:306603967-306622558 GCA_028646595.1 Phalanger gymnotis | reverse complement strand
ACTGGTTACTTTTCTCCATTCCTTATCTCAACTCTTTGGTGAACCAGTTCAACTATTTTGTATCTTCTATCTTAGAGTCCAATGGCTCCTTATTCTACTGGCAATCCTTTGCTTCAACCTTGGTCTATTCCTATACTACATTGCCTTTTTACCTATTCATGTAATCCTAAACAGAGCTAGATAAAATCATGTGCTGTGCTGACTGGGTCCATGACAGATTTATGTTATATAACCTCAACTGGGCCCTCACTGCAGTAAGGCAATTCTTTTGTACCTCCCTAAACAATTCACTATGCTATTCATCACATCTAAACTTTTCATCTCTCCTCGATCCTCTCATGCCATCCCCACCGCCTCATCCCCTCACACACTTTCTTGGCTGAGGTCCTTGCCACATATTTCACTGAAAAAACTAAGGTCATTCACCAAGAGTTCTCTTTCCTCCACTCTTCACCTCATATCACCCAGAAGGCTTCGGCTACTATCTCCTATCTCATAAGAAAGGGTGGCCTTTCTCCTTGCCAAGGCAAACCGTCTATGTGAACCCTAATCCCGTTCCATCCTGTCTTCTCTGACAGATTGCCTCCTGTATTATCTTCATCTTTTCACTTATCTTCAAACTCTTCTTACCTACTGGCTATTTCCTTGCTGTATACAAAAATGACTCCCCATCTCCCCCATCTTCAAAAAACTTTCACTTACTTCAACCTATCCTTGTTAGATACTGTCTTCGAAAAGACAAAATTCCTTGAGGTAGCCATTTTTAATCAATGTCTCTACTCTCCTTTCTAAACTGTCTGTAGTCTGTCTTCCAACTTCATCATTCCATTGAAACTCTTTCTCCAAATGATCTCTTAATTGCCATTCTTCTTAATCTCTCTGCATCCTTTGACCCTGTCAATCGCCCTTTTCTCTAAAATACTCTATTCTCTCTAGGTTTACTTCTTACCTGTCTGACTGAATCCTTCTCAGTGTCCTTTCCTGGATCTTCATCCAAGTGGCCCCCACTAAAGCCTCTCTCCTTGGCTCCCTTCTCTTCTCCCTCCATATTATTTTGTATGGTGATTCCATCAACTTCAATGTGTTCAATTATCAGACTCTCTATCCTGACCTCCAGTCCTACATCACCAATTGCTACATCTCTGACCTTATGTCCCATAAACATCTCAAATTCAACATTTCCACAGCAGAGCTCATTATTCCCCTCCCCCCCCAAAAAAAACCTCTTCCCTCTTCTGGACTTGCCCATTTTTATAGAGACCACCAGCATCCAAGTCACCAAAGCTCACAATGCCTGTGTCATCCTCACTTCCTCACTCTCACTCTTCTCAAGTCTTGTCACTGCTATGTTCACAACATCACAAAAATATCTTTCTCTCCATTCACAAAGCTAGCAACCTGGTGTGGGCCTTTATCACTTCATACCTGGATTACAGCAGTAGCTTCCTAGTTGGTCCTGCTGCCTCAAGTCTCTCCCCAGTCCTCTACTCAGCTGTCAAAAGGATCTTCCTAAAGGGTGGCTGTGACCAAGTCACCTTCACCCATTCAGTAAGCTCTCCTGGCTCTGTATCACCTCCAGGACCATATAAGAAATTCTCTATTTGGCTTTCAAAGTCCTTCACAATTTTCCCCCTCCCTACCTTTCTAATCTTCTTATACTTTGCTCCCTTCCATGTACTCTACAACCCAGCAAAAGCCAAACCGATATCGCATCTCCTGACTCCGTGCCTTTCGTTCTGTGTCGCTCATATCCGGGATGTTCTCCCTCCTTGCCTCAGCCTCTTGAATTTAATGGCTTCCTCCAAGACTTGACTCAAACGCTATCTTCTGCAAAAGGCCTTTCCTCCTAACGCTTTTTGAGATTACCTCCAACTTATACTGCATATTATCTCCTCCATTAGAACATGAGCTTCTTGAGGGCAGGAACCAAATCTTTGCTTTTGTTTTATCCCCTGAACTTAGAACATTGCCTTGTACAGAGTAAGCACTTTATACATCTTTGTTGCCTGACAGTTACCTCATCATGGCATGGAGATAATCCTGTATTCTTTTTTTTTTGGAGGGGGGAGGGCCAGGCAATTGGGGTTAAGTGACTTGCCCAAGGTCACACAGCTAGTACATGTCAAGTGTCTGAGGCCAGATTGGAATTCAGGTGCTCCTGACTCCAAGGCTGGTGCTATAATTCACTGTGCCACCTAGCTGCCCCCCGATAACCCTGTATTCTTAAAAGACTCTGGTTGTGGCAGGTTCTGGCATCTAAAAAACTTTAAGTGTGGTAGCAGCAACTGATGAGCTCTTCTTTCTGAAGGCCAACTTAATATGGATTTATAGAAAGAACCTCACCATCAGTAGACTGGCTATTTGACCAATTGTTTGACCATGGCATTGCATGAATCAGAGAAAAATACAAAATTTCTCTCCATCTTGTCTGGCCCCCTTCTGATTCTTCAGTGTTTATGTCAGAGGGGCTAGAAAAGAGAGTAGAGGCTGCTAAAAAAAAATCACATATTTTAGACTATAAATAATAACTTAGCTGATGGTACTCTCAATGTAAAATCCTTGTCCATTGACCATTATGAATAGTTATGCTATTGCAGGAACTGAATCACATTAATATTTAAAGTATCACTCTAAGTGCAACAGGAAGACAAAATGAAGGTGCAGCTACATGGAATTTTGACTCACAGGATCTCACTGGATAATAAAATAGTCGTTGGGTTTATCTGGGTGTGTACAGAAGTCAAAAAGAAACTTCCATGTCATGAAATACTTAGTCTCTTTACAATGCTTATGATAAGCATTTGTAAAAATAACCACCATGAAGCCAATTACAGCTGTTGCACCAACATCTATGACAGAGGATGAGGAAGCAGAGGAATTCAAAAATAAATTCAATAAGACCCTCCCAATTAGATCAATATAATATTTGGTGACCAATGAAAAGGCGGGGACCGGGAACAATGGTTGAAAACCTGTTGGAAAATATGGTTCGAGTACAAAGTTAGATCAGTCAGAAGCAAAGAGATGATACAAAAGCTTCACAAGTCTTTATCAGGAATACTTGAAGAGGTGCTAGATATGTACTTATTGATATAATTGTGTGATTTTTATTTTTTTATTTATGTAGTTTACTGACTTTAGAGTTTTTCTAATATTGAACCATCCCCATATTATTGGTATAAATCCAACCTGTTCATAGGAGAGAATCTTTTTAATATGTTGCTTTAGCCTCTTTGCTAAAATTTTATTCAATAATTTTGTACTGGTTTTCATTAATGCTATTGGTCTGTAACAAAGGTTCCTAACCTTGTTTTTCAAAAATATTTTGATAACTATATCTCAATATAATTGGTTCCCATTTTAATACTATGTGTTTTATTTTATGCATATAAAAACGTGATTCTGAGAAGAGGTTCATAGGCTTCACCAGATTCTCTCCAAAGGGGTCCATAATACAAAAAAAGTGAAGAACTTTGTCTATATTTTTTCCTCTGCTTTATGTCTCCATCATTTAGGTATCAGGCCAATATTTGTCTCACAGAAGGAGTTTGGTAGTATGCCATTTTCTTTGTTTTTGGCTAACAATTTATGTAATGTTAGAGTCAATTTTTCTTTGTGTCTAGTGGAATTCAATTGTAAATCTATCTGAGCCTGTTTTCCCCCTTTTGGGAGTTCATTTAAAGCTTATTTAATTTCTTTAGACATTAAGTATCATGACTTCCAAGTAACATTACAAGAAATTAAATCGAATACATTTTAACAGATAAGTAAATGGTTATTGGTGGGGTAGTCATTGCCAAATAAAATTTTTACATAGATCACTGAACTGTTGGAAAAAGTGTCAAAATGAATACAAAATTAAAATTATAAAAATGAGAAGATACAGCATACTGTTGAGCTAACTCAGTTTAAATAAGCAATATGATGTCCCAAAAGCAGAAAATGGATAAAAGAATAGATATTAACGCAAGCTATCACAATTTCATTAGGAAATTTAACTCATATAAATTAATCTCTACAATGGGGAAATCAAAAGAGCATAAAAAACACTTCCATCAGCAAGACTTGATCTTGCTTAGTGCAAAGACATGGCAAGAGTAACATTGATTTAGAATTTGAATTCATTTGCAATATCCTCTGGTGGGAAATGATGGAAAATCATAGGCAATATTACCTCAGAAAACATTGAGAAAGAGCCAGAAAAAAAGTTTTCTGTTAGTTTGGAAACAGACTAAGTTGGACCATCCCATGGATGTTTAAAGATGAACCTAGAAGAACAATGAACATAAGAAAAATGAAGATGATCTGTCACTCTTTCTGTAACAAGTTCGTCTTTCTGTCAATGACAGTGAAGCCTCCACATTTTGATGCTAGTACAGTGTCTGATGTGTTCAGTCACTTGTAAGGAGAAGGGCACTAAAATAAGCAAATACAATATCTGTACTAGTATACACAGAAAAGGTCCCTGAGGAAGGTAACATAATTGTGAGGTCATTGAAGCAGTGATTCTCATGGTATCTGAAAAAAAAGAGGATGCCAAAGTGTAGAATAAACCAAGAACCTTATTATCTTCAAATGGCTCTGTGGTCTCATCAACGTAAGTATTTTTTCCTATAATACAGACCCACAATCCATAATACCTGCACACTTTTTGCATCTCTTGTCCATGTCCTTCCATAGATTCACCTTGGTGGGCTAGGGCAGAGAAAGATCCATCAAACATCTGGCCTGCCAAAGCCCTTCCTTGAGTTTTCTCAAAATCACTGTCCGTTGGCTAGTCTTTACTCCCCTTATGTGACCAATCCCTTTGCCAATCACACCTTTAATGACATCCTTTACACTAATTCTCCACAGTGTTTTGTGAAATAATGATAACAGCCTATTGGTGTCTGCCATGGGACAGTCTCTCCATTGCCTTTTGGTGATCCTTACTTTCAGTTCTTTGGAGGCATCAGTGTTGTGTGACTCAAGGACATACATTAGAAGAATATTAGTATTGAAAAGATGGGGTTTTGTTTCAGAAAGAAGCGTGGGATTATTAAAAGAACTTTGCAGTTTCCCAAAGATAAGCTACTCTCCTCCTACTCTTCATTTCCAAGCCCAATTCACTGTTCATTTGTAATGACTTTCCAAAATACATCTACTGATGAAAAAGATTGTTCATTCGACTGCATATCTTATCAGAGTCTGGACAAAAGGCACTATTCATTCAATTAGTTTATCTTGTGTGAATAGTTAGACAAAACTCTTTTGAGTGCATTTGGATCTCATGTGTACCCCCAGTAGAAAGCATGATAGCTAACACAAAGTAGGAACTTTAACAAATGTTTATTGAATTGAATTGACTTTGGTAAAGTGAGAAGAACCATAAAGGATATTATCAGAAAAATGTATGTAACCGAAAAAGGGAGTGAAGCTGGTCATGTATCAAGAGGGAGTGGAGGCAAGTGTTCATGCTCCATTGGCATCCACACCATGTCAAGAGATCCAGAGGAAATCCCCCTGCACACTAGTTGGTCAGCTTGTAGAGGAATCAGGGAAGAGCAAGGATAAGCAAGGGTGACAAGTCATGGAGAGGTTAGAAAGAACCTGATCAAAGAAATCATTGGGTCAATTCAGTTAACATTTATTAATCACCTACTGTATACAAGTCACTATGCTGTATCCTAGGAACACAAAGACAAAAATGGCAAATAGTCTCTGGCCTATGAGGACTCGTATTGTGCCAATAAGGTGAGAGCACTAATGACTGGGGGAGGGGAGTCAGATTATGAGAAAACGCTTAGGGAGCTAAGGGTGAAGGTGAAAGAGAAATGCACTCCATGCATAGGAAACAGCCTGCATCAATACAGTGGAGGGAGGTGGGTGGGATGTTGAGTTTGGAAAATGTCAGGTTGGTGAGTTGGGTTGGGGTGCGAAGTGTGTGAAAAGGAGTAATGCAAAATAAGTCTGGAAAGGTAGGTTAGTGCCTGACTGTGTCTTAGAAGGAGCTAAAGCTCTTTAGCATTTCATCCAGCTAAAATGTTTGATTTTAGCTCACAAACAGGGAAGCACTGAAGATTCTTGAGCAAGAGAGTCACCATGGGACATACGTGAGATATCAAAGAAGCAAACAGTTATCAGAAATTAGCTTTACGACCCCTTTTAATACACAGGTGTGTGGTTTGTCTGGGTTTGGTGACATAAATTCACTAGGGTCAACTAAATCAATTCTTACCATCTCTTCATTTACTCATTTACCTTGTGTCACAGTCCCTTGTTAAACATCATTGTTCTGTATTTCCCAATATGAAGATCTCTTTGATAGAAAAAAAGGATGCAAAATTAGAGTTGATAATTCTGCTCCTCTGTTATATCTCATTCACCCTGAGACATGATCCTTGCCCTTTTATCTTCCTCTTACCCCAAATATGGACAAAGCAAGTCTTTTGTTGCCTTCTTGCAATTAATTGTACCTGCATTTTATGAATACTAATTCTCTTCTTTCCAGGTTTACACTTACCCTTGCCAATACCCTGTCTGTAATACCAGAACTCCAAACACCATTCCCAGGGATAGTTAATCCACTCAGTTTGGGCTGAGCTGTACTAATTGCTGTGTATAAGCACAGTCACATAACTCACTATATATTGGAAGGCCCAGATCAGACCCTGTTTCACATCCCATCTAGCCATCCACTCTATCTTACTGCCATTTATCCTTCTACTAAGTGGTGTGACATCAGCATTTCCATAGCCTTTCAGCACTGGAGATGTGTTGTTGTATGTCTCTCTCTCTCTCTCCATATATATATATATATATGTGTATATATATATATATGTATATATGTATATATGCAACATATACATATATATCAAGAGAAATCTCTATATTCTATCTTACTATCTCTGTATGTATATGGATCTATATATGGATAGGGGGAGAGAGGGAGAGGCTTATGTTCCTTATGTGTATGTTTCTCTATGCCCTCTATAGTATCTATTTTCTCTCCCTGCTGATGCTAGATATATTTGTGGGAGAGTGGTTCCAGATTTATGGGGGAAAGGTTTTATTGCTACTTTCGTACTATGCCAATTCAGGAAATGCCTTTGCTTTGAGCTAATTGTATCCTCTGGCTGACTATTAAAAGCAAATACATCTACAGGGGCTTGTGAGCTATATGGTTAGGATTGCTGACTCACAGGATACTCACCAAGCCCGGGGCAATCATCCAGGAATCTGTTCTGTGAGTTGGGATGTGTCCCCAGGCATCATACTATGATAGTTAACAACTTCTGCTTTTTCTCTCCCCTTTCCACCTCCATCTTTTGGTCTGGGAATGATAAATCAATATTGTTGTTGCTTCTGGAAGAGGAATGTCATTTAACTCTCTTATGGCTATACTTAACTATTTCTGGCCATGGGTCCCCAAGATACATGGTCTCTCCCTATTAGAATGTGAGTTCCTTGAAGGCAGGTTCTGTTTTATTTTTGCATTTGTAGCCCCAGCTCTCAGCAAAGAACCTGGCACATGAAAGTCACTTTATAAATGTTTTCATTTACTAATTCAGTCCTTCAACTGCCTTGGGACAAATGGTACAGGAATGCTAGGGAAAGAGATGTCTAATGAAATCTTTACAAAATTTTCCCTTTACCTGTGTCCGTGTGACTCTCAAAAAGGTTTATGATTTTTCTACTTTTAAAATCAGAAGAGTAAATCAAAATTTCTGAATATAAGCATTATAACCCCAAGTCTGTGGATTGGCGCAACGTAGAAAGAATGGCACCAATGTCAAAAGGCACTGGATAATTCCCCAATTGATATATACTCAAAGAGTATGACCAAACAATCTTCAGAGGAAAAAATTCAAGCTATCAATGGTCATATAAAAAAATGCTTCAAATCACTAATAACTAAATAATGGTAATTAAAGCAGTTCTTAGTTTCCACTTCACACCTGTCATTGGCAACGTTGGCAAAAAAAAGGAAAACAACAAACATTGGAAGGGCTGTGTGCACTGTGAGTGATCCTGTCAATTCGTATAGCCCTTCTGGAAAGCAGTTTGGAACTAAGCTGTTACTAAACTGTGCATACCCTCTGATATATAAATACTACTACTAGACCTTTCTTTGATCAAAAGAGAGTCAAAGAAAGTAGGAAAGGGTTCACTTGTACAAAAATATTTAGTGTGGCTCTATCTGTAGTGGCAAGGAATTGGAAATTAAAGGGGTGCCCATCAATAGGGTAACAACTGAATTAATAGTATATACGTTGTGTTGTTTGGTTGTGTCTCTTTATGATCCCGCTTTTGGGGTTTTCTTGGCAAAGTTACTGGAGTGGTTTGTCATTTCCTTTTCCAGCTCATTTTACTGATGAAGAAATTGAGGCAAACAGGTTAAATGACTTGCTGAGGGTCGCACAGCTAGTAAAAATCTAACCAGATGTGAACTCACAAAAATTAGTCTTTCTGATTCCTACCCCAGTGCTCTAACCACTACACCACCTAGCTGCCTAGTATAGATACATAATGGAATATTATTAAGCCATAAGAGATAACAGAAAGGACAGTTTGAGAGAGACTGGAAAGGTTTATATGAACTGATGCAAAGTAATATGAACAGAACCAAGAAAACAATTTACACAAAAACAACATTGTAAAAACAAACCACTTTGAAACACTTAAGTACTATGATCAATAAAATAACCAGAATTGGTCAACTGTGATTCCAGAGGACTGGTGATGAAGGATGCTACCCACCTTTTGACAGAAAGGTGGTAGATTCAACATCCAAAATGAGATATACATTTTGGACATAGTCAATGTGGAAATATGTCTTGCTTGAATATGTATGTTTATTACAAAGGTTTTCTTTTTTTTCCAGTGGAGAGAGAAAATAAAAGCTTGTCAATTAAAAGAAAAAATTTTAAAGGCATTGGCTTTTATAAACAAAGATTGGACTTAGGTAACTGAAAGAACTTCTTAGGAGGAAACGCTCATGCCCCCAGTTAACAGCGTATGATCCAATTAACCTTTTTCATGTTCATTCAAATCAATAGCAGTTTATTAAGTAGAAATTTGAAAAGAGAGAGATTTTTCTTTGTCTGAAGAGAAGAAAAGAATAAAAGAATAAAAACTTATGAAAAGTCTTCCTCTAGCATACCTGAGCAATCTAATTCCTGGAAAAGAAGTGGCTCAAATTAATTTAAAATCTGGCTAATATTAAAAACAAAAAGATGTTTTTTGGTCCAGACCTGTGATTTTATCCATATAGGGAACTCTCTGGTGGGGAAATTCCTTCTATCAATTTGCCTCAGCAATCTTTCTGCAATTTATACACTTATAGAATTACCCTGGGGTATTGCATGGTTAAGAAACTTGTCCAGGGTCACACCAAGCCAAATCTCTATCCACTATGCCATGCTGCCTCTCACATGACAATAATAAAAATGAAATGAAAAGAAAAATTAAACTGGACATTTTGCTTCCAGACAACACTGACTAGGGATGATTATATTGGCAATTCAGAAAAAATAAGTGGCACTGACTTCAGATACCACTAAACAAATTTCATTGACAGGAGAAAGATTGTTAGAATGTCTGGTTATGGTCAAAGCACTAGCTCAAAGGTCTTCAATTAAAATTGACCAGCATGTAAAATAGACAATTTTGATTATATAAAATTAAAAAGCTTTTGCACAAACAAAACCAATGTAACCAAAATTATAAGAAAAGCAGAAAATGGGGGGTTGGGAATTTTGCAACAAGTATCTCTGATAAAGGCCTCATTTCTCAAATATATAGAGAACTGAGTCAAATTTAGAAAAATACTAGTTCCCAATTGCTAAATGACCAAAGGATATGAATAGGCAGTTTTCAGACAAAGAAATCAAAGCTATCTATAGTCTTATGAAAAAAAATGCTCTACATTACTATCGATTGGAGAAATGCAAATTAAAACAACTCTGAGGTACTACCTCACACCTATGAGATTAGCTTATATGGCAAAAAAGGAAAGTGTTGGATGTTGGACGGGATGTAGGAAAACTAGAACACTAATGCACTGTTGGTAGAGTTGTGAACTGATCCAACCACTCTGGAGAGCAATTTGGAACTATGCCCAAAGGGGTATAAAACTGCATACCCTTTGATCCAGCAATACCATTGCTGGTTCTCTATCCCAAAGACATCCAAAAAGGGGGAAAAGGACCTTTTTGTACAAAAATATTTATAGCAGCTGTTTTTATGGTAGCTAAGAATTGGAAATTGAAGGGATGCCCATCAATTGGGGAATGGCTCTACAAGCTGTAGTATATGATTATAATGGAATATTATTGTGCTATAAGAAATGATAAGTGGGATGATTTCAGAAAAACCTAGAAAGACTTACATGAACTGATGCATAGTGAAGGGAACAGAACCAGGAGAACATTGTACACAGTAACAGCAATATTGTTCAATGAAGAATTGTGAATGACTTAGCTATTCTCACCAATACGATGATCCAAGACAATCTCAAAAGACTAATGATGCAGCATATTATCTGCCTCCAGAGAAAGAACTGATATTGTGTGAATACAGACTGAAGCATTACATTTTTCACTTTCTTCATTTTTCCCTCTTATTCAAATCTTCTTGTACAAAATAACTAATATTGAAATGTCTTAAATAATTGCACATGTATAACCTATATCTGATGGCTTACCTTGTCAGGGAGGGGGGAGGGCAGGAAGGAAGGGAAGGATAGAATCTGAAATTCAAAACTTTAAATAAAAATGTTAAAAAAATTTTAAATTGATCAGCAAATCAATCTGCCTTCATTAAGCCCCTATATTCTCTATAACTTGGATCAGGACGTAGCTGGCATGCTTATCAAAATGACTGATGGCACATAATGGATAGCCAGGCACTGGGCTAAGTGTTGGAGACAGAGAGAAAAGCTACACAGTTCCTGCCCTCAAGGAGATTATGTTCTACTAAAAACAAGAGGAAAATGTGCTTGCATACAAATAACGGCTACAAAATATATTTGTACTTATATTTGTATATAAGTAATAGAGAAAATCAAACTGATTTCAGGTTTGGGCAGGAAGGGCAGGGTAGATAGGCTAATAACTGGAAAAATTATGGAAAGGACTAGCATCATTGAGGTTAAAATCATAAGCCATGTGACTTAAATCAGGGAGATCTAAGAACACTGGGTTGGGTCAGTTGATTTTTCTCCAAATTCTTCAAAGTGTGAAACATCACAGAGGGATGGATGAAAAACACTGGAAGCCACGATAGAGCCCCAAGCGCCTGACTCCACGTTACCTCCCCAATTTGCAGCCTAGGAGTGTATGAGCTCATCGCGTCAAAGACAGTTACTTGTTGCTACTTTGTCCTCCCATGGAAGTGGCAGGAAGTAAACCACCCAGTGTTTAGTTCATTCCCTCAAAATATTTTTTAAAAATCTACTGATACATGTAAAATGTCTTATATTCATTTCACCTTGACATCATCTTTAATAATGACCAGACTCGGGAATGTCTAAAAATTCCTTCCATTCGCACCTCCTACTGAAGCATCTGCACCTATCTGGATGGTTATATTTGGTGGTGTACTATGCCTTGCCATAGCTGGGATCCTATTACTGGTTATATCAGGAATCCAGCGATGGGGAAGGAAAGCAAGTCTCAGCTGAAATGACGGGTGGTGAATAATTACAAAAATGGCAATAATATTAACAACAACTAGCATTTATATATCGCTTTAAGGTTTGCAAAGTGTTTTACAAATCTTACCTCATTTTATCCTCGTCATAACCCTGGAGACAGACGCCTGAGTAAAATTATCCCCGTTTTACCGATGAGGAAACTGAGATATCAGACAGAAATTAAATGACTTTCTCAGGTTTACACACCTAGTAGGTGTCTGAAGGAAGATCTGAACTCAGATTGTCCTCACTGTGGTACCTACTACCATCTGAAGTGATGATTCCTATGACACATTAGATTCCAAAGGAGGCTAGAAGGGCACTTCCTTCACAAGAGTCCCGGAGGGTGTTTGTGATGTTGGTATATCAGACCAGAGTCGTATGTGGAGTAGGGTAAGTAACTGAGAGGCATCATGGGACATGGGAAAGTTTAGCAGACTTGGAGCTGAAATTCTTGGTTCAAATTCTAAATCTGCCTCATAATGGTGGGCCTCAGTTTCCTCATCTGAAAAACAAGGGGGCGGGATCTGACAGCCTCTATGATCCCTTCTAATCCTAAATATCAGATCCTACATCTGGAGCCCATGACTGGTGCCAAAATATAAAAAGTCTTAAGGTCAAGTGTATTCCAGTGGCAGCGAAAAAAATTGAATACCTAATTAGCAACAATTAGTTAAAATAAACTGAGAGAGGGCACATTTCCAGCCCCTGGCCCCCAAAACAAGTGTCCCAGGGGCTTTTACCACCACAACAGAATTGGTCCTAAGAAGTTGACATGAGGGTATATTTTGTCATGTTTGAACTGGAGGTGGGAAGAGGCAAAATTGGTGTGTATGAGTCTTGAGTATATGGCTTTAAGGCTTGCCTTACAAATGTGACCTCATTTTGTTCTCTCAACTGCTCTAAAAGGTAGGTGCTATTATCATCTCTGTTTTACAGATGAGGAAACTGAGGCTGAAACAGGTTCAGCGGTTTGCACAGGATCACACACCAGTAAGTTTTTGAGGAAAGATTTGAACCTAGGTCTTCTTGACTCCAGGTCCAGCACTATATATACTATGCCTCAATCAATCATTCAAAAAACATTTATTAAATGCCTTCTGTGTGCCAGGTACTGTGCTAAGTCCTGGGGATACAAAGAGGCAGAAAACAGTTTTTGTCCTTGAGAAGCCTAATGGGGAGAGTCACACACATATATGAGGCTCAGAGCAGTTCACTGACTTGCTGGCCCAATGCCACCCAGCTCCCAACCCAAGCCAAGTCCTCTTTGGTCTTTCCAGTCCTTCCCACTATACTAGAACATACTACCTAGGCCTATTGGTCTTTGAAGCAAGTATCCAATCAATAGATTACCAATTTAGTAATGCTACCCAATGAGGAAAGAATGTTTACTTGCCCTGACGATTTTCAGGGAGTCCTTTTTTAGCAAACTGGTGAGATTTTTGTGAGCAGTTTCTGGGAAGGAGGTGAGTAGTTGCCTGAGTCATCTGTGGGAGTTGTGCCATACTGAATTTCTGTTAAAATAACCTCCATTCCCATACTCCTGTTCCCTTTATTTTAAAAGCTCCTAAATATAATGATATTATTATAATCTTAAATGGCTATTTGTCATATTAATCTTCAAAGTCAAAGTATTTCAGTAGGGGAGAGGGGTGAGCTTCCATCTGAAAAGGAAACGTGTCACTAATAGCTCCAACTAAAATACCTGGTATTGATTTTTCTTAAGGACACATTTGTGTGTGAGTTCTGTAAGTCATCTGTAACTTGAAAAACAGATCTTTTACCTTATCTTTTTAGTGTGAAACAATGCTTTTAAAGATAAAAAGGAAAAAAGGTCAAGTCTTAAAAGCCAGGTTTCAAAACAAATTCACAGGTACCAGATGGAAGAGATAGGACTAAACGCTAGTCTATCCGAAATAGATCTAGGAGTCCCAGTGGACTTAAAACTCAATACAAATCAGAGAAAATGGGTTTGGTTTTTCCAAATTTTATTATTTAATAGTAAAATCGCTGACAGAGCAATCCCTTTTCTGTGCATCTGACATGCTACTCCATCTCCTCTAATCCTACTGGTCCTTGTCCAAGTCACTTATTCTCACCACCACATATGCAAGCTGCATACCAATAATGAGAAGAATTCTGAAAGGCTGGGAGAGTACACTCCAGGCATATAGGTAACTTAGAGGTAGGAGGTAGCAGTTTGGAGTTAGAGAATAGCTACTGATCCCATTTAGTTGAAAGGTAAAGTGTGAGAAGGAGAGCAATGTGAGATAAGGCTGGAGAGGTAGTTTGGAGCTAGATCAAGGCAAGTCAAGGCATTTGTGTTTTATCTCAGAGAAAATAGGGAAGCACAGAAAGGTTTCTAAGTAGGGAAGTGACATTGCTTGAGCTCTACCTTAGAAATGTTAGTTGATTGACTATTGTGAAAATATGTTTAGTGTAAAGGTATACGTAGAACCTATTATCAGATCACATGCCATCTTGGGTGAAGAGAGGGGAGGTGAGGGAGGGGGAGAAAATTTGAAACTCAAAAACTTGAGGAACTGAATGTTGTAAACTAAAACTAAAAATTAATTTAAAAGGATTATAAAAAAATATAAAAAAGAAATATTAGTTGACAATTATAGAAAGTTGACAGTTGAAAGCAGTAGGAAGGATTGACTGATGAGGGGAGAGACTAGAGGGAGAGACACCAGTGACTAGACTATAATAATTGTCCAGGCAAGTAGGGATGAAGGTCTGAATTAGTGTGGCAGATTCATGAGTGGAGAAAAGAGGACAGATACGAGAGATGTTATAGAGGCAGAAGCAACACGACATGGCAAATGACTGGATGAGAAATGTGAAGGAAGGCGGGGAAAAGGGCAAGATTCAATTCAGCAAGCACTTATTAAGCACTTGTTGTTTGCCAGACACTCTGCTTGGTGCTGGGGATATGAAAACAAAAATCGAAGAGTCCCTTTCCCTAAGAGTGTCCGTGCTATTTGGGAGGGGGGGGGGGGACTGAGGAAGAGAACAGGTGCACAAAAAATTAAATAAAAGGAAGGAATTTAGATCCAATTGGGAGGCAACTCATGAGTCCTCTAATCCAACACCTTCATTTTATAGATGGGGAAGCTGAGGCCTATAGAGATTAAGTTCCAAAGTTCCACTGGTAGTAACCACCAGAGGTGGGCTTGGAACCGAGGTATTTGCACTCTAGAGTCAGTGCTTTTCTCTGTATTGTTGGTGGCCTCCTTCATCAGTAAGTGTCTGAGGTCAGATCTGAATTCCAGTCTTTCTCACTTCAGGCCCAGTACTCTGTACATTGTGCCACCTAGCTGCCCCGTCTGGCACACAGCATGAGTTTAATAAATGCTTGATTCTTTCATGGAACCCTTTGACAAACTATGGACCCTTTCTCAGAATAACATTTTATTGCCTACATTGATAATTGAAGGAGAGATAAGTGAAAATAAAGATGTAATTTTTCCCATCCAAATTCATAGACCTCCTAAAATTTATCCCTCCCTTGACCCCTTGAGGGTCTGTGGACCTAAGGTTAAGAGCCCCTGGGATAAAGAAAAAGGACAATAATGGGGAGAGATGGCCTAGAACCGCTGCTTCAACGTCCTTCAGAGTGACTGCTGTGGCTGAGGGAGCCTTCTTCCCCTCCTTTCTCCCAGAAAGAAGAAAGTCAGCAAGGACCAAACAGCCAGGATCTACAGAGCCTGATGTCTCTGCATCCCACTGTGAATCAAGTGGAGAAAAGCAGCCCCTAGCCTGCTTATTCCCTCCTGTTGGGACAACAGCACAGTTGGCCACCCAGTTCCCTCACTGATGCTGTCAGCTCTGGGGCCAGCACACATCCTGCTGGAGCCCACGGTGACAGAGAAGAACATGTCTATTAAGCAGCCAACCTTCCTGATTCTCCCTCTGCAGATCTGGAATGACAAGACAAGGAATGAAGCGAAGAGGAAGACTTCTCCTGGGGGATGGCATTTCAAACTCGTGTAGTTCCTATTACTGCGGCTGCCACTGCTCATTCTTTTCTTGTTTGTTCGGCTTTTTACTCATTAAACTGTCTGGTTACCCTGTCCTTGGAGGCAGAGGTAAGACCAAGGAGAATTGGGTGATTTTCCAATAGGATAGGGACCCACAGGCCTTACTGGCAGATCCTGGGAGTAAACAGCCCTGCCTTGCTGGTGTGGAGGAACAGCCAGTTCAGTGGTGCCACTGCCCTGTGTCTTTGATCCTCTTGCCCCCTTGTCTTCCTCACATTAATACCAGGTCAGTCCTTGAACCCAAGTCATCCCCATTGTGGTCTTCTTTTCTCCATCTTTCTCTCTCCGTGTCCCAATCTCTTTTCCACTCCTCCTCTCTTCCTCCCTCCTTCTGCCTTCAATCTGGAAGTCTAAAACCTTTTTCTCTCTCTTCAAACTCCCTTTGCCTCTCCAACCCCCCCCCCACAGGGGATCTTCTACTGACCTGAGGAGACTGAAGCCATGCATAGGGAACAGCCCAATTTTCTCTACTCCACAGACCAAAATCTCTCTGCATTTTCACTCATTCTCACCTCCTTTGCTCTAATCTCAGAGGATGAGGTGATCTCCTCCCCTGGACTAACCCGTGATTGGAAGCCGTGCCCTTGTCTCTGCTAAGACCTTTCCTTACTGACTGTTGCATTTTCACTCATCTTCATTCTTTCTCTATCCCGTGGTCCTGTCCTTATGACCTAGAAATTCTTCTAGTGATGATACGGCTACAAGGCATGGAGTACCAGCCTCCAAAGATTTATCCCCCAAAGGAGTATTTATTACCCAAGGGTAATGAAGAGGCATATGGTGGGGTTTAGCAGGCTGCAGTCCATTACTAATCAGTCAATGAGCATTTATTAAAAGCTTACAATGTGCCAGGTACTGTGCTACAAAAAAAGATTTTTAAAAAACACTGTCCCTGAGATCAAGGCTCATATGGAAGGGACGAAATGTGGATATATACAAAGTCTAGACAAGAGTAGATAAAGATATCTGAAAGGCGAAGGCATTAGCAGCTGGAGGGACAGAGAAAGGCCTGCTGCAGAAGGCAGGGCTTGAACTGCTCTCTCAGAAAGCCAGGGAAGCTAAGAAGCCAAGGTAAGAGAGGGAGAGCATCCTAGGTAGGGGGGACAGCAAGTGCAAAGGCATGAAGAGAGGAGATGAAGTGACATATTCGAGGAACTGCAAGGAGGCCAGTGTAGCTGGATCTTGGGTGCAAGGCGAGAGCTAATGTATAAGATGAATAGAAAAGTGGGAAGGGCCCAGGTTGCGAAAGCCCTTAAATGCTAGAGGACTTTATACTCCATTTTGGAGGTAAGAGGAAGCTCCTGGAACTCTATGTTTTAGGAAAAACACACAGGCGACTGAGTAGAGGATGAAGTAGAGAAAAAAAAAATGTGCTACAGCAGCAAGATTAAGATGATTATTAAGGCGAAGGATGACCAGAAAAGGAGGTGGGCTATTATGCATGGAGGACCAACCCGTGGGCTCTATTGGAAACCATGTAATGACAAGAGAGGCAGCTAGGTGGCGCTGCAGTAGATAGAACATCAGGCATGGAGTCAAAAAAACTCATCTTCATGAGTTCAAATCTCACCTCAGACAACTAGCTGTGTGACCTTGGCAAGTCACTTAACCCTGTTTGCCTCAGTTTCCACATCTATAAAATGAGTTGGAGAAGGAAATGCAAACCACTCCAGTATCTTTGCTAAGAAAACCCCAAATGGAGTCATGAAGAGTCAGACACAATTGAAAACGACTGAACCACAATGACAAGAGATCCTGAGTAAGGCTACCAGGATATTGGGTAGATCTTTGGTGGGAGATTGGTGGGAGGAGATATGTTCACCAAAGGTTTTTACCTCTGTCTTAGAGGAGGTATGGCCAAAAGTCCAGGTCATAAAGGGATTCCCAACAGGTGGTGAGATCTTCTCTTCAGCATGGACAGATGGATGGATGGATGAATGGGTGACATTGTGCTGATTGCATTAAGGCCTGAAATATCGCAGAGCCAGCCTCCTGAATGCAAACAACATTCAGTTCCAAGAGCATAGCCTAGCTCTCTAGAGAGGAAAGACTGATCAGAAATAACAACTGCCTGTTGTCTAGAATCTAGACTCTGATTTGCAGTTGTATGAACAAATGATCAAGCATGTCTACAAATATCTGTATCTGAGATAGGCCTTGCAAATGGACAAGGAGCTAGGCTCAGAACTGAAGAGCAAGTTAGATTGCTTTTGGGAAACCGTCCAGGACTTCTAATGACGCTAAGCTTGTCCTTGAAACCAAGAGGTCTATCCATTTAACAACAGTTTTCTTCCAGTGTGGCTGAGAGTCACAGAATATGACATTTTTTGATGAATCAGGGTTGAGAATCAGCCCAAAGGTTAATGGAGAAGTTCAGGCATAGTGGGTATGAAGAGACTGGAACACATCATAAGCCACGAATAGCACAGCATCATAGATTTAAAACTGGAAGGGCCCTTAGAGGCTAGCAGGTGAGGACAACAAATTGGCAAAGATAATTTGGGGCCATTTTGCAAAGAATTTTTCTGGGACAGCTCAGTAGTACAGTGGATTGAGCTCTGGACTTGGCTCAGGAACTCAGGAAGTTCTGAGTTCAAATCTAGCCTCAGACAGTTGTTAGCTGTGTGACTCTGGGCAAGTTACTTAACTTTAGTTTCTTCATCTGTAAAATGGGGATAATAATAGCACCTTCCTCCCAGGGATGTTATGAGGACAGACTGAAATAGTATTTTATAAAGTGCTTTGCAAAGTACCTGGCAGTAGGTAGTTAATAATTCCTTATTTAAAAAGAACCAAAATTTCATTCCTTCAGGCTCTCTGGTGATTTCCTTTTTTGTCCTTTTATATTATTTGCCATATTTCTTTTTGTTTCCA
>CM053626.1:306557153-306603467 GCA_028646595.1 Phalanger gymnotis | reverse complement strand
AGAGTAGAAGTGTACAGGCACACATTTGCCTGTACAAAAGCAAGAAGGTGGGAAAGTACAAGCCAAAAAATATCACAGAAGAGCTAATAGCTTGGTTTGCTTGGAATGTAAAGTTTGTGAAAAGCAGCTGTGTGACATAAGAACAGAGACTGGAGTTAGACTGCAGAAGAGTTAAATGCCAGGACAGACATTTGTTTTTTATCCTATAGTGGGCAATAGGGAGCGGGTTTTTGCTCAGGTGCCATGGCTGGACCTGTGCATTATAATCTATCTACTATGTGAAGGATGGTTTGTAGAGAGGAGAGCCTGGAAGCAAGAAGACCATTCATGAAGCCATTACTGTAGACTTAGGTGAAGAGTGATTAGAGCCTCTAACGTGAATGGAGGAAAGGTGCACAAATCAAGGAGACTCATATGAGGCAGGGAACACGTCAAAGAGGAGCCCAAAAGTAAGCCTGGATGTGTGGAAAGATGGCTGTGCTCTTAAAACCAGAGGACTGCTGTGCCAGGTCTATAATCTTAGGAAGAAACCTGGAAGCAGAAGAAACAGAAAGCACAAGATAATGAGTTCGGTTCTAGTTAGGTTGTTTGAGGTGACAAGTAGCCAGCAGGCACAGGAAACGTGAGACTCGAGCTTAGGAGACAGGTTGGGGCTAGATACTGATTCTGAGTCATCTACATAGAGGAGATGACTGAAACCTTGGGAGTAGACGAGATCCCCAAGGAAGGTAGCGTAGAGAAAGAAGAGGGCCAGGGATGAGAGACTTGGGAGGCAACAGGAAGACGACAGGAAAAGAAAAGTGAATCAGGGAAGAAGATTGAAGTTAGGGAGTTAACAGTAGAGAGGAGTGTTATGGAAGCTAAAGGAAGAGAGAATGTTATCAAGAATGAGGAGTATTGGTCAATAGTGTCAAATCCTGTCCAAAAATTGAGGAAGATAGTAGCTGAGAAATGGCTATTGTATTAGGCAATCCAGAGGTCTATGAGGTCACATACTATAGGGAGTTGAGGAGTGTGTAGTGAGGAAAAAGAAGAAGCAGGGGGAACTACTTTATTAGTTGCTCAGTGAAAGGGAACAAAGATATAGGATAACAGAAGGGATGGATGGCAAAGTCAAGATAAGCATCTTCTTAGTATAAGAAAAAACCGAACACAGTTATAGGTTGAGGTAAAGGAGTAAATACAGTAGGAGAGACTGAAGATGAGTGTTGGAATGACCAATGCAATAAGGTCTAGGGGATAAAAGGGGATGGAATTAAGGGTAAAAATGGAAGAGTTTGCCTTGGAAGGGATAAAGGAGAGGAAATGAAAGCACAGACAATGGGAGAGAAGGCAATCTTTCAATAAAGTAGGAAGTAAGGTCATCTGCTGACAGAGAGAAAGTTAGGGACCTTAAAGGGAGAAGAGGCTCAGAATAGCCACTGAAGAGATTGAGATAGGTAATAGGTAGTCAGAGATATACAAAAGTATTGCTGTGTATCAGTGAGGGTTCAGTTTGTTACATAACTGAACCAACTCTGCAAAATTTCAGAGCTCAAATCTTGAAGGTAAAGCCATTTCAAACAATGAGGACATAGAAGATGGGAACTCTTCCATAGTGGTTAGGATTGAGGTTGCTAAAATGAGGGGACAGGGTATTAGAGACAATTTAATACATTTAGTTATATTTTGTCTCAATCTAAGGGTGAGTCACATCTACTTGTTCCAATACTTATTCTGGGGTAGAATGCAGAATAAAGTTTCCTCTTCAACCCTAATTATAGAGGGAATGGTAATCAGATGCAGAAAAAAGGAACTAGGAACTAGAGCCATACAAAGAAAACAATTGCCAAGCCAAAAAAACCTTTTGGAATGGAAACCAAACCCCAAAAAACCCCTAGAAATCTCCCCTTATTTACCCTGGGGTTGACATCCATCCCAAACATACTATTACCAAAGATTTCTCTCACGAAGTAAACAGGAAAGGAACAGAACATTTAGATAAGAAAGATGGACTTTCTCATTTTTCCTAAACAGGAGAATTTTAAATATCTGCTCCCCCCGCCCCCATCGTGATTTACATTATTTGCCACTTCCCTCGTCTAACAGAAAGTGGCAGTGGTCTCAGGTGAGTTAAGATCATTTTTCCAATATAAATTGCTAGGAAAGCTAGAGTAGGGCTTTCCTCATGTTCAGCATTGACTTCAACTCAATGACACCCTAATCTGGCACTTAGCTTTTCACAGTTTGAGTGTTAAAAGCATAGATGAAGTGCAGATGAACTGACACAAGCACAGGGAATCTTTTATTGTTGAAAATTACCATGTTACCATATGCAGAGCGAAAAGAAATGGGACTACTCTATTCATTGTGCATTCACATCTTGAGTATTAAAGGACAAGTGAACAAATGATCAGTTGGGAAAGGAAAAACGAAACAAGAATTTTCTTACAAGTCTCCTAATTTCTCAAAGAACTATAGCAACATGCTCAAGATACTTAGAAAATTGTTTGTTGAAGCTTTGAACTTATTCCCCACCTGTGATTATATCTCACTGACAAATGAACTACATTTACCTCAGTAAAATGAAAAGACTGGAAAGCCCTCCACCCCAGGGCTGTCTGCCTTTGGCTAACGCAGTTATCATATGGATATAAGCATAAAAAATAACGGGTAAAGAAGTTCAAAATTTTTGACCTCTTTAGTGCTGAGTTTCTAGTTCAAGAATTGTCCATTCCCCTTGGGGAGAAGAACAATCTTCAGAAGAAAAACTTGTCATAGTGAGGCTTGTTGAAGAATCATCCAGTGGAGATGTGAGATCACTCCATCTGCTCAAAGTGTCCACATGTGCTTTACCCTGAGGTTTTGAACTGTCTTGTGCTAGAAGCAATGTCTGATTGATCAGATACTGTGCTAAATTTAGGTCTTCAGGAACAGAGGTTTTTATATTGAGGTTTGAATCCTGCTCAGATAGCAACTGCTTTAGAAGAGTCCAATCTTGCTCTGCAAAATGTTGGTCATCTTCATAATCCATGTCTGTGGAATGTGTTTCTGAATCCGTTTTCTGCTCAAAAGCTTCTATAACATCCATCTCATAGATTGGAGAAAGGGTTTTTGGAGGCCGATGTTCATACATGCAGGTTTGTGCCAATGTGTCACAATCATCTATGTCTCCTGAAATAATTCATAAGACTACACAATGTAAAAACTGCACATGTTGGTTGCCCCCTCAGGGTATTGCAGATCAATATTAACTCAACATAACAGTGATAATCCAACAAAGTAATAAACAAAAAAAGTTTATACAAAATTGACATAATTTTGAAGCATTTGTTTCTTACGTAAAAACAAAAACAAAAACAAAGGATGTTGTTTATATGTGAAGTTTAAGCAGCAAAACCACCACTGGTAATTCACAATAAATCTCCAAACTGTAATTATGAAACTTCTGATACAGAAAATAACATAAATCATATAAACACCAACACAGAATGCACACGGGCATCTAATTCTCTACAATAACAACGTAAAGAGAAAAAAAGACATGGCAATTTAAAGGTGGCTTTTAAGGTAAATCAGTTTCAAATAGGAGAAACAAAAGCATTCCATCCCAAGGCTTATTCATCTATTGCACATGCAAGAGAAGCTGCAGGCAAGGACAAACAAACAAACAAAAAAATCCAACCTGGAGATCACCTGATCACTTGTTATGGTTTTGCTGAGCGTGCTGGTCAGCATTTAATTCATTAGTTCCGAATACACAAGAGCTAGTAGGTAGCTATTGCATATTTTAAACATGGGTCCCTAGTTTGAATTACTAGAATAACGAAGACAAAGGCAAAAAAAAACCCGACTAGACAAGAACTTGTCGAACCATATGAAACAAGCCAAAGCTCTTTCATATGTGATCATTGCTTCTAAATATAATCTCTTTTAGGAAATTTACTTTTTATTGGAAAATTTTAGAATAGAATCATAGTGATCCTGAAAGTCTTAATCTCTGTAAAATTTATAAATTGCTACAATAATGGATATAGTTGTTAAAATAGGTCAATGCTCTTGTTACATTGTTACTATAGTTATTGCACATCCCTCTTAGATATACATTGGCATAGTTCAATAAGCACACTTGATGTATATCAAAATTTCTACTGATAGTCAATAATGCCTGTTAAATTAGACAGAAAATAAATATATTGCAGGAAATTGAGTTCTTATTCCTTCGCATAAAATCTCTCAATAGAATGACTCTAATAACTATCAAAATTTTTTACTAAAGAGTAAATTATTTTTCATTAATAATCCAGGGAAGCAGTAAAGAAACAAACTAGCTGGTTCAGATTTAAAAGAACTTTAAGTTTCATTTAAATTTGAGTTGGTTGGCAAGCAATTATTCTACCTTGCTAAAATGGAGGCCGCAACGCCAGACAACTTTAAAATCTGACCATTAAGTTTTCTGAAGGATTTAGTGTTTCTATTTCTGTACATTACCTGCAGTGAGAGCAGTATTAGCATTTTCAGTAGATGCATGGCAGATTTCTCTCACTTGACCTTCCTGAGTCAGAACCTGGCTCCAACGGGAGTCCACAGACCAGGTAGAGTTGTTGGTCTTTGGTGTGTCTAAATCGGGTTCTCTTTGATGAAGTGCCAGATGACAAGGTCTTTCTTGAGATTTTATTTCACCATCGTAAGGTTTGCTGCACTGCTGTGCTTCACTGTCCTCTGCACTCCTAACACTTACGTTTGTGTCTTCAGGGAGACAAGGCCCATCTGCTTTGCCTAGCACATCCACTGCATGATTTTTTCCTGCAGCTGAAGAACCCTGTTTATCTCTTCCTGCAGATTCAAATCCATTAGGATACAAAAGGGGGCTCCCATTTTTTTCTAACTTGTCACTTTTTTCATGTTGTTTGCACTCTAAAAAACCATCTTCAATTTCTAACGAGTATCTGGAATATGAGGCTTTTCTGTGATGTTCATGAGAAAGACTATCAAAAACCTCAGGAGTCAGAGCATTGATAGAGCGGTGAAGGGGGGTATGAACTTCCCCATCGTCGGATCCCAATTCCTCACATTCATCCACAGAAAGTAAAACTGACCTTTTAAAATTTTTGGTTGCAGGAAACTCTCGGCTTTCATTGTCAGCTGCATCTTCAAAGCCCAAATTGACAATTCCTTGGAACTGCTGAGGAGCTGGATCAGACAAAGGAAATTTTTCTGCAACATTTTCAGCTTCAGATCTTTCATCTTCTGTTTCATCTGCTGAGGAAGAAACCTGGTCTGTTTCCTGAGTAAATGGAACACCTCCTCGTGGAAGATGTTCTTTCTCCTGAGGGTGTTCTACTGTCATCCCTTGTCGAGACAAACTTTCAGGCCTTTTCCTAGGAATTTCATCATCACTTGTTGAATTAACTTGGAAAATATCAGAGTTACTTTGCTTTTTCACTTTTACTTCTATCTTTAAACTACTATCATATATTTT
This sequence comes from Phalanger gymnotis, assembly GCA_028646595.1. NCBI lineage: Eukaryota > Metazoa > Chordata > Mammalia > Diprotodontia > Phalangeridae > Phalanger > Phalanger gymnotis. The sequence goes on along the minus strand of CM053626.1, from coordinate 306,598,006 downwards.
TAATTCCTCAGGAGTGCTGGTATCACTGCTACTTCTTCCAAGGAAATCATGACATAACATAGTGCTACATTTAGAAATCCCTCTTTCATTTGACCCATCATCATCCTGAGACCCTCCAGCATCATAATCTTCTGATCTAGGCTTTATGTCATCAGAAGAAGTGGTTGCACTACCAGTATCAGATTCAGGACTCTCCCTCTGGTGTATAATACCTGTACTCAAATTCCAATGACCCACAAAAGGAGTTTCCAGATTTTCATGGCTCTCTGGTGTTTCTGTTGGGTTCACATCTTTAGGAGAATTTCTTTCTGGTACTTGACTCAAAAAACATTTGTCAGAGACATCTGATTTGCTTGCAACATGCTCATCTTCTTTCATAAAATATTCATCAGGCAACTGACTAGTAATGGTCAGCTCTTCCTCAAAAATATCAGATTTTCTTTTATCTTGTACAGGATTAAAAGCAGTATTTATCCTTTCAGAAAGGCTAACTGAAGCATCTTTCCCACTTTTAATGTCTGATATATTTGTACTCTTTTGTCCCAGATGGCTGTCCTTCTCTGACGACAAGTGCTTTTCATTTGCTGAGTCTAGGTGGTTTTTATCTACAAAATTACAAATGATTTCACACTGCTGGGCTGAATTTGAACTTGAAGTCATGCATTTTAGATCAGTGATGCTACAAAATGCTGACTCTGCATCGCCACTCCCATCAGTACTGTGCCTGGGCACATCATAGTTATCTGCTTCTCCATCACCAGGATATTTTGTGTCATTTTTATCTTTAGAAATCTGTTTGGATTTTATTCCATTTTTTAATGTTTCATTAAATTTAGGAACAATCTGAATGCTCATAGGAGGAAGTGACAATTCAGATTCTAGTATAGACTTATCATTTTCTTCATAATTTAATGGCTTTCGTGGATCAGGTGGACTTGATGATGGACATGCTTCTACACCACTGGTCTCCAACACTGGATTAATTGGTACTCTATGTTGCTTTTGTTTGGCTTTGTTACCATCATTCGCTTGGAATCCGACAGGTTCAATTTTCTGGCCCCAATTTTTTGATCCATCATTATGTGTGTTCTTTGGGGTCACAGGTGATTCACTTCTTGAAGGCCTTTGTGAAGAAGACTGACACTTTACTGTAGACTGCCCAGAAATCGTTTTCTGTTTCTGGTCTTTATTGTTGACAGTTTCAGCTTTCTTTGAGGGCACCTGAATTTTGGCTATCGTTTTTACACTGGCTTTTGCCAAAGATGCATGTCCTTGCTTTGTGGCTTTTTTCTTAACTGTTGGTGTAGAATGATTTAACTGTGTCACATTTTCTTCAGAATGTTTTAGAGAGACTGAAGATTTTAATGAATTTGGTGAATCTCCTTGGGACCCTAGCAAAGAAAAAGTTTAAAAACACAATACCTTTCAAATAAAGAATAAAATACAACATTTAATCTTAAATTACTTTACACAAGTAACTAGACTGAACAAAGGCAGAACTGACTGCTGCTAAATAGGAGACAACAGGATTTTAATATCCTAAAATAAATTTTTTCTTTTCCATCAAATAATCAGAAGGAATCCTAGTGTTCAGTGAAAAGTATTAGAGTAGGATCTATTTCCCTCCATTTAAGATTTTATATGTTATAATGTATACATGATTCTTTGACTCATATCAGGGGTGGGTCTTTTGTGACGTTGTGGAATACAAGCTCACTTCGTTTTATTCATATGTTGAACAAATATCAATTACTTTACTCTTGGAAGCTAACTGCCAACTTTGAGGTAGTTATCATCAGGTATATAATACCTCAGGACAATGTATGCTGAAACATTAATGAGAAATGATGAGGGTGAGATAAATTAAATTTTGGGAACCAATTAAAAATTAAAGTTAAAATCTCCTCTTCCCTTAATTTCAACAAATTTTAATTTGGATATTCAAATTCTTCAAAGAGTTAGTTTAACATTTTAAATGTTTAATTTAATTTTATGTTATTTTCGGGACCCAAATGACAATTTCCATCTCCATTATAATTTAATTCAAATTCATAGACTTTGGACTTTATAAGTTGCTCTAATCTACATAAATGTTTAATCCTAAAAGAATAATTCTTTAGAAATTAGATGCTACCTCTGATTCACAGTTTAGTCACTTTTCTAAAACAGAGAATTGCAAATTGGCACACACTGCACATTCATGAGAAATTCTCTCCTATACACTACAGATTTCTTAGTTATACCATTAATTTAAACATTAATTTTGCAGAAAGAATGCCTATAAGTATCAGTGAAACTTTCACAAACAACATATGGGCAGAAAACAAGGACAGAGTAAGCTGGAGACTTTTCATGATTATTTCATCTCATTTATAAAAAATAAGGCCAAAAAGAGAAAATAAGAAACAAAAAAAAAGAAACTCAACCTTCCCCCATCCTCCATCTAAATGCAAACACTGTGCTAAGAAGTACAAGAAGTAAGTGCCCTTATATATTTTGGGTCTAATTCAATGGACAAGAGCAAATTAGAAAATTTTCTATGGTCCTTTATATGCCTGCTGCTCAAGTTTCAAATTTGAGTTGAGCAGTTAGAATAATAAAACAGCTCATTTTCAGAGACTTTCTATTTTACCTTGGGTTTTAGTAAGACTAGATGGGGCACTCTTTGCTCGTTGTAGGCCTGCAGAACTATTGTGTCCTCTCTTCTTCAAAACTGCTTGGGAGATATGATCACCAGACCCCTTGCCAATAACCTTCTTGGTTGTACTAATAAGAAAAAAAAAGAAAATATGTATCAGACTTGAAACCCAAAATGTGAACTCCAAAACTATAATATATATACATGAAATAGATTTTTATCAATAAATTATAAAAACATTCAAACTACAGTTTACTTCCTTTCTGAAAGGCCAATGAAAAATCCAAAGTTTTTTATGTTGTCAGTTTTAGAATGAAGATGAAGCAATCAATTCTAACTACCACAAACTTAAATATAACTTTTTCCCACCAAACTGCCATTTCTTCTAATTATTGCCTTCCTACAAAAAAATGCAAATTTTGGACAATAGCTAAACCAGGGTTCTTAACCTGGGGTCTGTAAACTTGTTTTTAAAAAATTTTGATAACTGTGTTCTGAAATAATTGGTTTCTTTTGCAATTTTATATTTTTTCTTTATGAATTTAAAAACATTATTCCCAGGAGGGATTCGGGGTTCATAGGCTTCACCAGACTGTTGTGAGGAGGTGATATGTGGAAGGTACATAATATAAAAAAAATAAAGAAACTCTGATATACACAATAGTTAGACTATGATTAACTTTTAGAGGAAAATAAAAAAAACCTAACATGTTTACATAAAGTTTGAAGACCTACCTATTACTTATGTGTGTCTCATGTTCATTAACCCTTTTTTTATTGGTAGCTCCCTCAGTATTCCTTGAAACAGGCCGGGATTTCACTGCTATAAATTAAGCAAAGTGAGTTACATAAAATGTGTTAAACGTATAGTCATTATATATTGGCCATAGTTCTAAACAAAATTCAGGATCATAGGACATAGATTTGGAGCTGAAAGACCTTTGAATTCAACCCAATTTTGTCCAACCCACTCAATTTACAGATAAAATAATAAGAGTCCTAAAGAGATTAGAGAACTTGCCCAAAATAAGACTGCCAATTAGTGAGTTAGGATTAGAACCTAGATCTTCAGACTCTTGGCTAAATGGGATTTTTTCCCCCACAGTCCTTAAACCCAAATACAGATCATTCAGGTTCATTTTTTCTAGGAATTTCAGCAAGAACTATGAAATAATGAAGGAAGTCTTCACCCACCTGCACCAGAACCTTTGCAAGTCTCCAAGTTGCTTCTTGTTGTTCGGCTTCCTTGAGGAGAATTACAAGGAGATGGCTCCCTGTCAGAAGGCTTCTCTTCCTTGATAGATCCACTCTCCTTTGGTTCATCTAGGCTCTCGCTGGGACTCTGTAATTCCACACTTGAACTGGCAGACTTGATGAGAGTGCCTAAGGGGCCTGAGCAGGAAGGGTCCTTCCCAGTGGTCTTCTTCAGAGGTTTTGCTTTAGCTGGAGTGTTTGAGCTTCCAGTGAGGGTTTTTGGCCGAGCGCCTGCCCCTTTTCCTTCCTGGGTTTTTACTCCTTTTCCACTTACTGAATTTTTCTGGACACTTGAGGAGGAGGAGGAGCGTTCAGTATCTTGTCGAGCAAACATGTCAGTCTTAGTGTTATCATTATTTTCTATTTTAGGCTTTATAACAGCTCTAGGCTTTCCAGAAGGAATCTTTTCCCCAGTTTTAATATCTTTTGTAATCTTAGACACTGCTTTTTTACTGTCCCTTCCCTTTAAATCATCATGTTTTGAAGATTTATTCACAGTATTTCTATTTGTACTTGATGCATGTCCAGAAGCACCTAGTCCATCAGATTTCATTTTCTCTTGATCAGTGGAGGGATGACTACAGAAGTCTTTCTTGTCTTTTCCTCTCCAAAATCTGTTTTTTATATCACTGGAGTCTGAAATGGATCTATTTTGCTGGAAACAAGAGAAAACACTTAAGTGATATAAAAGAATATTTTTAGCTCCTTGATATATAGCAATTTCTGTTTTAAACCAGCATATACTAGTTTAGTATAGTTTATACTATATATACTACACATACACAGACACAAACACTATATGTGTATATATATGTATGTGTGTGTGTATATGTATACATGTACATATACTAGTTTATTACATATACATTGAGAAAGACTCAATACTGAGTCTTTCAAAGAAGAGAAAAAAGCAGAATAATTCACATCTAAATAATAGGAATGAATAAAAGTTTATTTCACATTATTTTTAGTTCAGGTAAAAATATTACATAAGAAATGCATACTCACCATTCCCCAATAGATAAACAGTCAAAGAATAGAAATTATCAGTTCTCAGAATATTGGAAACTGCTAAAAACTGTATGAAAGAATGTTCTAAATCACTGATAATAAGAGAAATGCAAATCAAAACAACCCTGAAGTTTCAGCTCACATCTAGCAAATTGGTAAAGATGGCAAATGATGGGAATAGCCAATGCTGGAGAATTTGTTGAAAGATCTGTACTAATGTGTTATTAGAGAAGGGTTTTGGGTATGAATGGGTACAATCATTATGTAAAGGAATGTAGAATTATGCAAATAAAGAGACTAAAATGTCTACACCCCTTGCCCCAGAAATCCCATTGGCTAGGCATATAGTTCAAGAAGGTCAATGATAAAAATACTCCATATATACCAAAATACTTATGTCAGTACTTTCAATATAAAATCCTCTGGCATTCAAAGCCCTTTATAACCTGCTCTTTCCCAACCATTTCAGTCTTCTTATACCACTTTACACTGCACCACATAGTCTCCAACCCAGTAACACTGCCCTGCTTGCTATTACATAAACAAAACACTCCATCTCTCAGCTCTAAGCACTGCCACTGGTTGTGCTCCAATACTGAAATGCTCACCCTCCTCATTTCCACCTCCTAGCTTCCTTCCAGTCCCACCTAAAATCCCACTTTCTACAGGAAGCCTATCCCAATCCCCCTTAATTTTAGTGCCTTCCCCCTGATTATTTGCAATGTATCCTATATTCAACTTGTCTATATGTATTTGTTTGCATGTTTTCTCCCCTACCAGACTTTGAACTCTTGAGAGCAGGGAATGTCTTTTGCCTTTCTGTGTTTAGCGTGTAGCACAGTGCCTGGCACACAATAGGAACTTAATAAATGTTTATCGACTGACTGAAACAAAGATGTCTATTGCATGATTGTGCAAATTTTGATACACAAATGTAATAGAATATTACTGTGCTGTAAGAAATGATGAATGTCTGTGTGATATTCATGCACTGCCTGTGTTGTCTTTTAAGGACAGGAGTAGTTGGGACAATAGAATGAACATAGAACATTCCTGAAATAAGTCATTGGTAAACTGATGACACTTTCCCCTCCATGTAACTGGGCAGGACGGAGGCAGCACAGCTGTGCAGTGATGGACACCCTTGCTCAGGCAGAGACACCTGGGCTTTTCCTGTCAGTGTGCTCTCCCTTCTTATGGCCCTCAGCATGACACCACGAATCCTCCCAGCGTCCTTGGGAGTTTTTCACTTGGTTTACTAAACCTTACCTCCTACATTTAAGCAGTGCAAAAAGCTTGTCACAGTTGAGTTTGGGTAAGCCATCTTGATTTTAGGAAAACGGCCTGTGTGTGTTGGGTTTGATTGGTTTGCAAATACTAAGCTTATTCTCCATTTGTCTAGGAATGCAACATAATAGCCAAGCTTGCCATTTTTTTCTTGTACTAACAACCCTACAAGAAAGAAAAATGTGAAAGGAGAGTCTGCTTTTTGTTTTTGCTTAAAAATAGAAGTTATTGGATATTTCTAGTTGCCTTCACAAATAAAGTGTGGTTTTCAAACCAGAAAAAAAAGAAATGATGAATGTGATTAATGTAGAGAAACATGGAAAGATCTATACAAACTGATGCAGAGTGAAGTAAGCAGAATCAAGAAAACAACGTATAATAACTACAACAATATAAAAGGGAAAACCACTGCAAAACAATAAAAACTGAATTTGCGACATTATAAAGACAAAGCCTGACTTCGAAAAAGAGATATGAGAATATACTTCCTTCATTTATCTTTCAAAGGTCCATGGGTGAGTATGATTGCATGCATATTAGATTTTTTTTAATATGCTAACTGGTTTTAATGAAATTTTTTTCCTTCATCTTTTTTTCTTTTGTTCTTTGTTATAAAGGAGGGATTTTATGGCAGAGGGGAGAAGGCAAGCATGCAAGGGAGAATATAGACAATATAAAAACAAAAGACCAATAAATATCTAATTAAAAAAATTTTTTTAAAAAGCTATCTGCTTATCTACTGCAGGAGAATAGTGGGGTATACAACTAAAGAATGAAGACATTTTAAAGCAGGTACAATATAAGGGAAGGTCTTTGCTTAGAAACCTCTCCCTCAATTATGCTTGAATTCTAATATTAAAGAAAAACGTTTCTTTTGAGTAAAGAACCACCCATTTTTGGCAGTCCTCTTATACAACGCGAATACTACTAAGAAGGAAGAATAGTAAATTGTGTTCCTTATATTGTAGCATGGAATGGTATAGTCAATAGAGAACTGGCTTAAAGTCAGGAAGTATTGCCTAATACATGTAACACTAACAATAGTACATATAATAGTACACTAACACTGGTGGTATGGCCCTGGGTAAGTTACTTCAGGCAACTTTCTGAGTGGAAAAGTTGTAGAATAGGTATTGATCTGTATTGGTAAGAAAGAGTTTCTCCCTAAGAGTTCTCTAAATCAGAGGTCAAATAAAAAAAATAAGTTCTGAAGGATGGAAGATGACAGTAAAATAAATACAGAAATTGGAGGCAGCTGGGCACCTTCACTTGTTTTATACAGTTCTGCTTAACCTAGTCATGGATAAATGGATTTAAATTTTGTAAGGCTGTTAAATTCTCGAAAGTTATTCAGAAGGTTATATAAAAATAAGATACTAAAATGTACTTCGATTTGTAATAAAACAATACTTTTTCTCACTTGGCTAAGTTTACTTTAAACTTAGCTAAGTGTAGTTTAATGGTATTCTACAGGTTTTACTTAGACCTTCAATTTAGGTATATAAAATTACACATTCCTTCGAGCTTTAGAACTGATGACAGAGTGTTCTTAGACCAAAAAAAATGAATGCAAAATAATAAAGTGAATGAACGTGGGTAAATACATTCAATAAAAGAGATGGCATGGTGTAGGAAAAAACTCCAATGCAGAACAGGATAAAAAAATGCTTACCATTTGTGTTTTACAAAGGTAGAAACACTGAGTAAAAGCAGTACTGTACTTCAGAGATCTAGGTTTGAGATCTAGTTCTACCACTAACTAGCAACAAGTCACATCACCTCTCTGAGACTTGCTTTCCTCATGTGTAAATTCATTTGAAGTTGAACAAGATGACCTATAAAGTCTTTTGTAGCTCTAGCATTTTGTGCATCATCACCCTAGTTATTACTCATCAGAGGAACCATGGAAGAGCTGATAGAATGCCAGCCTTGGGAGTCAGGAAGACCTGGCTTAAGGCCTGCTTCTGATCCATCCTCTCAGCAAAATCCTGGACAAGTGACCAAACCTCCCAGTGCCCCCGGCAGCTCTCTGAGATGCTAACTCCAGATTAATACTGATCTGGAAGAGGGACAGAGTTTCCAAGATTTTCCTATTCTGATGAAATCACAGGTCTGGACCAAAAAAGAAATATTACTCATGGTAATGAGTAACAGTAAAAACTGTTATTCATCATAACAGTTATCACCATTTTTCTGGTCTGATAACCATGTGGTAAAGAAACAGTTTTCGTTAGCTGTTGAGCAATGAGTGGGGGTGTGTATGGTTCAAATGAAGAAGGTATACTATATGTCTAGGAGAGGAGAGAGGAAGAGAGGACAGCGGAAGGGAGGAGAGAACTCACAAAGAGCTTCAATGAGTACCAAAACTCAGGGGTGAGAGATGAATGATGATCCAGCAAGAGAGAATAGAGAGAAAGTCAGAAAGGTAGGAGAACCAAGTTAAAAGTGTCATGGCACACATGTACATAAATATTTCGAGCAGCTCTTTTTGTGGTGGCCAAGAAATGGAAATTGAGGGGAGGCCCATCATTGGGGAATGGCTGAACAAGTCATGGTATATGAATGCAATGGAATACTATTGTGCTATAAGAAATGAGGAGGAGGCAGACTTCAGAAAAGCCTGGAAAGATTTACATGAACTGAGTCCTGAGGGGAGCACAACCAGCAGAACATTATACACAGTTGCAGCCACACTGTGCGATGACTGACTTTGACAGACTTGGCTCTTCTCAGCAATGCAAGGTTCTAAGACAGCTCCAAAAGGCTCATGACGTAAAATGCTGCCCACATCCAGAGAAAGAATTAGAGTCTGAATGCAGATGGAAGCAGAAGATTTGCCCTATTTTTTTGTTTTGTTTCTTATTTCTCATGGTTCATTCCATTGGTTATAATTCTTCTTTACAACATGACTAATGTGAAAATGATTAATATGAATGGATATATAGCCTATATCAGATTGCATGCCACCTTGGGGAGGGGGGAGGAGAAAGAAGGGGAGAAGAATTTAACACTTATAAGCTTGTGGAACTGAATGTTGTGAACTAAAAGTAAGTATTTAAAAAAGGAAAAAAAACTGAAATGTCATGGAAGCCTGGGAGGAGAGAACAGTTTTTGAAGAGGATGGTCAACAGACATCCAATAAAATGAGGATTGAGAAACAAGACCTTTGGAATTAGCAGTTAAGAAATTATTGGTGACTTTGGAGAAGGTAGTTTCTATGGTGGTGTTTTGGCAGAGTGGCGGATTAGTAGCCAGATTGAGAGGGACTGGGAAGTGATGAAGACATGAGGAAGTAGAAAAAGATGAGTACAGAAAAGCTTTCTGGAAGTTTAACCATGAAAAGAAGAGATAAAGGAAAATGGCTTGAGAGGATGGTAAGATCAAGTCAAAGGTTTTGGTTGTTTTTTTAAGAATGAGACATATGCAGGCAAGTGTATAGATCAGGGGAAAGGTGTCAGTAGTTAAGGAAAAATTGAAGATGAAAGAAAAAGGAGGAACACTTGAGAAATATGCTGTCAGTATGGGCAGGAAGGGCTTGGATCAAGATCACAAGGTTGGCAGGTTGGCCTCAGCAAGGAAAAGGGACCCTCTTGATTTAGCAAAGCTTGTTGAGATTCCCTGGGAATACATGAATTGGTGCTCTCTCATTCTCAGAAACCTCTCTCAGGCTACTTCTGCTCATTTTTGTTATTGTCTCATTCCAACATCATTGCCATCTGTGAAGATTTTCCAGTATCAATGCAGTGTAACGTGAACACTTTTAACTTGTTTCTGTACCCCACTCTGAATTTCTGGTACTTAAAAAGTACCAGTAGATTATTTACTTCAGATTTTTGTTTTCATTTATTATGCTCTGAATTAATACTCTACTGTGAAAAACTTGTTTACGACATTCAATTTATTGGAGTTTGTCCTACCATCTTTGCAATGGCTCTAGCAGAGTACACTTTGATAGTATATGGTTGCTCATGCTGAGGCCATGTATCACTGGAAAGGGTTACAAGTACATGGGAGAAAGACGTGCCTTCTTCTGCTTGACTTTTGAGGCAGTGTGGCCCAGTGGATCCAATGACCTTGGAGAAAAGAAGACTGGGCTTCAAACCCCAAAGGAAATGCCAGCTGCCTGACCCCACCCTGGGGGAGGCCCTCAGCTTCTCTGGGTCTCGGTTGTCTCCTCCGTAAAGTGTGTGGGACGAGATCCTAAGGGCCCCTCTAGCTCTAAATCTGTGATTCTCTGAACTAAGAGCAATGTGTACAAAAAAGCAAAGAAGAAAATGAGAGCTTGAAGTATTGCAATAGTTCATCACAGAGCTCCCCTTATAATCAGCCAAATATGTCTGCAAGCTATGAAATATTCTCTATCCCCAAGGATTTAAAGTTGAGGGTCACCCAAAGGGCAACAGAAAGACCTATGGTGAGCTTGGGAAGCTGTGATATGTTACCCACCTACAACCAAAAAAGTGAAACTATGGGAAGGACGTTGTTAGAGATATGTATGATCAGAAAGAAAGGTGGGCCAGTCATTTGGCAAGAGTTAGATTAAAATCTGTAGTATCACCGGCTGTATGGAGCCTCAGGGAGGATATTTGAATGGACATGGCCAACAGTCACACAGGATGAAAGCCTGGATGGTTTGTGATCTGTATCTGTGGGAAAGTGCCCACAATGATGACATCACAGGGTCTAGACTTGGAAGGGCCCTCCCTCATTGAGTTCAACCTCCTCATTTTATAGATAGGTGAGAAAGCTGGGATGAAGCGACCTTCCCAAAGTCACAGAGTAAGCATCAGGTGGGATCTCCACCCAGGTCTCTCGACTTCAAAGCTAGTTTTCTCTGTACTATACCACGCCTCCCCAGATTACAAAGCCACTGAAATAGCAAAGAATCTTCTATGTGCATGGGGTACTTTACAGTTTCCAAAGCACTACCACTCTCTCCTTGCATTACATATGACTGTCATTAGTACAAGCAGGATTGGTGCCATTTTTTCAGATGACAAAACCACGGCTCAGAGATGAAGCAATTTGCCCACTGACCGCTGCCAAGTGATAGGGATTAGCGCTGAACTTAGGCCTTCTTAGACCAAGTCAAAGGTCCTTTTCACCATAGCAGTTTGACTCTCTAAATGTACAAATAACTTTTTGTGGGCCTCTCCATGAGCTTGGTGGTCACTGAGTTGCCTTCCCAACTGCTAGGACTGGGACAGTTAGCTGGTTTGTTGGTGGTTTTAATTTTTTAATTTAACTTCTTCTATTAATAAGCATTTATCTCTCCTTCTTTCTCTCCCTCTTTCTCTCTCTCTCTCTCCATAATTTTCCCTACCCCCAATGAAAAACACAAACAAAATCCTTTGTAGCAAACATGCATAGTTAAGCAAAACAAATTCCCACATTGGCTATATCCAAAAATATTTTGCCTAATTCTGCATCTCGTGTATGATTAATTTGTTATTTAGTATTTGGCTGTTGTTCCCAACCCCTTTCCTTGCTGTGCCAATTTTCTGTGTTTTTAAAAGTAATTTTTTTATTATGAAAGTAACCATCAATAAAAACAGTTAAGTGAATAAACAAAACTACATTAAATTATGTATACCAAAGTATTTTGAGTTTACATGTATGTGTGTGTGTGTATATATATATATGTATGCATATATATATACACATATGTAAAATTTTTGTTAAAATAACAGCAATATACGTAACAACAATCCAGATGGGGAGGGGCAAGGTACTAGTATTGCTTTACATGTAAATTATGTAATCCTTCCAAAAAAAAACCTTTTTGTACCTTCTACCTTAATACTCGTTCTTTTTTTTAATTGTCAGAGCCATAATGAATGGCCCCCTAAATTCCCTTCCTGTCCCCAACAAAGATGTGAATGAAGACTTTATAGTCTCTCCGTGAGTTTTATGAAATTGGTGCCAATACTTGAGGGAGAGGAGGAACTTTACCTGCACACTGATTTAAGATCAGTTCAAATAAAAGTGCACACGTTAAGAGAGTAAGAGCAATAACATCTTACATGCTTCTGGGTTCTTCTATCACTTTTTATTCCTGTTGTCTGCAGAGATGGGATGGTCATTTTTAAACATCTAGTCATAACTAGAATGTCACCCACTTGAGTCCTCAAATGCCTCACCCTGCAGTGTCTCTTTGGGTCTAGAAGGCTTGGCCAGTCTGGACCGGATGGAGTGGGGCAGGTGGAGTCACAAAGGCCTCGGACATTGAGCTGAGTGACCAAGTGAGACACTTAACCGCTCTCTGCCTCAGTTTCCTCATTCATAAAATGAAGAGAGGAGAAAGATGAAGAGAGGAAAGAGGAGAGAATGGGAGAGAGTGGAAGAGGGAGAAGAGAGAGAGACTAGGAGAGAGCTCTTGAATTTTAATCTCCCCATCCAAGCCAAGGACAACATGGAGCTGATGAATACCAGCCTTTGATGCTTTCTACTCTTAGATGACAGAGGAAGAGAGGCAGCTCAACGGATAAAGCCAGACTCAGGGCTGGAGTCAAGAAGACCCGAGCTCAGACACTCATTAGCTGTGCAACACTGGGCAAGTCACTTAATCTCTTTTTGCCTTAATCCACTGGAGAAGATAATGGCAAAACCACTCCAACATCTTTATCCAAGTATATGACTCACCATCTTAATCAAACCTTATTTTAAAATAGGTACTTGAAAGTTAATCACTGAAATTCAGGGGTGGGGAACCTGTGGCCCTCGAGGGCCACATGTGGCCTTGAGGCTGCAGGTTTCCCACCTCTGGAATAGAGTACTGCTCCACCTTTAGAGCTCTTCCAAAACACTGTCACATTGAAAACTGCATGGCAATGGATCTGGTGGGCTCACTGGACCATGAATTTATGCTTCAGGTAACCTCTTGGCTCAACTACAGAAAATCAAAGCACTTCACATCTCATCACAAATGACTTCAGAGCCCAACCCCATTTTATAGGCGAATCTTGTTATGATATGATCTGAAACACTCTTGAGCAAGATCTGAAATAATCCAATTCATATAGAATTTCACACAAATGACATTTACATTGTAATGATGGTATACTATTTACTTGTTTAGTCTACAAATACAGTGTTCATACATTCAATGAGCATTTACTGAGCACCAATTATGTGCAAGTCTGGGCACACAAAGACAATAATGAAGCTGTTCCTACCATCCAGTTTGCATTCTGGGGGAAATGACATGCACAGAGATAAATGAATATGAAATATAGACTATGTACTAAACAGTCTGGGATGGGAGGCAGGACTGACAGTCCTGTAGTCCCTCAGCTGAGTCTGGCCTCTACTGGTACCAATGAGAGTGGTTTGGCATTTATTTGCCAGCTCTGTCAGTACTCTGGGATGTAGTTCATGGGAATTTAAATACTTTAGCATAGGGAAAACAGGAACAAATGAAAAATGTACCTTTAAGAAGTAGGTTAATTAGGAAATTTTAAGACTGAGTTAGATCTACAATTCAAGTATTTGAATTATTGGTACAGCTCCAACATGCTTAGTTGCCAATAGGGCTTTCGAGGAAATGGAAGAAGTATCATAACATCTACCACCAGTGCCAGCGAGATAATAAGTATTACAAAATAGCACATTCTTTCTAAATATAAAATGTCAACTTAAAATGCCAAAAAAAAATCCAGAGAAAAAGAATCATTAACAATGAAGGAACAGAACTGAAACACAAATTATTTCAATATTTAACCAAATCTGAAATTATTCTTGAGAATTTTTTTTGTATTTGACATATGAAGGGATTTACCTGAGAACTACTGAATATTGGTTTTTTGCCAAGTCTTCGATCATCACCTTTATCAAATGCAGCTGTAAAAGAAACAGTGACTTAATTCTTTAGGAATCAATTTCTTTTCACGAGAGGAAAACAGGAAGACAGCAGGTAGGAAGGACATGTTTGGGTGGAGATAATTTTGGGTTCTTGAAAACAATTACAGCACACTTCAAAATTCCCTGCAAACTTCAAAATAAAATCTGCATGGTCTTGCTCTGGTTCCCATAGTTTTCTTTGAAGTTAGTGGCAACATTATGTTCCCATCACCTTTGAATGTGTCCTTAAGGGAAATGAAAAATCGATTCTTGTATACAAAAGATTTATAAACTAAGAGTAAGTTTTTAAAATTTTAACATGGAGATAATTAATGTCAATTAATTTTCCAATTTCAAAGACAAACACCTTGTAACAATGCATATATCTTTTAAAAACATTTATAATGCCTCCATTTAAAAAAATAATTTGTCAGGACAGATGAATCATAAATATATGTTGAATTTGGGTCAGGATGGAGGAAAGCGGTGTTAGGATTTTGACAAGAAAATGCAAGGCTATACAAGCATAACATATATTTCTTAAAATTACATACAATTTAATGATACAGGTTAAGACATCTAAATAAACATTTGTATTACAATGGGATGTGGAGTCACACGTTTGTATTAAAAACAAAACATTCATACACATCATACTTTGGGGCTAGCATTCATGTATTTCTTCAAATAAGAATTCTAATGGCATGAAGAAAACAGAAATAACTGGATGAGATTATCACTATCATATGGCTGAAATCTATTCCTTTGGAGATCTTTTTAAAAAAATCTATTCAGATAATGTAAAGATAGCTTCCATAAATTATATGATTCATATTAAAACATCCAACAAAAAGTATGCTAAATTTACAGAGGAAGCTACATAGCAATCTTTTCCATTCCGTAGAAACTATGCTGTAGGACAAAGCAGAACCCTGAAAATGGCATTGCAGGGATTGATACTTGGTGAGCAAATGACTCTTTACATTCACATCCATAAAGATATTAATACAAATCACTCCCCCAAATTAGTATACTTCACTGAGATCATGAGAAGCGCATGCATTAGATTATTCAGTTTCTTCCCTTTTTGGGGGCTGTGGGGTGGGGTACCCAATGCAGTATTTCTACACAGCTTAGGTCTTCTCATAAATTTTAATAGATATGAAACTGAAGACAGGTCATCTTATAATACTAATATTTTCATAAATTCATATTTGAAAATGGGAAGTTCCATGTATTAAGCATCTTTATTGCTAATTAGACATTCAAAGTTTTAAATGATTTTCTTATAGCTCTAAATAATTAAAACGCAAAACATTATAAGAATCTCAACTTGGGGATATGAAATCTTCTAAAAGGGCAAAACAAAAAACAAAACAAAAAAAACAAACTCCAAAACTTTGCTACCAATCAGGAGAGAGTTTTGAATGCCACCTACACCACTGACTGATTCATGGTTTTTTTTAAATCTATAGAATTTTAGTGGACAAACACAGGTGCTATATAAATTCATAACAGAAATGCACACCATGAGAAAATTCTCCCAAATTTTTCAATGCAGAAAAGAAATGACAGAACACTTTAAACTATACATTCCTCAGATCCACATCATAGCAATAAAAGGTAGATGGATTAGATCATTTACCCAACATGTAATTAAGGAATTTAAAAAATGAAAACTATCATCATAAATACTTTTCATTATGTGCAGATGTCATGTATTAAAATTCATAAAATGGCTTGTTTTGTAAAATATATAAAGCAAAATAACATGATCTAAAATGTCTTTTTAAGTAAATATTCTTATTGAACATTTCAATATGTTTTCTGTACCATCTGCTTTAACAAAGATGGTCCTGAAGCCATTTTCAGTTCCACACCCTTAACATTTCACTTTAACATTTTTGAAACAAAGAAATATTCAGAGCAATCAATGTTTTTAGTTTGGTTCTAATGTGTCAAGTGGTATCTGTTAAATGTCAGAGATCACGATGCTGCTCATTAGAGATTCTGCAATAGTACATACCATATCACTGAACCTCTCAGTTGTAAAATAAATCCACCTAATTTATACACAACTCAGATGAAATAGATTTTATGTAAGAAATGAGGAAGCTTTGATAATAAATTATGTAAAAAGGAGAAAAGCACTCAGTAAACTGTTTTATGCAGATGAAAATTTCCCATATTACTCATCTAGTATTAATAATGTTTTATGTAAATAACATAGGAACAATTTTACTAATGTACAGGAGACAGAAACAGATGTATATAGCAAAAGGGAGTCTTGTCTCCATTTTACATGTGTGCCTAATCAAAGCTCTAGAAAAACAAAACAAAAAAGAAATTCTCCCAAAACTGCTTCATCAGTTTCAATGCTGACTAAACATACTATCACTAGTTGTAAATGGCAACTTAATACTTTAAAGAATCAAAGGCACCCCACCTCTAATCCTGGTACTTATTAAGAATTCTCAAAATGTATGGCAAAAAATAACCCTCATATAAAGATAAAGAAATCTACAGTTAACACACCTGCTTGGATCTTCTGCTGATCATCTGGTCTCATCAGACTCCAGCTTTCTGTGTGACGAACAGCATAAAAAGACTGAACCAGGAAGAGCCACAGCTTATCACGCAGAGCCTGGATCTTGCACGTAAAACCCTGTGTTCAAGCAACAAATCAGCGGCTGGGGAGAGCCACATTGTCATAGCAACCGGTCATTATTCCTTTCAGAATCTACTTACTCCTTAAGCTAGATGAATGATGTCATCACTTAGATTTTTAAGATTGTAGACTACTTCCTAATGAAAGACTACTGTCCAGCACCCCAATTCTGTAGTACTGTATTAAGCCAGATCTCTTCTGTCACAGCTGAAACATTGCTTTAAATCGCCAGTGACCTCTTTAGGAATATCTTCCATGGGGTTTTATAATAGGCTAAGTCACTGCAAGGTCAAATACTCAAGGGAACAGCATTAGATTTGATTAAATTTTTATCATTCTTGCTGAACAAAATACCACTAGCCTGCAGTAATTTAATAATTAACATTAGTTCATATGTGCATATAAAGCATCAGCATCATTTTAATTTTTATATTTTACTCACATCACCAAGGAACTCAAGTTTTAAAACCAGACATTAACACCAAAGAGAAAAAAATGTATCTTACAAAAATCAAAATCTGCAAGAATATTTCAGACAAATTTTATACTAAGAAAATTCAATTTGGCAACATCATTGTTACAGGGACAAATATAATTAACCAATGGTATATAATACTGTCTTATTAACCAACTAAAGGAAAACTGATAAAAAAAACTGTTTAAAGTAAACCATTTAAAATGCCTAATTCCAAATTATCATTACAAATTCATTTCTAGTTCCCTGAAATTCCTAATCTTAAAAATATTCTGGAGTTGTATAAATGTTATATTCTTATTATATCATTTGTATCAATACCATTTCCTTTGTACTTTCAGCATTCAGCAGGGTATCCACAGCCATTAGAAGTAAACAGCTATTCTCAGTGGTGATGTTTTTCTCAATTGCTTTAAGAACTTTGTCCAAGAGATCTGCTGTGCTACTCATTGCTTGTGACTAAGAGAAAAAAGCATACAAGCATTCACATACAATGAAATGTACAACGGGACAGCTTTCTCCACAATTCAAAAGCTAAGACTGAGCTCAAAAGGTTGACATAAGAGTAGAAGACTCATCATAACTGGTGACATGAATCCAGAGTTAAATCATGTATTCTTTTTTTTAATCTCCCTCATAAAATCACCGAAGTTATGAGAATCCCATTAACTACCTAATTTAATGGAACCTAGAAGGTCCTCTGTTTTACATGGAAATTTTTATAATCTTAGAAATGCTTTCTATCAGTTCTCTACTGAAGCTAGATGGGCAAAGAGCCCTATGAAGATTTGGCTCTAGTCAGGTAGTTAACTTTGCTGAGCAATCAATTCCTTTATTAGTTAAAAACCACCATCACCACCAAATCGTGTCCATGTTGTTTTCAGACACTTTGGTTGGTAATCTGTGAACCAAGTCAACTGGAAAAGCAGAGTAGGCTAGTTTAACACTGGGTCATGTTGAGACACTCCAGGCAGCCTTTCCTCTGCACAATGAATTGCCCATCACTACACAATTTGCAAAGGATTATCAAACATTTAATATGTTAAAGATACTATCCTGGAAACTATGAAGTATACAGAGATAAAGAAAGCATGTTTCTACCTTGTCAAACTTACAATCTAGAAGGACAGATGAGGCAAGTACACAAGTAACTACTGTACAAAGCAAATGATGACAAATACCATAAGGGAAATACAAAATAACATTCAGCTTCAAAGGTAAGAGCATATCCAAGGTGATAAAGGAGGTGGCATTTGAAGTTAGTAACATTAAATTTATTGAAATTGTGTAATTTTATATATAAATATTACTTTAAAATGTTACATAATACAATCAGCAAAAAAAAATGCAGAAACTGAAAAATAGGGTGACAGTACCTGTAAAAGAAGAGCAAAGTTCTCACTCTGTATTATCTGGGAGAAGTTTGCCACAATAAAGGTTATGCATTCTTCTTGCAGCCTAGATGCCATGGTCAATGCTGCTTCAGTCCACTTCACTCTGGGAAGGCTGATGATTAGTCTGTCACTTTCCATCAGAAGAAAGGCAGCATTTTTATCATTCTTCGATCAGAAAAAAAGGAGTTATAGGGAATCATCTTCTGAAATGGTTTTTCTAGTGTTTTGAATGTTTCTGATTTCATAGTCAATAAGCAGGTCAAGCATGTAGTTAAGTGTCTACTATGTGCCAGGCACTGTTCTAAGTTCTAGAAATATAAATAAAGGCAAAAAAATAGTTCCAGGTCTCAAGAAGCTCAGAGTCTAATGAAGACAAGCTGCCAATGGCCACATATAAACAAGATATAGGATAAACTGAAGATAGTCAAGGAAGAGAAGACATTAGTATTAAGTGGGATTAGGAAAGACTTCCAATAGTATATGAGAGTTAACTGGGGCTTGGAAGTCAGGAAGGCTCGGAGGTAGAGTTAAAAAGGGAGAGAAGTCCAAAGAAAATAACCACCCACAGTCAAGAGATGAGGTGTCTTGTATGAGGAACAGCAAGGAGACCAATGTCACTGGATCTCAGCATACATGAAAGGGAACAAGGTTATATACAAATATAAATAGTAAAAAAATATAAGAAGATTTTAAAGGTAGAAAGGGGCTAGGTTGTGATGGCTTTGAAAGCCAAACAGAGAATTGTACACATTTGAGCTAACAGAGAATCATTGGAGTTTACTGAATGTGGGAGAGGAGGGTGACGTGATCAGACTTCTGCTTCAGGAAGATCGATTTGGCAGCTGAGTAGAAGATAGACTGGAGTAGGGGAGGCAAAGAGACCAACTAGAAAGCTATTGCAATAGACCAGGTGTGAGGTGAAGAGGGCCTACACCAAAGTGGTGGCAGTGTCAGAGGAGAGAAGGGGCTATGTATATGCATATAAGAGATCTTGGGAAGGTAGAATAGAAGGGACTTGGCGACTGTTTGGATAATGGATGAGATGAGAGTAAAGAGTTGAGGATGACCCCTAGATTTCAAACCTGGGTGACTGGAGGATAGTGGAACCTTTGATGGTAAAGTCAGGAAGAGGAAAAGACTTGAGGGCAAAGATACAGAATTCCATTTTGGACAGGTTTCCATGGGATAACCATTAAAGAAGTCCAAAAGGCAGCTGCTGAAGCTAGATAAATGGATCTGAAAATTGTCTGCACAGAGACAATAAATAAACCCATGAGCTCTGAAAGCTCATGAGCTCTTATCACCACAGTTGATGAGATCATCAAGTAAAATAATATAGAAGGAGAAGAGAAAGCCTAGGACAGAGCTTTGGAGAGACTCACAGTGGGCCAGTCCTGCAGGAAGATACAGCAAAGGAGACAGAGTGGTCAGACAGGTAGGAGGAGAACCAGGAGAGAGTAGTGACATGGAAACCTAGAAAGAAAAGAGAATCGAGAAAAGAGGGTGGAGACCGCAGAGAGGTCAAAGCCTTTGGATTTGGCAATTAAGAGATCACAGGTAACTTGACCGAGAGCAGTGTCAGTTTAATGATGAGGTCAGAAGCCAAGGCGAGAGAGGGAAAAAAGGAAGTGGAGGAACTGACTGAAGATGGCTCTTTCAAGGAGTTTAGCCGTAAAAGAGAAGAGAAATATAAAACCATAGGTAACGAGGATGGAGGGATTAAATGAAATAACAGCCAATAGATGACGAATCCCATCTTTCACCACATTTTCTATACCTTAAGTTTGGCCTAATTTTAGTAACTATCTCCTCCTACCCCCACACACATATGTGTACGTACACACAGATGTCCGTGTATTTGTGTACGTATGCTCAAGTGAACATAGAAACTACTGCTTTATTGAAATCACTGAAAAATCTGTTAAACAGCACGAGGCTAAGCACAGATCCACTCCACTAGGCCTCCTGCCATGCTGACAATGAATCCTTAACAGCCACTCTGAAATCAGATGCATGGATTGGACAGCACATGTATCCTTGAATGTGTCATCCAATCCATACCTACCTTCTCCTTAACAGTAGTATGAGATGCTTTGTCAAAAGCTATTCTAAATCCATAGGTCGTCTAGAGCCACTGCATTCTACTTGTCAATTAGTATATTTATCTCATGAAAATGTAAATGAGGTTTGTCTGGCGTGATCTATTCTCGAGGAAGCCGTACTGGCTTTTTGTAAACACCACTTTCCTTTCAGGCTGTTAACTAACCGTGACTTTAATCACCTGTAAGTCGAGTTCACTAGCTTACAGTTTGCAAATTCTGTTTTCTACCATTTTTCTTGTCCTCATCCTGAGGCACTGCTTCTATTTTTCATAATTTTTCAGATATAACAGATAGTGGCTCAGCAGTCAAAATTTCTAGTTCTTTTAAGACATGAAGTTATAGTTTATCTCGGCCAACGATCCTGGATTCATCAAGGGCACCCAGGTACTCTTAGGTATCAACAACCATTTTTGTTTTGTCATTTCCAGTTAAAGGTCATGCTACTTTGCAGAGAAAACAGGAAAAGGCAAAAATGAGCAGCTCATCTTTCTCTATGTTGTCAGTCATCACCATTCTATTCTTCCAAACCAAGGTCCTATCCTTTCTAAGACCCTTTTTCCTATCAAAATAGCTTTAAAAAACCCCAAAACTCAAACCCCAACCTTTTCTGTGACCCTTAGCTTTCTGTGCCAACCTCAAGCATGCTGACGGCTCTTGCACATTCCTGATGATTTCTAAGGGACTGAGCCATACTCTCATATGTTGCCTTCATTACCTGCCTTTGCTTCATTTCCTGTATATTTCCTTTTGAAATCTAAGTTGGTTGGTGAATCTCCATCAGTAGCTTCAGACAAAAACCAATTTTCCTCCTCACTGGAATTATTTCCCTTTGTGTCTTCAGAACTTCATTCTCAAGCATCTCTCAGGCTTCCTGGGCTACCTCCCCCTGAAGCCTATCTTCTGACACCTCTGAAATCTGACTTCCCCAAATCTAGGGCACATGTCAAATTATACCCAGGAAGAATCCCGTGAGAGACTAAAGCAAAACTGACAAATTTACGAGTTAAGGTTAAAACAACAATAAAAACCATCCAACCCTCCACTAATGGGGAAAAAAATCGCATCTTAACGGTGAAGAAAAAAACCAAACAAAAATAGAAAAACCGAAATCTTCAGTCAGGCTGAGTTAATTTTGCAAGGAAAAAAAAGCTGTGGAAGAACATAATGGGAGATTAAGTAAAAAAGTCTCTCTTCTCTCCTTCCTCTCAAGTAAAAGGCTGTTCAACTAGGTCTTTCTCAGAAAAACCTCTGGTAACCTCAGATTTAACTGACTCATCTAAAGGACACAGGAAAGAACTTTGGTGTTCAAGGTAAAGAAAAAGGCCTGGTCGGGGCAAAGGAAACATTCTTAACTAGATTTGATTCCTGGAGTCGTGAGCTCTAGAACTTAACTCCTAAGGCCTTAGAAACAAGAAATCAGTAAACAAACCCAAAGGGCTTTTATGATGCCAGGGATAACCAAGACACAAACCTAAAAGAGATTTACTCAAAAATATTTATAATCAAAACTTCAAAGGAAAAACAAGTTTACCTAAAGAAACAAAATTCTTCAAAGAAATGATATAAAGTTTTTAAAAAGAAATTATAAAACAAATGAGCACTATGGAGGAGAGAATTGAAAAAAGGATCAAAGAGCCTATTAACATATTCCCTAAAAAAATGGACCAAGAAGAAATTAATGACTCCAGCAACAAGAATTCTTAAGGCAAAGTCAAAAGAATGAAAGAAAAGAAGAAAATATAAAAAATCTCATATCAAAAAATAACCTAAAAACAGACTGACAGATAATTTAAAAATCATGGATTGCATGGAATTCCTGACCAAAGATAAAAAGGACCTAGATGTCATATTTCAAGCAATCATTAAATTATCCAGACATATAAAGAACAAGAGGACAATGTGAAAATAGAAAAAATCCTCTAATCATCAACTGAAAAAAACCTCAAAATGAAAACTCTGAGAAATACCATTGCCAAAATCCAGAGCTTCCAGACAAAAGAAAAAATTCAAGTGACCAGAAAGAAATAATCTAAATACTGAAGGAATGATCAGGATCGTATAAGATTTGGCAGCTATAAATATAAAGAGATGGTGAACATAGAATGAAATATTTCAAAAGATAAGGTCTACATTAAGAATAACTTACCCCGGGGCAGCTAGGTGGCACAGTGAGTAGAGTACCAGCCCTGCAGTCAGGAGGACTCGAGTTCAAATCCGGCCTCAGACACTTGACATACTTACTAGCTGTGTGACCCTGGGCACTTAACCCCAAATGCCCTGCCTTCCCCCCTCCAAAAAAAAGGGATTATCTACCCAGTAAAACAGAAATAATAATCTGACAAGGAAAAAATTAATCTTCAATAAAATAGAGGATATTACTGATTTTTAAAATGGAGCAGAAAAGGAACTTTGAAAACAAATATGGGAGTCAAGAGAAAAATAAAAAGATAACTACGAGGGAAAAATCTGTGCAGGAAGTCTGCCACTTTCTGCTGCCACCTCGTAGCTGGACCTCAGGTGAGAAGACGGGATGTGCTAGGACACAGCGTGTTGCCTGAGGAAAGGCTGTTCAGCAGGGGCAGGAGGGTGTCTTCTCCCTGCGCAAGGGGTCTACCACTTACTGCAGCCTTCTCATAACCAGACTCTCCAGGTAAGAAGACCTCAGGCTGCAGGTGCACTAGGGCCCCGAGCCTCACATCTCGCGTTGGGCAGCATGCCCCGGAGTAAAGTCTGCTTAGGGCCAACGAATCCTCCATTTGCCCCCCAAAATCCCCTTCCCTCTGTGTCAGTGGAAGGCTTTTTCTACCTCTTGCTGCCAGCACAGTCACCCAACTGGGAAGTGACAAACCTCCTCAAAGAAAAGAATCCCCCTCCTTTTGACCTCAGGCCTTCCCTCCCCTGCTACTTGTTCTTTGAGAGTAGAGGAGTGATGCCTTCCATTCAATGATGAACATTCCCACACCTGCTCATATCCTTCACATCCCAGTGACTTTGAGGTCCTGTAGATCATTATCCAAACCCCATTCCACACCCCTTACCACCATTCTTCATTCTCATCCCCCTCAACTCTCTCACCCTAAAGTTTCATCCTAACTCCACCCAGCCCTTCCGCTGTACCCTCTGAAATGTCTGTTTTATTGGCAACAACCTTCCCTTCATTTTAAATCTATTAAATCTGTTCTTCGAATCTACTATCTCAGGGGTAGGGAACCTATGGCCTCGAGGCCATACACGTCCTTCTAGGTCCTTGGGTGCAGCCTTCTGAGTCCATGTTTTACAGAACAAATTCTTTTATGAAGGGATTTGTTCTATTACGTTTGGATTCAAAGAGCGACACTTGAGGACCTAGAGGGCCACGTGTGGCCTCGAGGCCGCAGATTCCCCACCCCATACTAGGTCTTAACTAAAACCTGATTCCCCTCTGATGATACAGCCTTTCTGGCCATTCACTCATTCTCCTCAACTCACTGGTTAAGCCAAGGGAGTTGGATTATTCCTTGCTCCCCACTGCCATTTCCAGGTTCTCTCCCCTCTTCCATTCAGTAATCTCTCTTCTTTTGAGTTTCATTCTATTCGTACCTACCACCCAATCAAAATCCTGGTAGCTGCAGTCAACAGACCCCCAGGTCACTCCCCTTCCTTCTTCAATGAGTTTCATGCCTAGCTCACCATTTTTCTTTCCTGTCCAACTCCTGCTCTCATAATAGGAGATTTCAACAACACATGTATGTTGAAGGTATCCCTCAAATACCTTCGCCACTCAGTTCCTCAACCCCCTCGCCTCCTGTGAGCTATCCCTCCACCCTAGCTCAGTCCCACGCAAAGATGGTCATACTCTTGATCTTGCCATCAGCCACAAATGGACCACACCTCCATGTTCAAGAACTCTGAAATCCCTGTATCTGCCCATAATCTATTGGCTTTTTACCTCTCCTTCTGCCTTCCCTTACATAACTGTACTCCAAATGTGACCTCCAATCCCTTGATCCTTCAATTCTCTCCCACATCATCTTCCCTCAACTAGTCCCTCTTTCCTCTTCTTCCCATCCTGACTCCTTAGTGAACCAATTCAACTCTGCACTCTCCTCTTTTCTTGGATTTCCAACCCCCCCCCCCCCACTGGCACATTCCCTACTGCTTACAAACATACCCATGCCTCTCTATCTCTCCTGGAAAAACAAACCCTTGATCTTTCCATCCCTGATAGCTACTGTCCTGTATCTCTTCTGCCCTTTGTGGCTAAACTCCTCAAAAAGGCTGTCTTTAATACGTACCTCCACTTTCTCTCCTCTCATTCTCAATCCCTGACAAAACTGATCATGTTTTAGGCTATGAAACCTCACCCCAAGATGTGGAAAAGTAGAAATATTATACATATTCTTTTCTGGTTACAAAACAATAAAAATCATATTCAATAAAATGCCAATAAAAATATTAAAAACCAAGTGCAGACAAAATAACTTAATCCTAAAGAACCCGTGGGTCAGGTCAAATAACAAATCACAGCAACAATAGATAATTTCATTAAAAATAATGACAACAATGAAACTATATACCAAAATTCTAGGGATGCAGTCAAAGTAGTCCTGAGGGGAAAGTTTGTATCTCTAAATATTTTTATTAAAAAAAAAGAGAAAGAACAAGATCAATGAGCTGGGAATGCGATTAAAGAATACTAGGATCAACCTCATAAACCCCATTTAAAAACCCCAATTAAACATCAAATGGAAACCCTGAAAAAAAAGATGATTTGCTAACTTGATTTTAAAAAGAATGGGGAAAACCAAATCATCATTAAGAATAAAAAAGGAGAATTCATGACAACTTTAGAAGAAATAAAGGATGTTATTATAAACTATTTTGCCCGACTACATACTAATAAAACTGACAAATGAAATAAACGTATTTTTACAAAAACATAAAATACCCAAATTAACAGAAAAAGAATAGGAAATTTAAACAAAATAATTTCGGAGGAAGAAACCAAACAAACCATAAATGAACTCCCAAAGGAAAGAATTCCAGGACCAGATGAATTCACAGGTGGAATTCTATTAAATACTCAAAGAACAATTAATTCCAGTATTACATGAATTGTTTGCAAAAACACCAGAAGATGGGATCATACTAAATTCTTTCTACAACATAGATACGGTCTTGATAAATAAACCGGAAAAATTAAAACAGTAAAAGAAAAAGATCAATATCTCAAAGGAACATAGATGCAAAAGTGATAAAATATTAGCAGAGTCTAAAATGACAATAATTCAACTTTATGGAAGTCTTTACGTTTCAAGTGTGTTTTTGATAAACAATAAATCATTGAATTTTTAAAAATCCACTCAGTTAATGACTTCCATTTTAAGAGTAGGTTGATTCCATTAACATTCAGTTATAAGAGTTAATTGTTTATTTTCCCCCACTGTATCCTCTTACATTTTTCTTCTCTATACTTTTCTTTCCCTGTTTATTTCAACTTATTTCACTTTTTTTCTTTTAACCTCTTAATTATATGCTCTCTAATAGTAATAACAGCAAGCATTTACATGGTGCTTTAAGATCTGCAAAGTCCTCTACATATATTATATATTATGACCAGGTTACATTTATATCAGAAATGCAAAATGGGTTTAACATTAGAAAAACTATATATTTAACCACATTAATAATGAAATTAATAAAAATCAGACTCTATCAATGGGGCAGAAAAGACTGTTGACAAAATACAACACCCATATGTGTAAAAATAAAACCAACACCCAAAAACACAGGATTAAATGACTCTTTAAGATGATAAATAACATACACCTAAAACAAACAGCTAACAGTATTTTTAACAGGTAAACTAGAATTCTTTTTAAAAAGTTCTGGGTAAAACAAGGATGTTCACTATCATAACTTCTATCTGATTAAGCACTATAAACTAGCAATAAGATAAAAAGAAGTAATTTAGGGAGTAACCATAGGTAAAAAAGAAAGAAAATTATCACTTTTTATTCATGATATGGTGTGCATGAAGAATTCTTATGAGTCAACTAAAAATTAGTCAGAACAACTAAAAAGTTCGGCCAATTTGTAGAACGTAAAATAAGTCCACATGAATCATCAGCATTTCTATACAGCAATAATAAAACCAGAAAGAAGAGACAGAAAGACAAATTTCATCTGAAATTATTGTAGAATGAACCAAAATACCTGAGTTTACCTTCCAAGATACACACAAGAACTGTATAAATACAGCTACAAAAAACTGTCTACTGAAATAAAGCCTTAAGTAATTGGAAAAATATTAATTAGTCATGGGTGGGATGAGCCAATATGAAAAACTATTTTAATTTACTTATTCAATGTCATACCAATCAAATTGCCAAAGGAATACTTTACAGAACTAGAAAAAAACAGCAAAATTCATATGGAGAAAAAAAGGTCAAGAACCTCAAAAGAAATAATGAAAAGACATGCAAACAAAGGGGGCCTAGTAGTACCAGATCTCAAATTATAACTACAAAGCAGTTAATATTAAATCAATTTAGTACTGCTTAAAAATAGATCAATCAACCAGTAGAACAGATTATGTACAAGGCATACAGAAGCAAATGTATTTAATACCCTAGTATTTGATGAATACAAAGACTGCAGCTCCAGAGATAAAGATTCAATATTCTACAAAAACTGTCGGGGAAATTGGACAGCTGTATGGAAGAAATTAGGTTTAAAGCAACACCTTGCACTTTATACAAAGATAAGTTCCAAATGGATACAGTAGTTAGATTTTTTTAAAAGGGTCAAATCATATACAAATTAGAGAAACGTGGAAAAAACTACCTATCTGATCTATGGATGGGAGAAAAGGTTATGACCAAACAAAAGACTGAGAGGATCACACAAAAATGTTATCCATAAAATTAAAAAGGTTTTGCTCAAGTAAATCTAATAAAGCTAAGTTCAAAAGAGAAACAATTAACTGAGGAAAATCTATGTAATAAATTTCTCTGATAAAAGTGTCATTCCTAAGACACATAAGGAATTGATTCAGATTTGAACACGCAGTTCTCAAAAGACGAAACTCAAGCTATCTGTAGCCATATATAAAAGTGCTCCAAATCACTACTAGACAAATGAGAATTAGAGCAATTCTGAGATTTCAACCCACACCCATCACAGCAACAAAGATGAAGAAGGAAAATTATAAATGATGAAGGGGGCAGCTAGGTGGCGCAGCAAGTAAAGCAATGGCCCAGGAGTCAGGAGGACTTGAGTTCAAATCCGGCCTCAGACACTTGACACACCACACACTTACTGTGTGACCTTGGGCAAGTCACTTAACCCCAACTGCCTTCCCTTCTCCCATCCAAAAATAAAAAATAAATGTTGAAGGAGCTATGAGAAAATAGGCATATTATTGCACTGTTGGCGAACCTGTGAATGAAACCATTCTGGAAAGCAAAATGGAATCATATACAAAAGTTACTAAACAGTGTGCTCTTTTATCTGGCTATACCACTGCTAGGTCTATACCTAAAAGAGACTAAATAAAGAGCAGGGTACTGTACATACAAAAATATTTATAGGAGCTCTTCCTGTGGTAGAAAAAAACTGGAAAATCAGTTGATGCCTGTCAACTGAGGAGTCAAATATAAAATATTCTGTTCGGCTTTCAAAATCCTTTGAACCTTGCCCCTTCCTACCTTTCTAGTCTTTTTACACTTTATTCTCTCCTCCATTTTCTCTTGTACCAGCCAGAATTTAACAAAGGGCAGACTGAGTAATTCTCCAAATGAGGTATCTTTTATTAGCAGAGAGGTTCATTACTTTGTTTTTGGGCCATGGACTCCTTTGACAGGCACTCTTATGAAAACTATGGACCCCTTTTCAGAATAATGTTTTTAAATGCATTAAAAAAATACATAGGATTATAAATGAAGCCAATTATACAGAAGCAGATATCCAAAAAGTTTTTTAGAAGTTCACAAAGCCCAGGTTAAAAACCTGGATCTTAAAGGAGCTGATAAAAGAACTAGGTGATGGTGCTGGCATAAGAAAATCCGACTAATAAAATAGTCAAAGGATATGAAGAACTAGAAGGCAAAATACTCTGAAATGAAAAGGAGGTGAATCCCCTAAAAGAGGTGGTGGTGGTGATTAGTACATTACTAAACTAGGGGTACTCAATCTCTCAAAACAGAAATAATGGTTGAAAAAAAGGACTTCAAAAAGCAGCAATTATTTACATGCTAGTCAGTGATAAAGCTATCCGTATTCTCTGGGGAAACAGGGAACATTATATTAGGCAGGCAGGCCGGAGTCAAGGGAGATGGAGAGAAAATTTGGAGCCAGATGATTGGAAAGTTTGTTATGGGGGGGGTCTTCCTAATGACATCTAATTTCTATTTTACAGATGCTGAAAGCCTTGTGTTGATTTGGAAAAGCTAAAATTACTGTGCTAGAAAAGAGTCCAATGGGTTAAGGAAAATGCTGTGTCTTTATTTAGCAATGGCAAAGTTTTGGTTAATTTAGGGAGTTAGAAATTATTTCAGACTTATGACTTTGAGGGAATAAATGCTGACTTTGTGAATAAACAGTAGGGAAGGGAGGGGGATCAGGGAAGCTTCATGAAATTCTAGTAGGGAAAAGATTTTTTTTAAAAGGAAGAAACATTTAAATTTGTAATTAAATTGGTTGTTCTTTGGAGATGAGATTATCAATGGTAAATTGGAACAGAGTTATTATTTGGAATATCACTAATAAGGAAATGAAGTCTCATCCATGAAAAGTGCGGAACATTAAATCTGATTGTTCTCTATGGTAGGTTTCTAGAAGTATTCCTAATGGAAAATCAGATTGGTGAACGTAAACTTAGAATCCTAGCTCATCCTAGTAAATAATATGGAAACTTGCAAACAGAATACAACATTTATGGGGAATTTTGGGGGGAACAATTAAACAATTGTTAGTTTAGCTTTTATTCATAGGTCTGAAAAATTATTGTTCCATTTGTGAATAAGAATGAATATTGATCCTAAACTGAATACCTGGAAAGCACTGCATCTGTATCATCATTCTAGGAGTGGAGTTTGCAATAATACGGATTTGCTTACAGCAGAGGCCCTTAACCTTTACGTCATGGTCCCCTTTGGCAGTCTGGTGAAGCCTTATAGATCTCTTGTCAGAATAATGTGCTTAAATATATATAATATATAGGACTTCAAAAGAATAGTTATCAAAATATCTTCTTAAAAAGTTCACAGAGAAAGGACTCTGGGAAGATGGTGGAGGTCAGAAAACTCCAAATTTCCTACGCAAAAAAAGACAATGTCATCTCAGAGTGAATGCAGAGCAGCAGAAATAAATAGCAGTGAGGGGAAAGCAGTTGTCCTCCTAAGACAACTTATGAAGCTCCCAGGAAAGACGTGACTTCCAGGGGTACAGCCTTGGCATAAGTCAGGGGTGAGGAACCTGCAACCTCAGGGCCACATGTGGCTCTCTAAGTCCTCAAGTGAAGTCCTTTGACTGAATCCAAACTTCACAAAACAAATCTTCTTCATAAAAGGATCTGTTCTGTAAAACTGAAGGACTCAGTCAAAAGGTCACACCCAAGGACCTGGAAGGCCACATCACGTGTGGCTGCAGGTTCCCCACCCTGGGCCGCAAATGAAGTGCAAACAGCTCTAGGTTGACTCTTCAGAAGCAACAAGCCCTGCGGGAAGCTAGGTTGAGAGGCTGCCCCAGACAGCTGAGTAGAAGACTGAAGAGCCTTCCATCATTGAGGGATGCTAAGCACAGCTGTGCCACGTTCCTGGGCTATGGTGTGGGGGAGGAGCTAGCATATGCCTGGTGAGTAGCATAGGGGTGGGGACCCTGCTAGCTGTGGGCACTTGGAGGAGCGCAGAGTTCCTGGTTTCAGTTCCAGGGCAGAGAGGACGGATGTAGTTTGCAGCCACTGAAGGGACTGCTGGGAGCAAGATCATTTGTGGGACAATGTGGCTGGGGGCTGGAGACAGACCTCAGAAAATAACAATAAGAAGGACTTGAGGCTTGCGGCATCATTCCCCATATCTTGGGACTACAACTTGATTGCACTAATAGCTGCTAAAAAATAAAATAAAAATGAGTAAGCAGAGGAGAAAGAACCAACCACAAATATGAAAAGATCTGGGTTCATATTCAGAGGAATATAGTGGCACTAAAAAGCTAATCCTTTTCTAATGAGAAACATCAAATGGTCTCAAGTCCAAAAAGATTTCTTGGAAGAAGTTTAAAAGGACATTAAAAAACAAAAAAGAGAGATTGAGGAAAAATTAGAAAAAAATAAGAGCAAAGAAAATTATGAAAAGAAAGTCAACCAACTGGAAATACAGAACCAAAAATTCAAGGAAGAAAATAATTCCTTGAAAACTAGAATTGGGTAAGGTGAAGCTAATGATGTTATAAGACACCAAGAAATAATAAAAACAAAATCAAAAGAATGAAAAAATGGAAGAGAATGTGAAATATCTCATCAGAAAAACAACTGATCTGGAGAACAGACCAAGAAGGGATAATATAAGAATAGTCAGACCACCTGAAAATTAAGATCAATTACAAGAAAGCATCCAGGAAAACTGCCCTTATGTTCTAGAACAAAGAAGGCAAAGCAGAAATAGAAAAAACCCAGCAACCACCACCTGAAAGAGATTCCAGGAGGAAAACTTACAGGAATATCGTAGCCATCAAAACTCTGAGGTTAAGGAGAAAATACTGCAAGGAACAAAAAAAAAAATTTAAATATCATGGAGCTATGATAAGGATTGCACAAGACCTAGGGGCTACTACAAGCTCAGATTATGACCAAGGCTAACTTACCCAGCAAAGTTAAGTATAACATGGAATGGAAAAAAAATGGACATTAAATGAACTAAAAGACTCAGATATTTGTGACAAAAACAGCAGAACTTAATGGAAAACTCAACATATAAGACCCAGGAGAAATATAAGGTAAATATTAAAGACCAATTATAAGGGACGCAACAAGGTCAAATTGATTACTTCTTATATATGAAAATGTTATCAGTATTCTTCTGTCATCGTTATTTGGGTAGTTTGAAAGAAACTGTGTACAATGGGGTAAGTTTAAAAAAATAAAACTGTGTAGGGAGAGAGAGAAAGGAGTAATTATCTCGTACTAATGAGACATGAAAGGAAGAACTGATACAGAAGAAAGTAGTAGAGGGGAGGGCAAGTAATGTTGGAACATTACTCTCTTAAATACAATGAATGAAAAATTTACAAATAAAGAAGTAAAGTAATAAAAAGTTCACAGACCCCAGCTTAATAACTCCTGATCAAGAGAATCATCAATGTGTTTCGACAGTCCTTATAATCTTTTTCAAAGACCCAGATCTCATGAAGAATATATAAACTTACATTTAATAAAAAAGCAAAGTTGCTTTAAAAATTATCATATCCCTGCTTATATTGTTTATTTAGCTACATGCTGACTTTTTATAACTGGAGTTTCTGCAACTACTAGAATTTTGTGTAAGCAACATCCATGCAGAGATAGGAGGTTGATGTGTCATGGTCTATAAATATAAGGTACATGGCATAGTCTGACATGAATGAGGAGTGGGGCTGGAAGCTCAGGAATAAATAAAAAGAAGGGTTAGAGAAATTGAAGAGTGCATTTCTAATTGTGGTCTTGGTCAATATATTGGAGAATACCCAAAAGAACCATACCTGTGACTAGTCATTATTCTGGTACTGCTTCTGGGATGGTGCTGTTAGAAAGACATTTGATTGAGCACAAGCTTATTCCTTATTACTTATTCCTTACTGTTTGCTTCACCAGTAGTCACTGCCATCATCTTAAAATACTATTCCAAGACACCATGACACCCTCAGACTGGAGAAACTGGGGAATGAATAGAGGACGAGGGGAGAAGATAGCTTCCTTGAATCCTGCCTCCCATCTCAAAAGGGAAAAAAAATCAGGGAATGGGCAAAAATGTTTAAAAAGCATGTAGGCAAATTGTATGAGCTACAACAATTGGGAAAGAATTCAACCCAGCATTCAAAATAAGATTAGAAGATTAAAAGAGATCAAATTCAGCAACAATGTGTAAACCTATTCCTTTGATAGTATTACAGAGCTCAGCCCACAGGACATCACGCTGCCTCTTTCTAGAGTAAAAACTTTGAACAGATACATGACTTTTATATAATAATTATTTGGACCACAAGTTAACTTATGAAGAAAAAACACACTGGTACTGGGAGATGGGGATTGGCAGCTAGTTAATTGAGCCTGATGTCAATGAAAGGTAACCAGACTTGGATTGGAAGATTTAGAGCAAATTGTAAGAATCAAATAGAAACAGAAAACACGTGAATGATGCCACAGCTAAAACTTCAACAATGAATCAATGAAATAAAAGATTTATTAAACATCTATTACATGCTTTGCATGTAACAGACAACACAATATCTACACAAATACAAAAGACGACTCCTACCCTCAAGGAGCTCAAATTCCAATAGAAGTAAACAGCACACATAGGAGGTGATGGCCAGGGAAAGGAGCTTTGTTTAGGGAATGGTGAGTGGAGCCATGGAAACTCTTGCCAGAAGCAACGGTACTATTGATTTCATTACTACTACCAGAGCAGGTGGTAAAGAGCAGCTTGTGGGGTGGGGGTTGATGGAAAGAGGCACAGTATTATCTGAATGTATGCCCTATACGGATGGCACACAGGACTTGTCTGGGGCCATTAAGATAAAGTGGATTAGGTGAGTTTGCGCTCAATCACCAATCAATATAACTCAGGGCCAGAGCAGAGTTCCAAAGTTGAATGGATTTATTTATCCATGAAAAGATGCAGAATCTCTGGAGTTCTTGGGGCAGCATTTGAGGTACTAGGGGATGAGAGGACAGAAGAGCAGATAGCAAGATACGCCTGGGGTAGATGGATGGTCACTAGATATTCAGGAAAATGAAACCGTTCTGGTTTTATAGTGGTTATAGGTATAAAGAAAGATTTTATAATTGGTTAAGTTCAAGTAGTATAGGGCACAACAGCACTAGGAAAGCAGTACATGTATCTGGCACAAATTGTGACCACGTACAATGTTTGTAATAGTAAGTGCAAGTCATTTGGGCAAGCGAGAAATCAGGTTGGGCTTGAATGGCCAGGGAAGGCTTCATGAAGGAGCTTGGAATAAAGCCATGAACCAAGGGTTCAAATCCTCTTCAGAGGATTTTTGGAACAGGTGGACTTTTGCTGAAGAAGGGCCAGGATGTCCTGTCTCCAAGAAAGGCAAGGGAACAGAGCATTTTATGACACAAATTTCAGGGGGGGGGTTACCAGAAAGCAAAGAATAAATTCCATTCGAAGGTTCTTTAATGAGGGTATTTCAGATTTACATCAATAATAGTCTAAGCCACATTGATCAATAAATACTAAATTTCTAAATGCCTAGTAGGTGCCAGGTATTGTGGATACAAATCTAAAAGTGACATAGTCCCTGGCCTCAGGGAAATTACACTCTATTGTACATGTTAGCTTGGAAGGGGTTCCCCAAGGACTGGCCCTGTGTGGTTGAATTCCTCAAAAGGTCTTCAAGCAAAATTTAGATAAACAATTTTGGGCATGTTGTAAAGGAGATCTGTGGTAGAATAGATGGTCTCTGAAGTACATCCAAAATCTTGAAATTCTGTGTAACATTTTTATTAGCAAATTGGACAAAGGCATACATAGGTATGTCCATCAAATGTGCAAATGATATAATGTCATAAAGGATAGATAAGAATGACAGGATACAAAGAAATCTTGACATTTTTTTACACGGGGTCAAATCTAGTAAGATTAAATTTAATAGGGAAAAATTGTAAATTCTTACATTTTTAAAAAATCACAGCAATTTGTCTGGAAAATCAAGGTTCTGGAGTTTAACATACTCAAGGGGTTTTGCTGCATTACAAGCCCAAGAACAGTATGATATGACAGCCAAAAAAACCCACCAAATATTATGATCTTAGGCTGCACTGAGAGGCCTGGGAATAAGGAGGTGATAGTATGCACGTACACTAGCCTGTTCAGGCCACTTCTGAAGTATAGGATTCTGTGTGGATTATCTTTTGGAGAACACGTTGAGCTACAAAGTGTCTAGAGGAGGTCCAGCAGGATGATGGAGGCTTTTAAGACTGAGGCATATGAAGATTTGCAGACATTTTAGTCTAAGAAGTAGCCACAAGTTGATACACCATGAAAGCATTTAGAAAATCTTGCCATCAACTGGAAAGCCTTCCTCTTTTTGGACTTTGTGCAGGACTCCCTTCAGAATACTGGCAAACACATTAGGTAAACATATGTCTCCCTGTTTCATGCTTCATCTGATGTCAGAACTTCACAATCTATTGAGAAAGTCACCTTTGTAGCGGCATCTGTCACAGATTCTTGTATCATTTCAACATATCTGGGAGACCCCTTGTTTAAGACTCTTCTTCAAGGCTACATTTTGTGCCATTGAGTTTTTTCTTTTAAATCCACAAGTAAAACAGTAACAACAACAATGGCTGAGTATCTTAAATAATGCCTTAGTTTGGACTGAACATACGGTTTTATTGGCAAGGGGAACTCTCAAGGGAAGTAACACTTTCTCTGCACCATGCTCTTAGAAGGCTATCTAGAGGAAATACATTAAGAGCTTTAAGCAAGCTGCTCAGGCTCACACAGCCACATATATCAGAGGTGCTCACAGGCCTGTTCTCTATCCACCACGACACACTGCCATGGCATACATTATCAGATTTGATTCTCAATACAATCCTATGAGGGAAGGAAAGAAATAAACATTTATTAAGCACCTATTTTCTACTAGGCACCAAGCCCTTTATAAATATCTCTTATCTGATACAATAGCCTTTGGAAGGTAGGGGTTATGATTATGAACCCTATTTTATAGTTGGGAAACTGAGGTAGACAACGGTGAAGTGACTTGCCCAAGGTCATGCTAGCTAGGAAGTGTTTGAGGCTAGATTCAAACCAAGGTGGGCCTGACTCCAAGGTCAGCGCACTATTTACTACACCACTCACTTTACAAATGAGGAACCTGAGTGTGAGAAGTTAAGTGACTTGTCTTTTATCTGAAGTGGGATTCAAACCCAGGTCTCCCCTGACTCCCCTGACTCCCACTATCTACATTAGACCACAAGGTCATTAGGGAGTACCAGAGTGCACAGAGGGCTGACTCTGGAGTCAGGAGGAACAGGGTCCAAATGCAGCTTTAGACACTTTCTGGGTTGGTGACCTTGGGCAAGTCACTTAATCTCTGTAAGCATCAATTTCCTCAACTGAAAACTGGGAATAATAACAGCACCCACACAGGGTTGTTGTGAGGATAATACTTGTAAAGCGCTTAGCACCTAGCAGGTGCCTAGTACACCTTGTCCTCTTCTCTTCTCCCTACGCTCAAAGCCAGCTCTCAGTCAGCTGGGTGACTGTAAAGGTGTGGTCTCTTACAAAAAGCTGTCTGTAATGTTTTAATGATGACACTTCTTAGTAATTAATAACTGCTCACAAATAGGGTAAATGACCCAGGGATTAGCCCTTCACTCTAAAATCCTACTTCTGTTGCAAATATTTCCCATTTTTTTGATTTTACATTTCTGATGAAGTTAATGGGAGCTTCTTGAGTGCGGCTTCTCTTAAGACCAATTACAAAATAAAACATATATTTTGTTTTCCTCTACTATGCATATTATAAAGCTTTTTGTTTTTTCAAACGGGGAGGAGGTGGGAAGGAGAGAAAATGGATACTTGTCCATTGAAAAAAAAATTAAAAACAAATCCAAAATGAATCACAGATACTTGACCCACACTTGGTTTCATAATCAGCCTTTGGCATTGCGGTGATTTTTG
This sequence comes from Phalanger gymnotis, assembly GCA_028646595.1. NCBI lineage: Eukaryota > Metazoa > Chordata > Mammalia > Diprotodontia > Phalangeridae > Phalanger > Phalanger gymnotis. Next base: position 306,561,442 of record CM053626.1, on the reverse strand, counting down.
AAAAAAAAATACTTAATGTTTAAGAAAAAGAAAAAAAATATCTTTCTAGGAAACAGGCAGTAATTTTAAGGAGGCATAATATAATCAACAGATTTTGCCTGCATATAAACATGTCATTTTGCTATCGTATAGAATTTATAAAGTTACACTGACAAGGTATATTTAACTGTTACCCAAGATAATGTCTTTTCCATATTGTCAACAGAGGGGCAGCATGGCCTTCTGAGCTCCTAGTTCAATTAGTCAATAAGTTTCTATCCAGTGCTAAATATGTGCTCAGTATGGTGTCAAATACTTTCAGGATGAAAATAAGTACTGATAAACCAGAGTCCTTTCCAATAGATCAGCAGTGAAGCAAAGGTGTCCACTGTCGTCACTCCTATTTGACAAAGTGCTAGAAATGTCAGTCATTATCAACAAGAAAATGAATTTGAAGAAATAAGCATATGTGAAGAAATAAAATTATTACTTTCTTCAGATAACAAAATGGTATATTTAGAAATTTCTAGAGAATCAACTAAAAATTACTTGAAACAACATCTTTGACAAGGATATGAAATAAATCCACACAAATTATTAGCATTTCCATATAATACCAATTAAAAACCTAGTAGGAAGAAGAAGAAATAGAAATTCCATTTAAAATAACTACAGACCCCAAGGGACAACTGATAAGAAGAAAATACCCATATAAATGAAAATACTTATAACAAAGCATTTTATGATAGCAAACACTTGTAAACAAAGTAGAGAAATGGCTAAACAAATTGTGGCAGATCAATATAATGGGTTAGTACCGTGCTGTCATAAATTATGAATATGATGAATACAGAAAAGTATGTAAAAATCTACACGAACTGATAAAGAATGAATTAAGGAGAACCAAGAAAATATATACAATGACTATTAACAACGTAAATGGAAACAACCACAAAAAATTCCTCAAAATTATGAAGAACAATCATGGCTCAAAAAAAAAGACAGACCTTCACTCCATCCCTTGGCAGAAATGGGAGGTTCACAATTATACATTATACTATTTTCAGATTTTTTATGCTGATTTTTTCTTCTTTCCTTTTAAAAGAATGCCATTTGTTATATGGTTCCCTCTCTGGAAGGGGGAGAGGGAGAAATATTGGGGAAATGATGGTGATGTTAAAAAAAAAGACTATTAAAAGCCTATTTAAAAAAAATAAAAACAAAGTAATTAAAGAATATATATAAACACTTTGGAGTTTATGTACCAAGATACACGCAGGAACTACATGAATACAACTACAAAAAATCGTTTGCGAAAGTAACAAAAGATATAAATAATTACAAAAATATTAATTACTCATGGGAAAACTATGCTTATATAATAAAAATAAGAATAAAATTACATCAACTTACTTAGTCAATGCCATACTAAACTGCCAAAATGCTGCTTTAAAGGATTAGAAAAGAAATCACACAATTCAACTGGAGGCACAAAAGGTCAACAGTATCAAGGTAAATTAATAAAAAAAAAAAGTGGAAAGAAAGGGAGCCTGGCACTATACTATACTCAAACTGTACTACAAAGCAGTAATTATTAAAACAATTTAGTACCGGTTAAAAAAGAGACACCGATCAAATTAGGTACATAACATACCAGATCAAATGACACTTATACCCTACAGTCTGACAAACACAAAGGACCCACCATCTGATTAAAACTGCTGGGAAAACTGGACAGCAATACGACAGAAATTAAATTTAGATCAAAACCTCATAACTTACACCAAGTAAACTGCAATTAGATACATAATCCAGCTATAAAAGATCATCTCCTAAAAGAATTGGAAAAACAAGGAAGAAATTACTTTTCAGAGCTATGATTAGGGGAAAGAGTTATGCCTAAACAAAGACTAGATAGTGTCACAGAAGATAAATAGATAATTTTGATTATATAAAATTAAAAAGTTTTTGCAGAAACAAATTCAATACAGCTAAGATTAGAAGGGAAAGAGTTAACTGGAGGAATTTTTTTTTCAGCAAGTTTCTTTGATAAAGGTCTTAATTCCAATAAAGAACCGGTTCAAATTTATAACAATAAAACCCACTCCCAAATTAGCAGATGGTTAAAGAATATGAACAGTCAATTCTCAAGGGAAGAAAATTTAAGCTGTGTTAAAGCCATATTTTAAAAAATGATGGGGTGGGGGGCGCAGAGCCAAGATGGTGGCTGGAAAGCAGGGACTTGCTTAAGCTCGACCCCAGGTCCCTCCAAACATCTGTAAAAAATGGCTCTGAACAAATTCTAGAGCTGCAGAACCCACAAAATTGCACAGGGAAACAGGGCTCGAGCCCTGGAAAGCCTGGATGGTTACTTGGAAACGTCGATCGCACGGAGCTGGGAGCAGAGCAGAGCACAGCCCAGCATGGGCCACGCTAGGACCAACCAGACCAGGAGCCGGGCAGAACAGGCATAGAGCCCTGAATCAGTGAGCTGTGGCAGTTACCAGACTTTTCAACCCACAAACACCAAAGACAACGGAGAAGGTTAAAGGAAAAACTGCTGAAATCATAGTGAAAGCAGTTGGTTGGCCCTAGCCCCAGGGGGCGTGAAAGTGGTGCAGCTCTAGGGCTGGTTCCAGAGCTCCAGCTGCAGTTGCTTCTGGCCCCAGGTCCACCCCGTTGGAGGAATTAAGTGGGGGATCGGAGCAGGACTGCAGAGCCTGCTTGGATCTGGGTCACAGCCCAAGTTGGTGGTTCTTGGGTGAGTCGGAGCACTGGTGTGGCAGAGTTTGCTGTGTAAAAGTAGCTCTGAAAACAGCACAGCCCCTAAAGCTTGGGACAAAGTACTCTCTACTCTACAAGCAGTCATAAGCTGACAAAAAGCTCAGGGGTCAAGTAGTTGGCTGGGAACATGAACAGGCAGCAAAAAAGCATTCAGATTCAGACTCACAATTTTGAATCTTTTTTTGGTGACAAAGAAGATCAAAACAAACAGCCAGAAGAAGTAAATAAAGTCAAAGAGCCTACATCAAAAGCCTCCAAGAAAAACATGACTTGGTCTCAGGCCATGGAAGAGCTCAAAAAGGATTTGGAAAAGCAAGTTAGAGAAGTAGAGGAAAAATTGGGAAGAGAAATGAGAGTGATGCGAGAAAACCATGAAAAACAAGTCAATGACTTGCTAAAGGAGACCCAAAAATATACTGAAGGAAACAACACCTTAAAAAATAGACTAACTCAAATGGCAAAAGAGCTCCAAAAAGCCAATGAGGCTTGAAAGGCAGAATTAGCCAAATGGAAAATGAGGTCCAAAAGACCACTGAAGTAAATACTACCTTAAAAATTAGATTGGAGCAAGTCGAAGCTAGTGACTTGATGAGAAATCAAGATATTATAAAACAGAACCAAAGGAATGAAAAAATGGAAGACAATGTGAAATATCTCATTGGAAAAACCACTGACCTGGAAAATAGATCCAGGAGAGATAACTTAAAAATTATTGGACTACCTGAAAGTCATGATCAAAAAAAGAGGCTAGAAATCATCTTTCCAGAAATTATCGAGGAAAATTGCCCTGATATTCTAGAGCAAGAGGGTAAAATAGAAATTGAAAGAATCTACCCATCACCTCTTGAAAAAGATTCCAAAAAGAAAACTAGGGATATTGTCGCCAAATTCCAGAATTCCCAGGTCAAGGAGAAAATACTGCAAGAAGCCAGAAATAAACAATTTGAGTATTGTGGAAACACAATCAGAATAACCCAAGATCCAGCAGCTTCTACATTAAGAGATCGAAGGGCTTGGAATATGATATTCCAGAGGTCAATGGAGCTCGGATTAAAACCAAGAACCACCTACCCAGCAAAACGGAGTATAATACTCCAAGGCAAAATATGGACTTTCAATAAAATAGAAGACTTTCAGGCTTTCTCAGTGAAAAGACCAGAGCTGAATAGAAAATTTGACTTTCAAACACAAGAATCAAGAGAAGCATGAAAAGGTAATCAAGAAAGAGAAATCATAAGGGACTTACTAAAGTGGAAATGCTTTACTTACGTTCCTACATGAGATGACGTATGTAATTCATGAGACATTTCTCAGTATTAGGGTAGTTGAAGGGAATAATTCATGAGACATTTCTCAGTATTAGGGTAGTTGAAGGGAATATATATATATATATACATACATATACATACATATATATATATATATATATATAAAATACACACACACACACACATATAGACAGAGGGCACAGGGTGAGTTGAATATGAAGGGATGATAAAATAAAATTAAGGGATGAGAGAGGAATA
>CM053626.1:306536145-306556653 GCA_028646595.1 Phalanger gymnotis | reverse complement strand
ACAAAGAAGACCAAAATATACAGTCAGAAGAAGTTAACAAAGTCATAGAGCCTACAACAAAAACCTCCAAGAAAAACATGAACTGGTCTCAGGCCATGGAAGAACTCAAAAAGGATTTAGAAAAGCAAGTTAGAGAAGTAGAGGAAAAATTGGGAAGAGAAATGAGAAGGATGAGAGAAAACCATGAAAAACAAGTCAAGGACTTGCTAAAAGAGACTCAAAAAATACTGAAAAGCATACTGAAGAAAACAACACAAATACTGACATTTCAGTTTAAAATGCACTAAAAGTTTAATACAAGTTAAATTACATATATGTAAAGCTACAGCCTAACATGAAAATAAAGTTTCTTATAGATATAAAAACTTTGCCAAAGATTAAGCCATATGACAACTAGATCATCATCTCTTCTAAACAAACAAGCACAGTAGCATTATTTCTAGATCTCTTAAAAGCATACTTTCAATATTTTTTAAAAAACAGTAAAACTGATGTTTATGAAACAAAAACAGTTAAATTGATGTTTGTTTCATTAGTCCTATAATACATAATTCATCAAGACAGAAACAAAGAATCAACATAAGCAAAGAATTAAAATCTAAAAAGGTGAATACATACCCTGCATTAGCTTTATTTGGAAAGCCCAGTGTTCCTCCATATATAAAATGCATCATAACATTCATTTCTACTGGTTTTACGCTGAAAAATAATTATGAACACATATTTAGGAATAATTAATTTTATTATATTTCATTAATGTATACTTGAAGCTCTAAAATACTATTTCACTAAAATTTTTCTTTGTGTAAAATATGAGGGAAAATTCTAGTAGTTCAAATTCCCAAATATTTCACAATAACCATACTTATAACCTCATTACATAATAATCAGTATTGTTTCATCTATGTCTGTAAAGCACTAAACTTAAAATTTTTAACAACTATTGTCATGTGTAAATGTCATAAAATTCAGTTGATTATGATCAAATCAAACAATATTTGTTAAGCACTTAGTGAGAAATGACGGTTGTTAAATTATTAACAGTTGTTAAATATCTGAAACATTAAGGGAACAAGAGGGAAGACTTAGGACACGGGGTAGATTTTCTATGACAAATTTATGGAGAATCCTATGTTATGTAGAGGCATGAATATATTAACTTACACATTATGAAATCAAAGGGCAATCCCCATGTACATCAAAATCCTTTTCCTGCTCTTGAATTTTTTTGGCCAGTATTTTTAAAATGTTAATTCCCACATTTATAGACTAAACTATTACAACTGACATATATGTATATATGTATATACATACAAAAACACACATTTATTTAAGCACAGGACTAAACACCAACCATCAAAACTTCAGAGGAAAAAAGATCTAAGAAGAAAAACCTTTGCTAGAAAGAGTATTTTCTTCAGCCACAAATGATCCAATTTAAAGATTACATAGCAAATATAACCTATTTGGATGAACTGCAAGAGAAAGCTAACATACTAGATGACAGAATAAGGATGCAAAAAGATTGCTATAGGCTAGCAATATAACACGATACTTAATAGGAATAACTTGGAATAAAAAAAAAACAGGATAAAAGAAGTGGAGCTAGACAACTCTTCTTATTAAAAAAAAAAAAGCATCTAGAGGCTAGTGGCCTGCGAGTCAAACGAGAGTCCAATGGGTAAGACAGCAGCCAAAACGTTAACTTAACCTTAGGCTGCATTAACAAAGGCATACTGTTGGGAAAACGAGAGTTGAGATTCCTACTGTGGCCTGCCCTGCAATGACCAGGAAGGCAACAAGCTTCAGCGGCAGAGAACATCAGACAGGGAAGAGGCTTTAGTGGTCAGCTACTCAAACCCATGCCTGGAAAAGAGCCACCACGTAACACATTTTGTTTACCATCTATGTCTTCTAGCTCCCTATCTTTGAAGGCACTTTATTCCCCTTCTCAAGAGTGCTGATTGGTAGGTGGTTTTTCTCGACATCATGGCTAAATTTCCCTTGTTCCAATTCTACTGATTACTCCTGGTTCTGCTACCAAAGGCAAAATAGGTCATCCATGTGACAGCCTTTCACAGGCATGAAGACTGATATTGCGTGTCCTCCTGAGTCTTTTTTTTCCAAGCTATATTTTCCCACTCTCTTCTGTCATCCTGGTCACCTTCTGTCTGGTCTCCAGCTGTTCAGTATCACACTACTGCTCAGAAAACTGGGCATCTCCACAACCCTCCTTCCTCCCTCGTAGCTAGCCCTTAGCCATGCAGTACCCAATGAGTACATATATGTAGCCAGTTTTCTTTTTCCCTCATCCTTTAAATATGCTCAAAGGGCAACTAGAGAGGTAAAGGCGCTAAAATTCAAGATATATAATAGCTTTATCACAATAGCTAACATCAGTGTGGTACTTCCTGGTTTGCAAAGTGCTTTACATTATCTCTTATGAGGATGTCAAAGGGGGTAGGGACATTTTTAGCCTTGAGAGGACTTAGGGTACTCCAGGTGGTTTTCTTTAAGTATTTGGAGGACTGTCACTTGGAGGAGGAAGTGTTGTTCTGTTTGGCTTCAGAGGGTGAACTTTGGAGAAATGGGTAGAAGTTGCAGAAAAGCAGATTTAGGTTTGAGAAGAGGAAAAGCCTTCTAACAATCAGTTGTCCAAAAGCAGAATCGGCTATGTCAGGGGGCAGTGAGTTCTTGCTCCCCTTGGGCTAAAAAGCATGGGCTGGATGACTCCTTGCGAGGCAAAGAGAGGGGCTGAACTTGATGACTCTGAGGTTCCAGACAACTTGGAGGTGCTGTGACATGACTGTCTATTTAAGGGATAAGAATGGACTTTAGAGTTTGTGTGGTATGATCTCACACTTACAGGGGAATATGGCTTTTAAATCATCCCTCACAGATGACCCTCCAACCATAGCTTTAAAATGCGGTGAGAGATCAAAATCCTTTCGGAGACAGCTCTATTAATTTAGAAAGTCCCTCCATGTGTAAAGCTGAAATCTGTTCTTTGTAACTTCTATCCACTGGCACTAATGTGGTCTTTAGGAACAAAGAACATTAGGGCTTGGTCATCATGTCCCCAACTTTGGTTTTCCCTTCTTCAATCTAAACAAATGGTTCTTCTAAAGGACATGATTTCTACGCCCTTCAATATCCTAGTCATCCTCCTCTGTACGCGTTCTAGTTTGGCAAGACCCTTCTTAAAGTGTAGAACTGAACAGGAGATGAGATCAGTAGATCAGTGGAAAACAGAGTGGGACTCCTCTCTGTTATCACTGTAAATGTGGGAGGACCATCATTATGTAACATTCCACAGAATATCTGTGGATAATACCCCACAGATGGGACTGGGGGGTTTTGCTTAATTCTTTTTTTCCTATTCATAAGTGTTCTAGAAAGGGAAGGTAGTAATGAAGGGGCTTATATCCAGAAGTGGCTGGGATGTGAAAACAAAAGATATAAAAAACTATTTAAGAATAAAATAAATATACATCCTAGCAAAATAATACTAACTTACTTTTAGTGAGCAAGATACCATGCTCATTTATCCATTAAATATGTATATATATAGCAAGTATATAATGATGTTTAAAATATGGTCTGTGGCATCAAGAAGTTTATAATTTGATTGGAAAACAACAGCTGACATCTTTGTAGAGATTTCAGGTAAAGAGAACTCTATATTCATTATTTTATTTGATCCTCATAAAATGCTAAGTAGTACAGGTATTATTATCCAAATTTTATAGATGAGGAAACTGAGGTTCAGTGATGTTAAGAAAGTTGCCCTTGGCACAGGGTGAGTTGAATATGAAGGTATAATATCTAAAAAATAAAATAAGGGGTGAGAGAGAAGAATGTACTGGGAGGAGAAAGGGAGAGGTAGAATGGGGTAAATTATCTCACATTGAAGAGGCAAGAAAAAGCTTTTACACTGGAGGGGAAGAGAATGGGGTAAATTATCTCACATTGAAGAGGCAAGAAAAAGCTTTTACACTGGAGGGGAAGGGCGGGGAGGTGAGAAGGAATGAGTGAACCTGTCATAGGATTTGGCTTAAGGAGGGAATAACATACACACTCAATCGGGTATAAAAATCTATCTTACTTTACAGGAAAGTCGGGGGGGAAGGAGATGAGAGAGGGCAAATGGGAGGAGGTGGTAATCAGAAGCAAACACTTTTGAGGAGGGACAGGGTCAAAGGAGAGAACAGAATAAATGGGTGGTGGGATAGGATGGAGGGAAATACAGTTAGCCTTTCGCAACATGATTGTTATGGAAGTGTTCTGCAAGACTACACATGTATAATGTATATCAAACTGCTTGCCTTCTCAGTGAGGGTGGGTGTGGATGGGGAACAGGAAAGAATGTGGAACTCAAAGTTAAAAACAAATGTTAAAAATTGTTTTTACACACAACTGGGAAGTAAGATATACAAGCAATGGGGTATAGAAATCTGTCTTGCCCTATAGGAAAACAAAAGCGGGGGGGCGGTGACAGAAAGGAAGGCAGATTGGGAGAAGGGGTCATCCAAATGCACAATGGGGTGGGTGGAAGGGAGAGATGGGGAGAAAATGTGGAACTTAAAATCTTTTGGAAACGAATGTTAAAAATAAAAATTAATTGATTAATTAAAAGGGGGAAAAAAAGGAAGTTGCCCATGGGTGGAATTTGTAACTAAGTTTTTCCTGGCTTCACACCCAACACTTTCCATCACACCATAAAGCATTTTAAAGCTGATGTAGTCACTGTACAAAAAGAAGCTGGGTCAACAGGTAAGATTTATAAATTGGGGCAAGTTTAGCCAGGCAGACAGACTAAAAGCTAGGTTCTGAAACAAACAAGTCAAAGATCTCCAAGGTGCTTTGACCAATAGCTGATGGGAATGAAGACTTTTTATTATGGAGGCCATCTAAGACTTGAGGGTGAGGGCCAGAAAAGAACCTTTTCTAGTCTCAAAAGTCCAAGATCTATTAATTGTAAGCTTGGCTTCTCACAGGCAGAGTCTAAGTCCTCAAGTACTTTGTTGAGATTGACATCTCTGGACAATGTGCACCTAGGTGGCACGGTGGGGAAGAGTGCTGGACCTGCATTCAGGAAGACCTGAATTCAAATTTGGCCTTAAACACTTACTGTGTGACACTGGGCATGTCACCTGACTTCTGCCTGCTCTAAGCTTCCTCAATTGTAAGCTAGAGCTAAGAACAGCCCTCTCCCAAGGGTGAGGATGAGATATTTCTAAAGCATTTTATGATGCCATATATTCTGGAATGGGTAGGTCTTCCCTGGGAGCATTCAGGTTCCTCAATAACACAGAAGAGATGTTCCTCTTATTTGGATCTTCTGGAGGCCTTCATCTTACCATCCCCCAACAGCCATCCCAGCATGGCAGACATCAGTGTTTTGGCAAATGTCTTAAAATTCAGAACTGACATGTAGAACAAACACAGTTTCTAGTTTCAGATGTGTCATTAATTAGTTCTACAACCTGGGGTAAGTCCTTTAAATTCTCAGAAATTAACGTCTTCCTTTGGAAATGAGAGAACTGAACTGGATGGTCTCCAGGGCTGAGGTTTTTTGAGTGCAGAAGACTGATGGTATCAGTAGAATGTTGAGCCTAGAGTCAGGAAGATCTGAGTTCAAACCCAGCCTCCAATACTTACTAGTTGTGTGACCCTGGAAAAGCCACTTAACCTGTCTGCCTCAGTTACCTCAACTGAAAAATAGGGATAATACATCTACCTCATAGGATTATCATGAGGATCAAACATTTCCAAAGCTCTTTGCACTCTGCCTGACACATAGTAGGTGCATAACTAATGCTTATTTCTTTCGTTCCTATCAAAATATTATAGAGAGGTTAGTCAAATGAGAACTCAGAAAAACTGGCATTTAGGAAATCACTGAGGACCTTCAGGGATGCTTTCAGTAGAGAAAGATAAAAAGCAAAAAAAAAAAAGAGAGAGATTATGTATTTTAATCATCTGGTACAAAATAAATGTACCTAACTTGCCCCCCCAAAACCAATTTTCTCCTAAGATATAGTACAATTAACATTTACATTAAGTACACGCTAGTCTCCAACTTAACAACACATGTGACTAGGCTAGTACCTTGTGACTCATTATTAACAGTGATTTCACCTGCTGCCTCTGAGTCTTCCAAAAGACCCCATTCTTGGGCTGAAGTGACTGCTTTTTGCAATCAGCCTACTCTCTGGCCTCTGGTGTAAAGAGAAGATAAGGCATGACATTCTGACTGTGCACAGGAAAACTGGAAGGGGAATGTGAATATTTGACTTCCATCTCCTGCTATGTCATACACTGCTTAAGACCTATAGCCTTCAGAAAGAACAGGAGAGGAAAATGCAGACCTTCCATCTGACTGTGTCCCTTCCATTTCATGCTGTATATGTCTCCTGCCTCATCTCCAGCCTCCTGAATTGGCTACAGTAGCCAGTGATTCGGATTCCACAAGAAAGGAAAGACACCTAGAAGGCTGATCGCCACATCTGTTTATTAGCCTTACAAGGAGAATTACAGGGATAGAGACATCTGGGCAGTCCAGCGGCACAGCACAGTCCATATAAAACAGTGATCCCAGAGGCACGGAAAGAAGGGGTGGTACACATGGGAAGAAGAGGAGAATGCTTACCATGTTACAAGGGGCCTTCTTCCCATGCACAGTCATCTTTGGGCCATCTCCAGATGAAGAACTAAACAACAGCAAGGTGCTGTCAGCCCCTAAGCTTTTAATTCTCCTGCAAGGCTTATCAGGCAAACGGGTGGGGGCTTTTGTGTGTGTGTGCGCGGTGTCCCACCAGTGGACTTTTCAGATGATGCCTGGATTCCCACCAGCAGACCTATCTTACGAAGGAGGGTGTCCTTACTGCTCTCGGTGAGGGCCTGGACTGTTAGTTTAAAGCTTGCTCCCAGCTTACCTCCTCTCATTAGAGGAGCTTTTTACTTAATTATTAAGATGCTCAAGCCTGTCACTCAATACATTTAAAACATAGATGTTAAAAGTAAATTTTATTGTTTTTTTTTTTACGATATCAGTGTGAAATGCTGTTTAGTTTGAATAAGAACATTAAACTTTGGGATGGTCTTTAGCAAGGCAACATGAATGTCATGTTGGACATCCGAATGATTCTAATTTTTTGTTTTGATGGTTACAAGTACAGAAAATCCCAATTTGCAAAACTATGTTGTTGCAAATGAAATTAAAGCTTCCATGGCCCAATTTAAAAGGTAAGGATAGGGTTCTCTTCAGGAACATCAGAATTCTCTTCAAGGCTGGTTAAGCTCCAATTTTAGCTTTTTATCCTAAAAGCAATAAATTCATCTTTAGCTAGGTCAACATCTTCAACACAGTTCACATCAAAAAGAAAAGGACTGCATATTCATTTTAAATTAAACTTTATTGCTATTGCTTTAATGCTATTGAGATAGCAAAAACTTTCAAAAGAGTTCTAAACTATTTCCAGGTATATGCAGATTTCACTTTTCCAAGATATAGGCAAGAGAATTTTATGTCTCAACTCCATCTTGGTAAAGCACTTTCTCCAGCATTTGGAAGTTTATATGGATGCTGGCTTCTACTCTTTTTCTGTAATGGCACCTTAGCCAAGAAAGACTGTAATTTTTCAGTTGAGTCTGCAATGGTGACTTTAGGACCCTGAATTGAAACATTTATTTAGATCAGATGGTTAGAAATATTCTCCGGGCAAGCCAACCAATTGGTAAAAATCCTTTCTTTCAAAGTGCTCCAAAAATGGGAGATTTTTTCCCCTTAAAAATAAAAGGCGGGGAGGGAAGGACTTCTCTCTTTAGTGCAAATAAGAACTCCAAGACTTGTCCTCCTGAAATCCAGCAAGTATCTGTGTGGTATTTTATATTTTGCTCCCATTTCTTGATAAAATCTTTTAAACTTGTTTCTGATAAAGTTGTCTATTGACAAAACCTTCAAGGTTTTTTGGGAGAATCTTTGTTTCCAGTTCTTGCCTGATAAAAAGCAATGAGTGACAGTGATATGAGGAGCCCCCTTTTTCATTCAAGTAGCAAAACCAGATGTATTACACCAAGCATTTCAGGAGCTCTAGCTATACAAAGAAGTAGGATACTCTTCTTTCCAGTCAGATTTCTGTTTGGCAAATTTAAACAACAATTTTTTTTTACCATTTCCAAAATGTTGATAGCTTTTGTTCTTTCCAAAAGGGATTCATAAAATAAGAATTTTTATCTGACGGCATCAGAATGCATACAATGAACAAAAAGAAGGAGCTGGCTGCCCTGAAATAAGCCTGCCATTTCATCCAGCTGCACACTGAAGGGGAATGGCAAGACTGCCAATTTCTCAATTACCTACTTCGAAAATGTTCAAATAAATTCTAGTATTCTAGGAAGTGTTGCATCATCTAACAATGAAACCGCTTTATTTTTTCCCCCTCTGTCTAGTCCACAAACCTGCTCAACCATTCCTAGTGTACACTGCTTTACTAAAGGCTCTCCAATACTGCGGGGCTTCCTTTGTCTGGCAGTCCAGTAGGCAACTTTATAGGATGCTTTAAGAAAAGCTTTTTGTGAAAGGGGAGATCCAGGGGTGGAACCCCCAATCTCTTCAAACTGAACTTTCTTAGCATGAAGAGAGCTGGGATCTTCAGAAGCATCTTCAGGATGGAAGATGCCATTTATTCACAAGAATTTTTCCTCCAAAAACACTGGTTTGTGTCCACTAACATTCATTAGTGCAAGTGAAACTGTGTAACATAGTTTTCATCATACTTCCTTTTTCTTCAATATTTCAACCTAAATGGTGTCTGTAAAAAACAAAAAATAAAGCTAAAATAAAATGTCTGATTCAATTGATTTATTGAACCTCAATATTTTTGTATGGTTTTAATAACTGTTCAATTAAATCTATACAGAAATAAATGATATATGCTAGATATAGTGTAAGATATTTGAAAACTTCTATAAGTAAAATAAAGCAAATTTAACAATTTACCCAAAGTCTTTACATTTTTATTGGCCTTTAATCCTACATGGCAGTATCTCAAGAGTTACCTCCTCCCTGGAATTTGGCTACCGTTGCAAGTGCGAATTGCCTGACTTCCTATGGCTTCCTAAAAACAGTGGTTCTTATTCTTGATATCACTGACAGTGTTTTTGAAGATACTGTTTTCATGGGCTAATGATATAGAAATATTACTTGTACAACATATTTTATGTGTGTAACTTGACTTTCTAATAGTGTACAAAAAAGGAATATAAAGAAAAAGACAAAGAAAGAACCTCTCTACTCACAGAAATTATAACAGTGTATGTGACCCATGCAATCTGTTAGCAATAATAAGTTACTTTAAATAACACATTTCAACAGTTATCTCAACTATCAGACATGTTTGACCTTGTCTATACCTGAAGTCCCACTTTCTATGATACAAAAACTCACAGGGAGATTTAAGAATTCTCATTTTAACTGCCAAGCTTTTCAAAATTTAACAAACAACGAAAGCAACTTACCCCCTTCCACGAATGATCAACAAACAACTGTAGATAAGGGATACTGGAAAGCAATGAAGATGTCTGGGTCACCAATGAGAAAATGTGATATCGCTGTTTCGGGGCTGAACACCATCATGTAGCTGAACCATCAGACCTGGTGCCTGAGAGTTGCTCAGCTAAGTTGTACAAGTCTCTGTAGATAGGAAGACTGTGATCACATGTAATCTAATAGCTTCAGTAACTCCGAAGTCTTGATGAGAAATTATTTCAAATTATTTGCAAAAACTAAAATTTATTAAAATATCTATGATTTCTATTGGTGAAAAATCACAGGTACTGCTAATACTACTTTGCTTGTCAAATTCATTACTGAAGGAAATTAGCACTCAACTTCAGGAAAAGGTTAGTGAAAACAAGGAGATAATTCTTTCTTATCCAAGTTCAAGGACTCCCTGAAATCTATCCAAGTACCTCCTGAAGGGTGGGTTCATGGAACCCATGTGAAGAACCCCTGGCATAGACTGAATAGAGCAGAGGCCTCAGGGCAGACTCTTGGGGTATATGCACAGTTAGAGGTCATGGCCTGGATAAAGATCAAACAAGCATCTATGAAGGACCAGTAGGACGGGTAGGCAGAGAATGAGTAAAGAGCAAGGTCACGAAACCTGGAGAGGAAAGAGTGCTCAGGACAAGAGGGTGATCAACACTGGGGTGCTACAGAGAGGTTAAGGAGTATGAAGACTGAGAAGAAGCCCTTAGACTTGGCAGTTAGGAGATCACTGGTAACACTGGAGAGAGCAGTCCCAGCTGAATGATGTCAGAAGCCAGACTGGAGAGGGTTTAAAAGATGGCAAGAGAAGAAAAAGGAGAAGACAACCTGATGGAACAGCTGGACCAAGTGAGAGTTTATTAAGGATGAGGAAGAAATGGCTGTTTGTAGGTAGCAGGGAAGCTAGTCAGTACATTAGCAAAGATTAATGATGGAGGGAATGGGAACGACAGAGGAAGCAATCTGCTGGAGAAGACGGGAAGGAACAAGATTAAGGATGCAATAGTAAGAGGGACTGCCCCTTCATCCGAGGAACAGGTGAAGGAAGAGATGGTGAAGGAAGCTATCTGAGTGATGGGAAGGAGAGAGAGTTGTCTGTGACTGGACTCGGTTTTTTTAGTGAAGTCAGAGACAAGGTCCTTACCTGAGAATGGGGTGACTTCAGAAGCTGGTGCTGCAGTGGGTAGAGACAAGAAGACCTGAGATTAAATTAGCCTCAGACAATGATTAGCTCTGAGACCCTGGACAAGGCACTTAACTTCTCTATGCCTCAGTTTCTTCATTTGTGAAATGATGATAAGAGAGGTCTGTATCTCCCAGCGTTGAGGATAAAACAGATAACATGTTAAGCACTTCATGCTATCTAAATACTAGTTGTTATCAATGCTGTTGTTCTCATCATCATGACCACCACTGCCATCATTCTGAAAAGGGTTGGAATAGCAAGCTCATTAGCAACACATAAAAAAGGGAACAAGCTGTTAATTAAGCACCTGCTGTGTGTTAGGCACAGATTGCTGCAGGGAGGGCCCAGGTGAAGCCACAGAACAAATCTGTAGGAGTGAAGACAGCAGCTGGTGGGAGCAGTCCAGGGTTAGGGCTGGACAAGGTGGGAATATAGGGCTGGGGAGGTGACTTAAGCATGAAGTATAGAGGTGAACTGATTCACTAAAGGAGAGTGCAGTCAGTGTGAGGGGACTGAGGTTTAGGAAAGAAATTTTCCTTTTCCAAGACAGCTGGAAGGGATGGGCAGTAAAAGGATACACGGAGCATCTTTTGGCTTTTGACTGGGATGGGGATGTTTCCTTGCTTTTTTCAGGCACGGTACGGACACCAGGCAGTAACACACATTCTTATCACAGGATGTGGGGAAATGAAGAGTAAAGGGAGGTGAAAGCGTTAGTTATATCCACCAGCTAAGAATTGAAAGGACAATGAGTAATAGTGAAAAATGTACTTTAAGGGGTATTCAGCTGGTTATTTTGCTGTAGTCAAGTAATATAGGATCTATACTTTACATATACCTATATGTTATCTTCCTTGATGGAATGTATGCTCTTTGAGGGCATTTTGTTTTGGCACAGGACATGGCACATAGTAGGTACTTAATAAATGCTTGTTAATTAACACTGTGGGGCAATACTCTTCCCTTTAGGCCTATGTGGGGCTGTGCAACATGACAGATATCAAGAGTGCTAGGCTTAGCATAAGGAAGACCTGGGTTCAGATCCTACATGTGACACTAACTCTATGACTTTAGACAAGTCATTTACCTCCTCTGTAAAATGGGGCTAACGATACCTGTAGTACCTAATTCACAGGGTTGTTTTCAGAATCAAATGAGATATTTGTTAATCACTTTACAAATCTTAAAACATCACAAAAATGTCCCTATTGTTATCGTTCTTATCAATACTCAATAAATATTTTTGAGTAGCAAAGGAATGAATAAATCAATAGACTGGTAAACATTTTCCTAAGCAATGAGGGGGAAGGAAGAAAGAGATGAAAACATAGAATCCTAGATTTTTAGAGCTAGACAATAGAACCATCCTTCTTACAACTACGCACTGATTACAAATCATCACCATCTTTGTAATACCTAAATGAAAAAGTCACATCTAATAATTAAGATACAGTTGTGTTTTCTGCATAAAACTTCAAAATAATTACTAAAAGAAAGAATATTCCACATTAGCTTCTTTCAGATCCTAAGGAGTTGTTCCTGTTAGTGTTAATGAGACTGAGGCCTACAACTCAGAGAGCAGAGTCTTTAAACAGGCTCATGCTTAAGCAACAGATAATGATAACTAAACAAAGAAAAACATGGTTTTAGCTCAGTAAAGAGCAAAATCAACAGACAGTTCACTCTATGTATTAATACACTGGATAGCTATAAAAACAGCAAGAAATAGTTTCCCTGCTGTCTTAACAGATGTTTCACTAAACAGCATTTTCATTATTACAGAGTAAGTCATCTGTACTTTATTTCTGTTTAGAAAAACATGAACACCTACAATGTAACACCTACTGACAAAGACTTCTCCAATGCTGAAACAGCCCTTAAATAGCTAAAATGGAAAGATTTAAAATGCAGTTTATATTAAAATGCAATTACAGACACTTAGGATCACAGTCCCTATACAGGCAGTGTCTCGAAGTAGACAGACATAGATGCTAGATATTCAAGTAATTCTATACCCTAACAAGAGCTTCCCAAAAGCGAAGGCATGTAAACCTGTAGTCATATTAAATGATTTATCTCAGCAAAGTACAATGATTATTTGATAGACCAGTCATCTAAATAGTCTCTACATGATCAAACACTTCCCTCCTCTTGGTAAAGAGGGAGAAAACAGGAGGGAAATATTACACACACTAATGTTACATGCCATTCACTAGGTCTTCCCCAGCAGACTGTCCTCTCTATTATCTTTACTCACTTAACTTCAATCTGTGTCTAATGGCTTCTTCCCTCTTACCTACAACAGGCCCATGTGTCCACATCCCCCACATGCCCTCCCTTAATCTGCCCATCCTTGCTAGCTACCATCCCATTCTCCTCCCTTTGGTGGTTAAACTCCTACTGCATGTGCCTCCACTTCCTCTCCCCTCCACAGTCTGGTTTCAGACCTCATCATTCAATAGAACTCTCTCCAAAGTTACTAACGATCTTTCCGTTGCCAAATCTAACAGCCTTTTCTTGTTACCCTTTTTGACCTCTCTGCAGCCTGTGACTTTGTAGATTACCCTTTCTTGACAGGCTTTCATGACATTACTCTCTCCTGGTTCTCCTAACTCCTTAATAATCGTAAGTGGCTCTTTATTACCTCCAGGATCTAATATAAAATCCTCTGTTTGGCATTCAAAGCAATTCATAATCTGGCCCCTCCTACCTTTCCAGTCTTCGTACACTTTATACCCTCTCCCCCCACAATCACCATGTACTCTGTGATCCAGTGACACTGGCTTCCTTTCTGTCCCTTGCACAAGACACTCTGTGTCCCAACTCCACCCACTTTAATTGCCTGGAATGCTATACAGCTTGCTTTGTATGCATTTGTTTGGAGTTTGTCTCCCTCATCAGGTACTAAGCTCCCTGAGAGCAGGGATTGTCTTTTGCCTTTCATTATATCCCCAGGGCTTAGCAGTGCACCCAGAACATACTCAGCACATAGTAAATACTTAATATATACACTTAAACCTTTATGAATGGCATTCAAGGGATTAAATTATTTTTAGCAAAGGCCAGAAGTGTATAACAACTGAATTTAAAGGATATGCACTCTAAGTAAAGTATGTGGAACAGAAAACTGAAAGCAATTCTAGAAGGTAGACAAGGATGTCATCTTAGACAACATGCGGATTGAAATGTAAAGATATATCAAACACCTCGGGTTTCTATAGTGTGCTATACATACATGTGTATTTGGGCCAAAACTCTATTTACTGCAAATAGTAAAAGAAGTAATCAATGCTGCAAAATTCTACTACATGAGATACCTTGTTACACGGAACATTCTGTCAAAGGAGACTCATAAAGAGTGCTTTGTATGCGGCATTATCTGCAGTGATTTGCAGTCAAGCTGCCAACAGCTGTTCCCATCTGACCTGCAACAGCTCCACTTACCCTTGAAGAGTGACGCGCTCTTGGGAGCTTTCAGCCCAACATCCACTCAGCATGGCTGCAAAATAACGAGACCTGGCACACAAAATAGCCCTAAAATGGAGGGAAGAGAATGAAGGAAAGTTATTGCTGCATCATGTGAAATTATTTCCTTATCAAACTCTTTATCTGTATTGGTTGTGGAGTGACATTTAAAGTCCATGTTTTCATCTGACTACCTCTGCAGGGCGAGCCATAAATCTTACTCTAAAAATGACAAGCACATATTTCATGCTATTTAAACTGATTCTGACTCCTAAATTACAGTAAGAAATTTTTTCTTTTAAAAATCTTGAAGGCCCTTCGACAATAACAATTAATAAACAGAACTAAGAAAACAATATAATCAACTAATCAAGAAAATTTATTTAGTGCTTACGTTTCAGGCATTATGTGAGATGTTGGCGATGACACGAGGACAAAAACTAAATCGTCCCTACCTTCAGAGAGCTCACATTCTATGGAGAAGACAAGATACGTGCTGGTATGTAAATATTAAGAGATGCACAAAATTAAATGGGGATGGGGAAACTGTGAGTTCATTGATCTAGGAAACTCTAGGAGGAGGAAACAGTTTTCTCTGTCTCACGGTCAGCTCCTTCTCCACAACTCATCATTTAAAAGAATTGCCTAGAGTACTAGAAGGTTGCGTGACTTGCCCCGGGTCAGAAAAAGGGTCCACAAGCTGGGACAAAAAGCAGCGACTAGCTAGGGCCCTTCCTTAAAATAGAGGTCACGGGAATAGCTGACCAGTCAGGAAGATGATCTTCCAAGCGTATGTAACGAAAAGAATCCTGGACTGTAGCAATGACCTCCTCCGTGACCTCCCTGCCTCAAGTCTCTTGCCCCTCAGACCATTTCCCACAGAGCTGACAAAGTGATTTTCCTCAAGTGCAGGTCTGAACACCACTTTTCTAACTCGATAAACTCCAGAAGCTTCCTACTGCTTCTAGAAAAAGTTAGAAACTCTTTCATTTGGCTCTTTACAAGCTGGCCCCAAACTACCTTTCCAGTTTCTTCATTTACTACTCCCCTTTCTGCACTCTATGATGAAGTCAAACTGAGCTTCCCTTTGCTCCCCACAAAGTACTTCTCTCGTTTTTTGCGATGTCTTCCCCCATGCCTGGAATTTCATCTCTCTTCACTTATACCTCAAAGAATTCCTTGCTTCCTTCAAGATTCAGCTTAAGCATCAACTTCTACACTAAGTTTTTCCTGATCCCTCTGCCAGTACCCTGTCTACCAAACCATTTGATATACTTACATGCTCTCACCTCCAAATTTTTCTTCTACCGCTTACTTAATTTAAAAAATTTTTAAATGGCTTTGTTTAGATTGTTCTAAGAATTCTTGTTGGGTTTGTATCCAATCTGCATTTTTCTTTAAGGCTTTGTTTGTAGAGGCAGCTAGGTGGCGCAGTGGATAGAGCGCCAGCTCTGGAGTCAGGAGGGCCTGAGTTCAAATTTGGCCTCAGATACTTATTACTAGCTGTGTGACCCTAGGCAAGTCAATTAACCCCAAATGCCTCCAAAAAAAGGGGGGAAAAAAAACTTTGCTTAGAGATATTTTAAGTCATTTTCTTCTGAATTTGTGTCTTGAGCTTCCCTGTCACCTAAGTAGTTTTTGGTGGCCAGATTTTTTTTCATTGTTGTTCATTTTCCCAGCCTATTTCTTGACTTTGGTCAGTATGTTAGAGCTGGGCTCTGTTTACCTCTGGAGATGGGGTTGGGGGAATGTCTGACCTATCTTCTGACTTTTATGCCTTTCTATTGCTTTCATAGTTTGGTCTGGGGGCCTATAAGTTTTTGGTACTTCCAAGGTGGTGTGATCCAGAGAAGAATATTAGTCACTGCCCTCCTGGCCTGTGCTCTGGTCCTTATGCAGAAAGGATCCCTGTTCCCTTACAATCTCAACTGCTCCTCTCCTCCCTGGAACTGTGACTTGGAACTGGGTAATGGGCAACAGAGTTGCCAAACAGGCCTTGATCCTGCATCCAGTGCTAGCACAGGGATCTCCAGGAATCTGTTTCTGACCAGGTGGTCAGTGCCTTTACTGTCCCTATGCCCTGGGCACTCCTGGTGCTATCACCTACTGAAAGCCCACAGTCAATGCCACTTTCACCTGGCAGTATTTCCAGTCAGACTCCACTTCAGTGTCTACAGACCCCTGTTGTCCTAAGCTTCCTGGGGCTAGAAAAATGACTCACTGTGACTTTTTGTTGTCAGAATTCAATTTGAGGCACTTTTTAAAGCTATTGAGAGAGGTGGGTTGAGAGAGACTGGCAAAATTGCTCACTTCTCTCCTCCATCTTGACTCCACCACCCACTGCCCCCTTTTTTAAACTTTCCTATTACTATTGAGGGCACCACCATCTAAGTTTGAGAGCTAGGTGTCATTTAAATTAGGAAAACATTAACATAATTAATGATATTAAAAACTAAAATATCCAAAGCCACATGATAAGAAAAAACCTGGGACAAAGTTCAACACAATTTTATGCTAAAAATCATACAAAATATAGGAGTAGAGTGATCTTTTTAAATAGAATAAAAAGCATCTACCTAAAACAAAAAGCAAGCATCACATGCAATAGGGATATACTAGAACCTTTCCCAATGAAAACAGAAGTGAAGCTAGAATGCTCACTCTCCCCACTACTGTTTGATATAGTTTTGAAAATGCTATCAACAACAATAAAAGAAAGAAATTAAAAGAATAAAGTTAGTAAGGAGGCGATAAAGCTATCTCTGTTTGCTGACATGATGGTTTACTTGGAAAATCCTAGGTAATCAGCAAAGATACCAATTAATAGGCAATTAATAACTTCAGCAAATCTGCAGGCCATAAACTAAATCCTCAAAAGTATTTCTATATAATAGTAATAATAATGATGATGAAACACAAGAAGAAATAAATAAAAAGGAAATCCTATTCCAAATAACTACAAAGTGCATGGAGTATCTGGGGATCGACCTCCCAAATCACCCAAACCGGTTGTATAAATTCAATTACAAAGCGCTCCTTAAAGAAATAAAGAACATTAACTAGTTGGAACAATATTTGGTCCTTACAGCTAGACTGTGCCAATATTATAAAAATGACAATACTCTCAAGGTTACTTTACAATTTTAATGCTATCCCGATCCAATTACCAAGGGGATACTTTGCAGAGCTTTATTTATTTGGAAAAACCTAAAATCTAGACTTATCAAAGGAAATTACAAAAAGATGAAGGGGGAACAGCACTTTCAGATCGCAAACTATATGATAAAGCAACAATCTTCCAAACCATCTAGTATTGTTTAAAGAATAGAAAGCTGTATCAGTGACGGGGAGATTCAGAAACAAGAGACCTTATTAACTCAGTGTGTAATAGAGTAGAAAACAAATTATTTAGGAAAAAGTCTCCTTATTTGAAAAAAATTTTTTTTTAAAAACTGTTGGGGAAAGTGGAAAGCAAAGTGGCAAAAACCAGATTTAGACTATGTATTCCACAATACATTCTATATGGATACACATTAATATTAAAGATGATACTGTTAAAAATTAGAAGAGAAACAGATCATGTACCTCTCACAGCTATCAGTGTGAGACATATTCTTAACCAAACAAGAGATAGAGGCAGTTTTGTTGTCCAGTTGTTTTCAGTCATGTCCAATACTGTGTGATCCCATTTGGGGTTTTATTGGTGAAGATATTGGAGTAATTTGCCATTTCCTTCTCCAGCTTATTTTACAGATGAGGAAATGGAGGCAAGCAGGGTTAATGTGACTTGCCTAGGGTTACACAGCTAGTAAGAATCTGAGGCTAGATTTGAACTCAGGAAAGTGAGTCTTCCTGACTCCAGGGCCAGCATTCTAACCACTGTACCACTTAGCTA
The DNA here is from genome assembly GCA_028646595.1 of Phalanger gymnotis. Lineage (NCBI taxonomy): Eukaryota > Metazoa > Chordata > Mammalia > Diprotodontia > Phalangeridae > Phalanger > Phalanger gymnotis. The sequence goes on along the minus strand of CM053626.1, from coordinate 306,538,554 downwards.
TCCATAAAGTAATTACAAAGGATAAAACGGATACCTTTGATTACCTGAAATGCATTTAGGATAAGAAGGGAAGTGGAGGTAGGAGGTATTATAAATGTTCTGAGACTTCTTCAACATATCAATACATATTCTGGTGCTTCTTCAACATATCGATCCATTAATGCTCTTTTCCCCTTTCTAAAAAGCACTATTTGTCATAAAAAGATGGCTCTCTTAAGAGGGGGTGGAAGAGAGATATTTGGGATAACTACGCTGATATAAGAGTTAGAAAATATTAGCAAAAATTTACTTGAAGAAAAGAATGAAAACAAGGTGCCAGCCTTAATTCCTCACTCATTTACTCTCTAGATCCAACCAGGTGTCAAGTTCTATTAGTCCTAGCTTAATAAAGTCTCTCCTGAGAGAGCCAGCCCCCTGGTGAAGCCCTGTTCAGTATAGCTTTTAATGTCCTCATAGCTTGTTTCTCTCCTGAATGCTCCAATATTCTTAGACCTTGTCCCTCGACCCATATACTCTGTAGTTCAGTGTCATACTGGCCTCCTTGCTGTTTCTCACACAAGATATTCAATATCCTGACTGCATTCTCAGTTTACCTCCATGTTTGAAATTCCAACAGTCCTCATCCCTTTCTTCTGGCTTCCCCCAGGCCCAGATAAAATTCTACCTTCTATAATTTATTCCCAGTTCTCTTTACTGATAAGTGCCTTCCTTCTGTTGATTTTCTTCAATTAGTCCTGTACCTATCTTGTTTGTAAGTAATTGTTTGCATGTTGTCTTCTCCAACAAACTGTGAGCATGGAAATTTTTTTTTGTCTTTCTTTGTATCCCCATTACAGTGCCCAGCACACAACAGATACATAATAAATCTTATTGACTTAATTTGATAAAAATAGGGTCTATTTTCTTCCTGTAGCATGTATCCAAGACATAGCAGAAGATGTCCCAGAGCCTCTCAAAATTACAATCACAGAAATTCAGAACGGAGGGACCTCAGAAGCCCTCTAAATCTACAAATCCGTACACAAAAGGAATCATCACTATAAAACTGCCAACAAGTGACTGTCCAGCCTCTGCTTGAAAATCGACAAAGGGAACCTCCCACCCTCAGTTGAACCAGTCCACTCCAATGCTGAAGACAGCTTTAATCTTTAGGCATCAGGCCTCAAATTCTTCTTAGTAAGTTCCATCCCACCGCTCCTGGTGCTGCCCTTTAGAGTCAAAAAGAATCAATTTAACCCTTCCACATGAAAGACCTTCAAATGTGTAAAGACAGTTATCCTGTCCCCCTAAAGCTTCTCTTCAGGATAAATATGCCTAATTCCTTCACCTGATCTTCATATGCCATAGATACAAAGCCCTTCACCAATCACACTCCAGCTTCTCAATGTCCTCTACAACTGTGCCCACAACTGAACCCCATGCTCCACATGAACAGTTCTCAAACTTTTCAGTCTAAGGGCCCCTTTATACTCTTCAAAGTCATTGAAGACTCATACAAATACGAGTTATAGCTGTTGATACCTACCATATTACAAGTTAAATTATTTTAGTATTATTATGAAAGTAGTTTCGGCCTCTCAGACCCCCTGAATAGGGGACGGGGCTCCCAGACCACATTTTAGGAATTATTACTCAAGAAGATTCTTGACTAGGGTGGCGTACAGTGGAACTATCTATTCCTGAAAAGTGAGACTGATGATTCATATTGAACTTTAAAACTTCCAGATCTTTTCCAGAACAAATGTATATGTGGGCTTCCCTTGTGTGGTACTTTGGGAATTATTTTCTTCAGTATTTTTTGTAGCTCTTTTACTATTTGGACAATGCTGATTTTGAAAAAAGTTATTTTCCTCAGTATTTCTGTATCAATTTTACCAAGCTGTTAATTCTTTTCAAAATTTTCTTGCATTGCTCTCATCTCTTTTCCCAATTTATCCTCCACTGTTCTCATTTTTAAAATCACTCTTTTTATTTTTTAAAAAAAATTTTCGTTAACTCTAAGAATTCTCATCGATCTTGTGTCTCATCTGCATTTTTCTTTGAGGATTTGCCTATAAAAATTTTTAAGTTGCTGTCTTCCTCTGTGTTTTTTCTTAAGCTTCCCCGTCACCATAGTAGCTTTTTATAGTTAGATTCTTTTTTTTTTATTTTTTTAAATTTATTTTTGACACGTTTGGTTTTCAGCACTGATTTTCACAGGCGTTTGAATTACCAATTTTCTCCCCATTTCCTCCCCCACCCCCACCCCAAGATGGCGTACACTCTGGTTGCCCTGTTCCCCAGTCTGCCCTCCCCTCCGTCACCCCATTCCCCTCCCATCCCCCTTTCCCTTCCTTTCTTGTAGGGCAAAATAAATCTCTGTGCCCCATTGCCTGTGCATCTTATTTTCTAGTTGCATTAAAAAAAAAA
>CM053626.1:306520237-306535645 GCA_028646595.1 Phalanger gymnotis | reverse complement strand
GCTTGTAAACCCGGATGCTGAGACTTTGTTGAACTCTGGTAACTATGTATTGGGATTTGAATCAGGCAAGGTCTGTCTGTTGATGTTTGTAATTTGCTTGTATTTTGCTCTGAAGTTCAAGGTGCTGGCTTTTTCCCCTGAACTAAGTGAATGATATTTGTGTGCTGAATTAAAGTAAGCTTGCCAACCCCTTAACCTTGCTCTCCTTATTAAGGCAGATTAAAAGAACCTGGGCTTTCTGGCTGTCTGGCAGCTTTCTAGGTGCCGGCTATGGGTGGATCTGGACCCCCCACAGAAGCTGCTAGCCAGATTGTGGAAACAATGATTTTAAAAGTAATTTATGTTTTACCTTTAGAATGTTTTTGTACTTTAATGTGGGCATGTTTAACATTCTGGGGTATTACATTCTATGCCTCAGTTTCCTCATCTATAAAATAATGGAAGCTAGACCAAATATCTCTAAGGTCCCTTTAACATCTGAATCCTAAATCCTATGCATGATGCTATGAATACTTCACACAAAATGACGAAATTGCTCTATGCACACCTGATTTACAAGAAGCTATGCAGCTTTAGAGCTTCCATATCCTCTATTTGTGCTTAATACCTTCTTGTTCCCCACTTCATCCATTGCCTTTTCCAGCAGACATACTTAAAAAAGCATTTCCTCTCCCCACTCCCTAAGAGAATTCCTCTCTTCCTTTAAAATGCAGCTCAAACACCATCTTTTACATGAAGCCTTTCCTGATCCCCTCAATTGCTAGTGTCCTCCTTCTGAACCAACCTTATATTTAACAGCTTTGTATTTATTCTCTTTATAGTTATTTTCTGTATGCTTATTTATATTCTAGTTGTTTTCTCCAGTAAAATGTAAACTCTTTAGGGGCAGGAATTGTTTTATCACATTTGTGTCCCAACTTGCATGGTCTGTGATACATACCAGGCACATCTTTTATGGAATGTCACAGAATACCCCTTTCCTTTCACCTCAGTGTCTCCTGATCCCCTCTACTGATCAGAAGACTGCTCCCTCTCTCACCTTACTGCTTCCTCATACCCTCTGCCAATGAGAAACCAAATGTCTCAATCCCTATAAATCCTATTATTCCTGTTTTTCATTCCTTCCAAATTGTATATCAACTGTATAGAAACCAAGCTTCGGGGTCCTTGGTTTACCAAGAGCCTTGGACCCGGTTTGTTTCACAATCACATGCACTGCTAAATAAATTATCTATCTGGACAAAACTAGTTTCTTTATTCCACCTTAACAGTTATGGTAACCATGAAGGGAGACTTTGTTTCCACTGACACAGTAGGAACCAAGGGTTTTAAAGTAAAGGGTTTTAGAAGAAGAGGCTGGAGGGAAGTTTCTTATCTCAACAATAAGAATATGATAAACTTCACGTGGTTATTCTTCATGATTATAAATCCAGATTCGATTTCGCTGAAATCTGTCTTGAAACTAAATCACAGTGTGGTCTCATGTACAGTGAGATGTATTCTATTAGGATAACTGTGGTAATCAGAAATTTGCTATTTTAAGAAAATAATGGTGGAAAATGCATAAATCAGGAAGACCTGAGCTAAATCCTATCTCAGACATTTATTAGTTATGTGACCGTAATCAAGTTATTTCATTTTTGTTTATCTCCGTTTCCTAACCTATAAAAATGATATATAATAGCACCTACCTCCCAGGGTTACTGTGAGGACCACGTAATCATAAAGGGCTTAACACAGTGCCTGGCACGTAGAAAGCACGATAAAAACACCAGTAAATGTAAGTAGTCTATATTTGTCTTGAATACAATCAGTATAAAATGCCAAGTAATAGAATAAGTGATTTTCTATGCAGGATAATTTGGAAATGCATTCGACTGAACTGGTATCATCTGACTGGTAATAAGTTTTGTTTAATATTTTAAATACATGATATTATGTATGCTATTATTGTGTTTCTAAAATTTTTATTATATTGTGAAATTTGGGGAAACCACTATATCAGAAACGTTGTTAGAAAGGTAAGATCTTGACCGGGGGCAAGATGGCAGAGCGGCAGGAGGCACTGAGGGAGTTCGTGGCAGTGACTGGGGCCGAGGTGGACCGGGCCCGGTTCTTCCTCAAGTTGGCCGGATGGGACCTGCAGATTGCCCTGGCCAGCTTTTATGAGGATGGAGGTGGGGGGAAGAAGAGAGGGAGGGAAGGAAGGACAGAGTGTAACATGAGAACAATAACCTAATCTGCAACTAGTGAAATTCTGCTGTTTGAGGTAAAATCTCATGGTTCCATAATTTGACAGCATTCTGTGTTTGATTTCAGGTATAGTTATCTGAAATGTCATTGAACCCATAGCCCACCATCCACGGGGAATGCCATGTGTTACCCAAAAGGAGTGTAGTCTGATAAACGGCAACAAGTGGATGTCTGTGTCTGGGAACAGTTGAAGGGATGACCTTGGCATAGGCACCTCTTGACTCAGTTTCCTCATTATGCTAATTTACTTTCTGAACAGGAAATTTCCCTACTTGGTTAATTTTGAGCCGGGCTATGAATGTGAATGATGTGGAATTTTACTGTGTGACTGGCTGATAACTGTGACTCTTTTCTGGAATAACACAGAGCTAAGAGTTTTTCCCCTGTTGTAGCTTATGTCAAGTAAGTCCATGTCCTTGAAGGAACACTCTTGATACCATAACTATAATTACGGCAAATAAACAGTGGAAGTTTTGTTGCTGCAACATTAAATCTATTAATTAATATGTTAATACTGAAGTATCTAAGTTATAGGACGCAAGTAAAAAAAATATTACTATTTCAATCTAAATTTGTAGTCAATTCCAAATCCTAAGCAACTAAGCAAATGGGTTTTTGGATTTGCTGTCTCCTTGCCTAAGATTAGGTCCTCCAAGTATCTTATTGTTTTAGGGTGATATGGAGATGAACCTCTCAAAAGGGAGGAAAAGACAAAAATGTAAAGGTTTTTAATCAAATGGAGTAGTAAAGTTTGAGAAAGCAACAGAATCACTGTATTCTCTAAGAACTAGGATACACACATACATACACACACACAGAGGATTGAATTCCAAATGTTTCTAATGGGATATACAGGGCTTGAGTATGTTTTAAAAACAAGTTCTCAAAATTGGATTAAGGATTTTACATATAAAACTTTAAGTAATCATAAAGAAAGGGAAATTATTTTTCCTATTTTTGAAGTCTCTAATAAATTTTAAGAAACAGAAGGGCTCATTTTTCAAGTCAGGCCCTCATATGATCTTTTTTTTCTTCTTTTAAGATTCTTCCTTCAGTTGACAGTGTCCATTTCAGGTATAGATTTATGTAATTAGGTAAAGAGAGGAAGAGCAAGTGGCATGTAAAATCTGAAATTCTCTGATGTTTCAGGTGAATCATGGGTTCCTAATTGGATGTTCTTGTAGCTCTATTGTTAATAGGATCAGAACCATAAGGCTTGAAGTGGTTTTCATCACATCAACTACATATTGAAAAATAAAATTTAGGAGGTAGTACTAAATTGTATTGAGTTGTTACAGGCAGGTTTTTTAGCAGAATTACCTAGGAATCTCTGCAAGTAACTTGAAACCATAGAAACAGATCTACTAGGATGAAGTCCCTTCAGAGCTACCCTGAGAATGAGACCTATTCCAGAATGCCAAAGGGAAGATATTACCTGGGACATCTGGGACTCACGATGAAACTGCTGATTAAATGGACATTGGAAGTGGGTACCATGTTACAAAGAGACTTGATAATATTGATGACCATTATTACATTGCTTCAGCTTTTTTGTTTCATGAATTTAAGTATGTGAAGGGCTATCACCAGGAAGAGACATACAGCTTGTTCTGCTTGGCCTTAGAAGGCATGGGTCAATGGGCTGGGGAGGTAAAATTCAAAGGACTTGATAACTGACTGGATAAGAGAGGTGAGCAATCTCAAGGTTACCGATGTGGGAGACTGAGAATAACAAGTCAAAAGGAAGAGAAGTTTTACAAGGAAAGCTGAAACTGGAAAACAACTAGTGCTAATCTAGTGAGTCAATTATTTCCCTTACTGTGCTATCTTGCATCCCTCCCCTACTACCTCAGCCAGGCTGGTCACTCTGCAGTTTATTTTTATTACCACTGGACAATTGAAAACTAAAGCAAAAAGAACTTTAGCCAGTTCAGCAAATTAATTCTACCTCAAAACAATTCTGGTAAATGATTTTCTTTGTTGATTAGGTAGTTAGTATGAAGAGATAGGAGTGTGAGGGTTTAAATGGCTGAAAATTACATTTCTGGATTATTTGTGATTTTTACACCCATGCTACCCTGTTGCCTACTTACCACTCTGGATAACTGAAAATGTTCTATAGTGGTAGTTACATTTCTCCACCAATAGCTACTTAAAATGCTCAGTAGAAATTAGTTTTTCTACAAACTGTATTAGCATGTATTCTTGTGTCAATATAATTGAGATAATCCACCAAAAAGTCCTACCTACAAAATCTGAGTTGTCCCTATCGTCAGTGGTTTCTTCTGGAACTTCATATTCAGTGAGAGAACAGCCAACCAAACTGCCATCGCGAAGCATTGTCAAACTACTCTGGGAAGTGGCTGACCATCCATCACTTTTGGTGCACTTTCCAGCACTCAGGGTTTCCTGCTGTAACCTGGCCCCGGGCACTTTCTTTCTCAGGATTTTTTCTTCATAGTTTTTTATGTTTCTGTCTGATGAATATACAACCCTATGATCAGACAAAAGATATAAAAGTTTTCATTAAACATAATGCTTTGAAAATTCCCAATGGACCGTTTCTGAGATCATTTCACTGCAGCAAAATTTTAGTAATATAGATTAAGTGAGGAAAAGCCAATCCGAAATAGAATATTTTAAAAGAAATATAATTACAGCAGTTTCAGATAATGAAGAGCAGAGAGCACCAGCCTAAATGCTGAGAAGCTCCAGTCTAGCAGGGGATCTTCTGCTAACAAGCCCATCTTCTTCTGTGGTTCAGGGTTGCAGCAGGCAGCAGAGATGTTGGTGATAATGGTGAAGGTGATAATGATAGGTGATGCTTATATTGCCCGTTTAAGGTCTGCAAAATCCCTTGTCAACATTATCTCATTTGAGCCCTACAACAAACCTGTAAAGTAGATGCAATTGTTATCCTCATTTTTTAGAAACTTGTTAGGGATCATACACTTGGGGTAGGATCTGAATGCAGACATATCACGCTCCCTGTCAAATGGAGCAAAAGGAAAATGCTTTTAAAATAAAGGAGTTGAACTACTTGATTTCTGAGATATTAAACAACTCTAAAATTCAATAATCAAATTACTAAGTCTTCATTAAGCATCTATTATATGCAAAGCACTGAATTAGATGCTGGGAATACAAGTACAAAGAATAAAATAATTCCTACTCACAATGGGCTTACATTCTGATAGATAAAACAACAAGTACATATCAAAATATATGCAACATAAAAGCAAAATTAATAAATACATACATGTATAGTAGTTAAATACACTGTAGTTTGGCAGGAAGAACACTGGAGGGGGAAGGAATGACTTCATGAAGATGATGTGTGAACTTTTTTCTTACTCTTTTTTGAGTGAAAATTGCTATGAGAATCTTAAAGGAAAAGAGGGATTCTTTGAGGCAAAGATTAGGAGGGAGTAAATTCCAATCAAGTAAACAGGTCACTGTAAAGGGATGGAGACTGCAGAGGCAGCGCTCTGTGCAAGGAGAGAGCCAATTTGGCTGGCTTACAGAACCCAAGAGGAGGAATGATGTCCAAAGAGGCCAGAAAGTTTGGGGCTAGGTTGTATAGGAACCAAAGAAAGGAATTTACATTTTATTTTAGAAGATATATGAAATCACTGGAGTTGAAATAATAGCAAATTCACAGTCTCTTTGCACTTAGGGAAAATTACTTTGGCAAAAGTGTATAGAATGAACTGCAGTGGTGAAAGACCTGAGGAAGAGAAACCACTTGGGAGGCTGTAGCAATGGTCCCTTTGAAGTAGAATTTGTAAATAAGCTATCATAAAGCTTAAGGCAAAGACTACCAGGGGAAAACACATCACTTTACTTTCCAATACGTACTTCCAAGGGGCAGCTAGGTGGCGCAGTGAGTAGAGCACCAGCCCTGGAGTCAGGAGGACCGGAGTTCAAATCCAACCTCAGACACTTGACACACTTACTAGCTGTGTGACCTTGGGCAAGTCACTTAACCCCAATTGCCCTGCCTTCCCACCTCAAAAAAATGTCCTTTCAAAACCCTGAAATATTTTAAGCATACAAAAACATACTACTCAGAAAATAAAACTGCTTCAAAAATACTTTGCTTGAAAGTTAATCACGTTCTGTTGATTTGGCTTTAGAGATTCAGCTTTCTAGTTCTTCCAACAACAATTATACATGTAGAAAGTACATTAATATCAGCCTTTTGCTTTCCCAAAGCAAGAGCATTTCATCTTGAGAACTTGTTTGTTAGGCTGCCTCTGTAAATCAATCGCAGGTAAGCCAACTCCAGTCACCCTCTGAGGAAATCAGGCTTATTGGTCTCCACTAATTTAACTGGTTTGCTGGACCTCCTACAGGTATTCTCTGCCACATTAATATGTGAGAAGTAAACCAGCCCCCAAAGTGGGACTATTTTTTCCTACCTAATGCCTTTTGTTCAGTAGCCTCTATAAATTCTTTATGCTCAATTCAGGGATGGACCACCTCATGCCAGTTCTCCTGGTACCTCTTCCTGTACCAGATACAGTGTTATCAACAGGGAAGCTGATACAACAGAGCATTTCCTAGGTTATTACTATCAAAAATCCAAATTATGGGTCTCCTTTAGGAATGATAAATTGTTTTATAGCTCTTCCAAACATCCTCCATCACATCTATATGATTTTTGTCCCTCCAGATGCCTTAAATGTGACACTACTAAACTTCACTATTTTTAAAAATGTTTTATTTCTTTATTGAGAGAACATTTAAAGATACTGATTCATATTAATGTAAATTCTGCTAATAATTCTCACCATTTGTTCGATACGTCATTTCCTTGCTTATCAATTAATGCTTAACCACTGTGTTCCCAAAAGTAAGTTACGTATTTCAGGGCTTATCATTTTAATAACGTCCTCATCTATTCTTTTTCATTGGACTTCTCTAGTACTTTTTCACATGAGGAAATTAAACTTGTTTTGATTTGCCCTTCATTAAACCATATTTATTATATCTTGGGCTGTTCTATAAGTTTGCAAATCAATTGTCATTCTGTTACAGTGCTCTCTCAGTTCTAACATTAAGCTCTCTCAGGTTTGCTTTGTTTTTAAACTACCCCAACCTCACAAACAAATGCCGGACTAACACCAGATAATACTGCATTCTGGTAAACCAAAGGAGTCAGAGTTGTCTCTTATATTATTTGGGGTTGAATTTTTATTAAAAGACAAGAGAGCAAGTTCTATGTCTTATAACTTCATTTTTGAGCCCTCTGTGGACTTTTTATATACAGTATTTTCACAGTAAAATTAAGTAACTCATGCATGTTCAAACCAAAGAGATTCTGCAATACGTAACCACATAGAAGAAATATTTCAAAATTTTACTGTCAAGGAGAAACAATGTGAAGAACTTCATATGTATTAAAGGGCCACAAATCATATAAATTATTAAAAATTATCAGCTTTACATTTAAAACAAGTATTAATTTTGTCATTCTTTCAGTATAATTTTCTGAATTTCATTTTAATAAAATTATATTTCAATATGCTTCACCAACAAAGAATTATCTGAACTGGCAACCCGCCAATCTGAACTTACTAACTTTTAGATATTCTGAAAAGGGGTTTAAAAGAGGAAGGAGGGTAGAAAAAAGAAGGCAAAGCTTATTAAAAGCATTTGGAAAAAAATTTTTAAAAAGCATTTGAAAAATAAACTGAGGTGGTAACAAAACTTACCAAATTACACCTAGGATCAATGGTGGCTATCCTGGAAAGGGCAGCAGAAATCATTTTTGGTATATGGTCTTTAAATTAGATTTGCAGACTAAGAAAACAAAATAACTATGTTAGTTGTTTTTCTGGACAACATGTTCTTGCCTTACATTACTTCCCCAGCACATCTTAAAATGGACATCTTCTTATTACTATGCTGACACAAAAATGTTGGGATAAATATAGAGACTGGATTTACTGGTATATCTTTCAACCACTATAGGTCAACATCTTCCACCTTCTTTGCAACTCAGTCTCAGAGGGTTGCCAAAAGCACTGAGAAGGGAAGTGCCTTGCCCGTGGTCACATAAGCCAGGGTTGTTAGAAACCACATTTGAACCCAAGTCTTCCTAGATCTAAGGCTAACTCTGCATCTCCTATGCTTTGGTGCTTCTCGTGAATAAATACATCCATCAGATGTAAAAATCTACACCTACACTATACACATATACATATATAAAACATAATTAGTGTTTGTTGAATTAAGACTGAAATCAAGGTCAGAACAAGAATTCTAAACCACATTTGATAACTAGTAGTTGTTGTTAAGTCATTTTGCAGCTATGTCCAACTCGTTGTGACCTCCTTTGGGGTCTTCTTGGCAAAGATACTGCAGTGGTTTGCCATTTCTTCTTCCAGCTCATTTTGGAGATGAGGAAACAGGTCACACAGCTAGGAAGTGTCTGAGGGCTGAATCTGAGGTCAGGTCCCAATGCTCTATCCACCAGATGTCTAATTTCATCCAGGGGAGTATTCCTTTTACCAACATAAATCATAATCCCTCCACATCTCATCCTATGGAGTCTTAGCTATGTCTTTCCACAAATTTGTAACAGACAATCCAACCAGCACTTTGGAAGTCCTCTTTTCTTTTTTCTAAGATCTCAGGAGACACCACCACCAATAATAATAATAAGGATTTGTGTAGTGCTTTAAGGTTTGAAAAGTGCTTTGCAAATATTATCTCATTCGATCCTCCTAACAACCGTAGCAGGGAGATGCTATTATTACTCCCATTCTACAGATGAGGAAACTAAGGCAGACAGAGGTTTAATGACTTGCTCAAGCCACACAGCTACTACATGCTCAGGCTAGATCTCCAAGTTTTCCTGACTCCAAGTCTAGAATCTTAACAATTGTACCGGCTCCCAATATGTCAAAGCAAGCTGTCTAGCTGTTGGATTTTACTTTCATTTGATGACAGATTCATTTCTTTCTCTGGTCAACCGTATGCCAACAACTTTTCAACCCCCTCTCATGCGCGAGTTCATTATTTGTAACACGCTGCAGTCAATATGAAAACTACCATCGCCACCTGAGGTAGTCACAATTTTTTACTGTCCTAGGATCGTGGCAGTTATCTTCAGTCTCATCACACCACCAGACAATATATATGTAAAACATTATGCAAACTTTAAAGAACTATATAAATGTTAACCATTATTATGACCAGAATATTGGTGTCAAAAAGGGGTGTGTGTGTGTGTGTGTGTGTGTGTGTGTGTGTGTGTGTAGATTTGGCACTAAGCAGTTAAATCATTGCATTGTAATAATTTTACCAAGTCAGGCCAACCCAATCTCCTTTACTCCCCCACCAATAAAGCCTGTCCAAGATATATACTTCCTGACTAGCTAACTAAATTCACTTGCTGCCCATGTAGCTCCATGTCATGAACTGGGTAATATGTATTTCATTTACTTTGTTTCTTCTACAAGACCTGTATTCTTTGAACATGGACAAAGAGGAAATTTTTTTTGACTGTATATATCTGTTACGAGGTTCCCCCTTGGGAAAGGCAAAAGGGGGAAAATGGACTTCTAACTGAAAAAAAAATCTTTTTAAAAAAGTTACAACATTTCTATTTGATTCTAGAGACAAAAAGAAACCATCTGAGTTGAGTAGGAGTCACATTGTGAAATTTGCACTTAAGAAAAATTATTTTGGCTGCAGTATGTAAGATAGACTAGAGCTGTGAGAGGACCAAGGGGACCAATTAGATTATTTAAGTAATCTAGGCAATAAGTTATTAGGATCTGAATCGGTAGAATGGAGAAAAGAGGTCAGTCATATGTCAAAGATGTGTGGTAGACATCGTAAGAATGACAAAAGACTAGATATTAGGAATGAGGGAGAGGGAGGAGTACAGAATAAAAGTGAGCCATTGTCCTATAGATAAATGATCATAGGAAGTCATTAGGCAATTTTCAAAGAAAGAAATCCAAGCTATCAACAGCCAAGTCATTAATAAGAGAAATGCAAACTAAACCAACTCTGAGGTTGTACCTCACATACATCAAAATAGCAGAAATGATAAAAAAAGAAAAATGAAAAGTATTAGAAGGGCTGCAGAAAATATGCATATTAATACACTGTTGGTAGAACTCTGAATTGGCTCTACCATTCTAGAAAGAGCTTGGAACTAAGCCCCAAAAGTCAATAAACCATGCATACTCTTTTGTTCAATGATACCAATACTAGGCCTGTACTGTCACCTATACTATCAAAGAGTTCAAAGAAAGAGGGAAAGGACCCCTATGTTAAAAGAAATTTTAAAAGAGATCTTTTTGCTACAGGAAACACCAAAAACAAAGGGAGAGCCATCAGTTTGGAATGACTGAGTAAATTATGGTATTTGAATAGAATGAAATATAATTTTACTGCAAGAAATTATGAAAGAGATAGTTTTAGAGAAACCGGGGATACTTATCTGGATGAAGTGCTGCAGAAGGAAGTGAGCAGAATAGGAGAATAAAATGATTTATGTAGTAACCACAACACTGTTACGAAAAAAAAAATTCTGAAACATCTAAAACTATGATCAATGCAGTGACCAACCACAATTCCAGAGGGCTGATGGTGAAGTATGTGACATGCTTCCTGACAGAAGGGTGATGGACTCAAGGTACAGAACGAGATATGTATTTTTAGAAATGGCAAATATGCAGGCTTATTTTGCTTGGTTATGCTTATCTGTTACAAGGATTGTGTTTTTCTTTTTTTCATACAAGGGTGAGAGGGGCAAAAAATGTAAGCAAAAAAAGCAAAGAAAGAAAAAGAGGTCACTAAAAGCAACTTTTTTAAATGAAGAGACAGAAGGGAAGTCTGGGAGGAAAAAGACCAATAGGACAGCTTTAAAAGTAACGTGGAAAGTTATATACATTTAAAAGGAAAAGATGGATGGCAAACGAGTTTTGTGGTTTCACATAAGATTCTCATTTTCTGTTCATATATTTTTGGTATTCATTAAATTCAGAATAAAATATACTTTTAAAAAATCAATGACAGACATGGCTAAATTTTATATTCACCATCCCTACCAGTCAGTTGTTGTTTGCTTAAAAAATAGTTTGCAACAAATTGGCAAAGATATGTTTCTGTGGGTAATTTTGTTGAACTGCTTTTCTGTTCTCTTTATTTTTTTATGACAAGAGATAGTTACTTGAGGAGAAGAGGGGAAAAGGATATATTAGGAAATGAAGACATTGAGCCGATATAGTAAAAATGATAATAACTACCTAAATTAATTTATTTATTCAGTGATGTACCAATTAAATTCCTAAAAGAACATTTTATAGAACTAGAAAAGCTATTAACAAAACTCGTATGGAGAAACAAAGGGTCAAGAATCTCAAGGGAATAACAGAAAGACTTTTAAAAATACTTATGTGAAATTTTTTAAAACAGAAAAGCAAATCAAGGTGATTTAATTACAAAAGTTATCTATAAAAATATGAATTTAAAAAAGTCAATAACATTATCAAAGTGTATCATTCTCAAAGAATCTGTAGCAATGAAAGTAAACATGGGTACATAGTTGTTGACGTCTTGTTAAATACCTTAACCTCAATATGCTATGTATGACATACTAAGTCTACACTATTACCATGATCTACCAGTCTATTTTTTGAGGGGGGGGGTACACGTGTATGATTTCAATGGTGTAAGGAGTCATTTGGTTGGTCAGAGCCCCAAGAAGGTTAATTGCTTTGTCTCTGTGTCAGAGGTGAGACTTGAATTGAGATGCTGCTGAGTCCAAGGCCAGGTTTCTGCCACTATGGCTATTCTCTAATAGGCTAGCGACCTTCTCCAAAAAATAAATGTTCACAGCTAAGTTTCTTTTGGCGGGGGGGACAGGGGACAGGGATGTGAAGAGCAGGGAGGCAATCAGATTAAGTGACTTGCCCTAGGTCACACATGTCTGAGGCTGGATTTGAACTCACATTCTCCTGCCTCCAGGGCCACTGCTCTATCCACTTCACCACCTAGCTGCCTTTAATGGCTGGTTCTTGTTGTTATTTATCATCTGTTCTCTAAGAGGACCATGATATCAGGAAGGTGAAGCCATGACTTACTTGCAAGGGAACTGGATTTAAGTGAGGCAGGGCTGTGCAGAGTCACCGGCCTTGCTCTCTCCATCTGGGTCCAGTGGCAAGATCTGACCACTCGAAAATCTCCCCTTTAATGATACATTCTAAAACGGTGCTTAGAAGAAGAGGCAAGCTCATTTGTTTCAGACTCCACTCTTGTCTCTTTTTAAAATCAGAAAAAATATTTCCCTTTAAAAAAAAAATTTCCCTTTCTTCAGTACTGAGGCACCTCCCCAATGTCTATAATCCTTGAAAGATGACTGTCCAATCAACCTGTTCTTTCAGGTTCTAGGCTAGAGCTTGTCTGCACCTGGAAATCTTAACTCACTGAGGGCTGACTTTTCATCACCTTTCCTTGGCTTCCTAGAGTCTGAAACCACTTTAACTCATTTTTGCCCTATAGTTCTCATTCTGAAGGTTATTCACCTTTGCAGAGGAAACAGAATCGAATAGCTCTGCTTTTTCTCCATTATCCATCGTAACTGTTTACCGTATCTGCCATGTAAGCCACGTTAGTTTTTCCTTAAAAGGTACTGAAACTAAGCTTAAGCCTAATTGGCTCATCTACACTGAAGTAACTGGTTACCCAGGCATGCTAATTTGAGCAGAGTATCCTGTCAAGTTCTTCAAAGAATTTCTACACCACAGTTGTTGGTGCTTAAACTGTAATGATCATATATGAGTACCCTTTCCATGTTCATCCTGAGTACTGCAAGATGAGGTAACCGAATGTCCCACAAAACAATGTTCATTGCTTTTGGGCTTACGATAAAATAAATTCTAACTACTCTGATTCATTGATCCCAGGAGGATCCATCCTGCCATTTAGCTATAACTTCTGTCTTCCAGCTTCCTTTACAACAAGAATATCAATAAGGATAAGGTTGCTACACCAATTGTGTGTACATTAGATGGCTGTTGGACTATCAACTATTAACAGGAGACAGTGGCCATAACATCTGTGGGTGACTGTACAACCTGTGTGATTTTTAGAATCTTCTAACCCCTTTACTACAATTCCTCTGCCACCACTGGAGGAAAAACATGACTTCACACAATGGAAGGTCATTGTATTTTTATCCATTTCATGGGCCAATAAAATGAAAAAAATTTCTCATCTGGTAGTTAGCATTTTAATAATGCTTTGCATATGTAAATCAGGTTGGTCTTTAAATGGCCAACATGGCTTGTTACCCAGTTAGTACTTGAAGCCTGGAGGAGCTTAGGTTCTGCTTGCAGTTTTCCAGAGTCAAGTTCATCTCCATGAATAAGACTTTTATGGAAAAATGAAACTTAGCTACTGAGAAATGTTAAAATTTCCACATTGAAATGTTTTTCCTTTACAAATTTCAGAAATTAGAGATTCCAGAGGATCTAAAAGCTTAGTTACAGAGAAAGAATAAACATTGTTACAGGGAAAATTTCTAGGATAACAGAACTTTAAGGCCCATGTGAAGTCACACTAATTTTCCATGAAAATTTTCTATGAAATTTGCAATGCTGAGGTAAACCTTTTCCCCCAATATGGAAAAGATTAAGGTAAAATATTATTTTTCTAGTATTGGCAGAAACCAAGATAATCCCAGAAAGATTACCAAAAGAAAAGGATTCACATTCAGTGTTTCAGGATAAAGTATTCTTGGTTGCAAACTTTTGTCTTTTGCCCTTTGGAATATTGTACTCCAAGATTTTTTTTTCTACTTTATAATAGTAACTACCAGGTCTTGTGTTATCCTGACCATTACTTCCTTAGTACATGAACTCTTTCTTTCTGCCTACTTAAAGAGTATTTTTTCTATGACTTGGAAGCTCTGAATTTTGATAATGACATTTCTGGGAGTTTTCATCAGGCTTTTTATTTTTCCCCCAATAAGTCCCTCTTCTGACACATCACTGCTGTATTACTCTGGGCAAATCACTTAACCTCGAGGTTATGAATTACAAAGGTGGTGCCAAACTACATGTGTAGAGGGAGTTTCCTCATCTGAGGATTCTTTCTATGAAGGATATCACAGGTCTGGTCCTGACAGTTTAGGAGGTAAGTAGAATCTATTTTAATTTTGCCTTTTGGTTTTAGTAAATTGAGGCAATTTTCACTCTTGATATCTTGAGATACGGTATCTTTTTTGTTGCTCTTGTTCCTGGTTTTCGGATAGTCCAATATACTTAAATTCTCTCTCCTCGATCTTTTTTCCAGGTCAGTTTTTTTTTTTATAGTAGATAACCTAAATTTTTCTATTTTTAAAAATTGTTTTATTTTACAATGGTGAAACAACAGAATTGATTAGGTACACAATAGTAAATTACCAAGCTTTTAGGGCAAGAACTCACTATTCAACAAAGATTGCTGGGAAAATTGGAGAGCAGTCTGGCAGAAAAATATTAGGTATAGAACAACATTTCACTCTGCATACCAAAATAAGGTCAAAATAGGTACATGGTTTAGAGCTAAAGGGTGGAATCATAAGCAAATTAGGGGAGCATGGAAAAATTTATCTGTCAGATTTATGGAAAAGGGAACAGTTTATGACCAAATTAGAGATATAAGGGTTCCCAAGAAGTAAAATGGATTTTGATTACATGAAATTTTAAAGTTTTTGCATAAAAAACCCAATGTAGCCAAAATTAGAAGAAAAGCAGTAAACTGGGAAAAATTTTTTAGAGCAAGTTTCTCTGATAAAAGCCTCATTTCTCAAATATATAATTACGCTAAATTTATAAAAACAAGAGTCATTCCCCAATTGACAAAAGGTCATATGAATGGTCAGTTTTCAAAGAAGAAATCAGTGTTATCAATAGTCATATAAAAAAAGTTCTAAATCATTATTGATTATAGACAAATGCACATTAAAAGAACTCTGAGAGGGGGGCGGAGCCAAGATGGCAGCTGGGAAGCAGTGACTGGAGTGAGCTCCCCACCAAGTCCCTCCAAAAACCCATAAAAAAATGGCTCTGAACCAATTCTAGAGCTGCAGAAACCACAAAGTGGCAGAGGGAAGCAGGGCTCCAGCCCAGGATAGCCTGGATGGTCTCC
>CM053626.1:306493306-306519737 GCA_028646595.1 Phalanger gymnotis | reverse complement strand
ATCCCCATCATCCCCGAGTCACTCCAACCCTACCCTGATGTTCTAGAATTGGCGTCTCACTCGTGTTTCAGAAAGAGGGCGGCTTGCAGGGGGCACGGGAGTGGGGTGGGGTGGGGGGGAGTCAAAGTCCAAAAAGCTTTGTAAGAAAGTAGGAAGGCTAGGGGACTGCAAGGTTCAAGACCTCGCTGAGCCGGACACTACATAGCAAATGGATGTAATTTGAAGAGTGCTGTGTTTTTAACCGGCGACCACATGGTTACGTGGATAAAGTGCTGACCTTAGGAATCCGGCCTCAGACACTAACTAGCTGTGAGACCGTGGGCAAGTCACCACCTTGTCGGCCTCCAGGGTCACTGGGAGTTGTACGCACTCAACAACAACAAACGTTTTTAATCCATTGACTTCCCGAGGACACAATCCAACTAGTAAAGTTTCCTTCAACAACACATCTGAAAATCGCATAGCTCCATAACTAAGGAGACCAGGGTTAAAGACTTTCTCCTCTGAAACTGGCCAAGAAATGATTCCCCTCCCCGCCACGAAATATTGCAAATAATGAAAATCTTTGATTGAGGAAAATGAAACCCTAAGTTTATCCTTGTCTGTGATAAAGAAGAACCGGGCAAATAAAAATGTAAGCCCCATAAAATGTGAGTCAGTTTCAGCCTAAGGGTAGTTTCACATGTCTTTATATCCCCAGGGTCTACCACACAGTAGGAACTTAACAAATCTTTGTTCACGGACTGATAGTGCAAAATATTAAGATAATCCAAAAACATTTATAACTGATTTTGGAATGAATTGAAAACATTGTACCCAAATGGGTATATAACAGGAAAAGTACTTTCAACATTGTTACATAATAAAAGTGGCAAGAATACAAATGAAGACCAAAAGTGCAAAACTTGAACTATGATACCCATCCAGATTTTAGCATAGGCTTACTTAGAAATACCTTTGGAATACCCTATGCTTCAAATTGAAAATAAAATTCAAAGCTATTTTAAGTTTTTGAAAAAAAAAATATGAGTCGTGATGGAATCTTAACATATTAACCAATCTACAATAAACCTTAACGATATAATCCTACCCAACCCTACTCCTATTGCCTTCAGCCTGTTTTCCTGTCTGCTGATGAAGGAGCAACTGAATTATTCTCAGGTGCGTGCTCTGGACTAAATAGCAGAATAGGGTCTTGAGAGTAGGGTTACTTTCTATGACCCGAACTGACCTCATTTTTAGGCAAAGTAAGCCACTACTCTAGTAGCGTAAATTGAAGGGAGAAAGGAGGACAAATACCCAGGAGGTGGTGGGGAGGGGGATCTTCCCCCAGGGACCTACTTAAAATTCTACCACTGAAATTCAATCCTTTGTCTTTAGGTTTTATCCTCTAAGATCCTTCCTAGTGACACACTCTTACGTGTAAAGGATTTTATCAGATTATTAGACTTAAAGGGAGAGAAACCATAAAGACCTTGTGTATCTGAAATGAAGGAGATAGAGACAAGAATTTAATGGAATAAGGAGAAAGATGAAGATAAAGGATGCTATCTCCTACTTCAGTTTGTCCTGTCCTAGGGCCTAATCTTTGTATGACTTTCATGACACTCATCCATCAAATTTAAAGACAAATACTCCTTTAAAGAATCCTACTCCCATAATCTGGCTTCTTAAGAGATGTGCTAATTCAATTTTCATTAAGTGTAGAAGAACATCATATATATAACCATTTGAGTAGGCACCATCTGTTAACTTGTTTTTAGCAGTCCTCTTACTTCTGAGGGCTCTGTTTTTGGGAAATTGATGGAAGTTCAGATTTAACACAAACTTCTCCACTGGAGTTTATGATCCTTGCAATTGGCTGTTGAACCTTGTACAGTGACTTCTTTTCCAAAGTAGTTTTGACTGTCATCTTCCCAATTCTTCTAAAATAAATGAAAATAAAGTCTTTTTTATAAGTTCAACATGTATGCTTGCTCCTTGTAGTCTTGTATTTTTTCAGTAACTTCATTTGTAAGGGCAGATTAGGCAAGTATTGTCATTATTGGTACACAAGGCTGATTCTTTGCAAACCAAAGTCGAAGTTTTTGTTCCCTATTCTGTCATTTAGTAATGACAGGAGGCAGCCTTATATGGTATAAACCTGTCTCAGCGCATTGAAACAATAGCTTTCTGTTTTTATTTTATGCTGTGAAGTAGAAAATTTGTGTCAGTCTGGACCAGAGAGATAAAGAAGTGTCCACTGAAGCCCCTCTGGCTTGAAAAATACTGGGGGAGTTCTTAATATAAGGTATAATAATCTTGAAATAACTGCTAATGTATGTTGGGGGTGTGGTTGAGGTGCTGCAGTGTATAAGAGTGCTCCTCCACTCAGGATTCAGGCTCTACTCAAAACTTAAATATGCTAACAACTACATCCTATGAACATGTTTTGTCAAACTGCTTCATAATTTGTTCCCAAGATACAGCAATCATTAGGCCTTCTTAGGAGAAAGTTGGTAATAAACAGCCCAGATAAAGTATAAACACATTTTAAATATCCATCAGTACTGTAAAGCCTAAAAGTAAAAGCTCTGGAGCTTTTCCTCAATAAAAACAAGTTTTCAGTTACTTTTTTTGTCTGAGAAACCATCAACATTTTCTGGGCTTACTTTGCTATCTGAATTCACTCTTGCAAACTTAATGTCTTTTGGTAATGGAAACACGTGGCTCGCCTGGAGTTCTAAGTATGTAGTAAACAATCTGGCATATTCTGGATTCTTCATAGCAAAACTTTTAAATTCTGAAAAGGAAATGTAATCTGAATTTTCTTTGGTTATTTCCTGGAAGAGACTTGAAACTTCAAGGTTTCTAATGCCAAGAGAAGCCTGTAGAATGCTGGCAAACTCTCCTTCTGTTATATAGCCATCTTCATCAACGTCAAAGAGCTTAAAAGCCATGTGGATAAGGTCTTCTGTGTTGGCAGGGTTGCACAGGACAGAGAGCCCAATCACATATTCTCTAAAGTCTATAGTACCATCACGGTTACGGTCAAAAAGCCCAAAGAGTTGCTTCAGGGTATCAGTAACTGGAAGCATTAAATACTTGGCAAACTCTTGGATTCCGATTCTGCCCCCTTTTGAGGAAGTTGCAATTGTTGCATATTCATCCAAATGTTTTCTTACAGTATCCCAATCCAAATTCAACTTCTGGCTAATTTTGGTAAATTCCACCAAGCCAGCTTCCATAGGCAAGGTCAGCTTTCCTGCTGAAATCATCAGTCTGCAGTCTTCATAGGTATGATCCGTGACAGGCAATTGTAGGGCATTGGCCATGACGTTCCGTACTCTTCTGGCATAAAGGGCAGGATTATTTTTCTCTTCATCGTCAGGGATGTAAACGGGCATGAACTCCAGTTCCATATTTGTGAAAGGCTGCGTGAGGGTTAACAGGAACAGCTGGAGAGCGGAACTGCCCTGCCATGTCCAGGTCACTGTGTCCAGCTTGTTGGGGTACCGGAGCAGCAGCGGCTGCACTGGGACTCCAGGAACGAAGGCTCCCGGTTTGAAAGTAATCAGGCATGTGCGGTTGGTGCAGGTGGCTTCCGGGAAAATCAGGATCTGTGGCCAGTTCCCTAAGGAAGTGACTCGCTTTTTAATTTCGTTAACCGTGTTCTTTCTGGAATCTGGGTCGGTGCGGGACACGAGCACTGGCTGTCCAGCCAGTAGTAGCCTGCCAACGAACGGGAAGTTGGCATTCTCCTCTCGAGACACAACGGACGGCAAGCCGGTGATGACCCAGGCGATGCTGTCGAAGAAGGTGGAGTGCGGGGCGGCCACGAAGATGGGCGCCTCGCGGGCACTGGCAGGCACTCCCTTCACCTTCACTAGGAAGCCCATAAGGAAAAAGAAGATACGGCCCAGCACCTGCAGCAGCGGGCTGGTGAGCCGCCGCCTCCATGACTTCACAGGCTGGGTCAGCTTCACTGGGTAGAAGGCGGTGGCCACGATGACCAACGGCCACGAGACGAGCACCAGCAGAAGCAGGCTGATGAAGCGCACAGGCAGCAGGAGCAGGCCGCCCACCGTGATGCAGACCCAGCGCGACACGCTCAAGTGTCTCTCCTTCACAAAGGGGTTGTCCACGGGCGGCGGGAACAGTGACCGCTCGCGAAGGTTGCGCAGGCACTGGGGCCGGTACTCCAACGGCAGCTGCAACAGCCCCTTCTCCACCTGCACCCGCGACGAGGAGGATGCCTCTTGGTTTATATTCATGACTTAGGGAGGAGAGGCCAACTCTGACGGACCCGAGACACATCCCACTACCGCGGCGCAACCGGCCCAACGCCTGCCTGCCGGCTCTGCGCAGGGTACTGACCCCAACCCGTCCACTTGCATCTGCGCAGGCGCTTCCCCGCCGGCCACGCCCCCTCTGCAGAGAGACCGCCCCTTCCTCTCCTCCCAGAGCCACCTGGCTCTGCGTTAGGGTGAACATTGGGAAACTTTTAAAGTCTGAGTTTTGTTAGTCTATCTGAAACAGGGTTTCCTGACCTGTTCCTGTCAGGGACCCCTTTTTGGCAGTCTGATGAAGCCTACCTACCCCTTTTCAGAATAATATTTTTAAAAGTCACACAATATGTTACCTTTAGTCTCAAATCCCATTGATGTCCGACTCTCCTGGCCGTTTAAGGAGAATGCCCTTTGATGTTGGGGGAAACAAAGCACTCCGTAAGCTTCCAGTGGCTTCCAGGGGCGCTGATAGCTTCCAATTTCTAGAGAGAAGATGAATGAGACCCACTCCACTTCAGATTGTTGAAGGAAAAGACTCTGGGAAGATCTGAGAGGCAGTCTCCATCCACCATGTTCCTGTCCTCAGCTTGTTACTTTAGAGACTTCGGGGAATTTCCCCTTAGGTGAGAGCTAGGATCTACTCTCTTGATTTGAACTGAATTACCTCACCCCAAATGGGCAAGCACCTTCACTCTGTATTGTCCCATATATATTCTTGTATGTAATCTCTCTCTGATTTCTGTCTTGCTACTAATTTTATTTTCTCAGCCAAGTTGTGGAATTAATATTTAAAGTGAAATCAGGTCAAGCCTTGGATATAGAGCTTGAGTTCCTCCTTCCCTCCAGTAATGAAATAGCAATCAGAAGGTAGATTAAATCTGATCATATCCCCTAGAATAACAATATTTAAGGGAGCAAACAGATATAATTCTATCCCAGTACACTGTCTCTCTCTCTCTCTCTCTCTCTCTCTCTCTCAGGAGAGCAGATTGGCCTCCAGCCTGACTTCCTGTTCTAAGCAGGAATTAAAGGCTCCCATAGAGAAGAGTGCTGGACCAAAGAGGCTAGAGATGTTTATTCTGCCTCCCACAATAACACTTCCGTGTTACAGCCCTCATACATGGGCCTTGATGCAAATAAAATACATAAGGTTACACAAGAAATTGATTTTTGTTGAAACATAGTTATTAAATTATTTTTTAAAAATTCAAGTTCACAAACTGTAGACCAAAAATCTCTGATCTAAATTTTTATCAATCTAGAACAGTCCTACTATTGATTGTACGGCCCTGAAAAAGTCAAATTAACCTGTCAGGGTTCTGAGCAACTCTCTAGATTATAAGGTGCAGAGAAAGTGCCAACTTGCATTGGTACTCCTTACCTGGGAGTTCCCCATACCAATGAAATCACAGGTCTAATCCCTCTTGGTGTCTCTATCTAAATCTGTTTATGGGCTGCTTCCTTGCAATCTACAAACATGCTTGTGACTGCCCATCCTTGAAAAAACTTTGATCCATCCATCTCCCTGATGGCTGATGTCCTATATCTCTTTCCTTCATGGCCAAACTCCAGGAAAAAGGGGGTCTACAATGGATGCCTCCACTTCCTCTTTTCTTGATTCTCTGCAGTTGTGACTTCTAACTTTAACATTCAGCTGAAGCCACTGTCTCTAGCGTTGCCAAAGATTTCTTCATTGCCAAATCTATTGGCCTCTTCTCAATCCTCAACCTCTCGACATCTCTGAAGCCTTCCATACTGTTGCTCAAATGTGTCAAATACACTACTCTGGTGGTAGAGCTGCTACCTTAGCACTCACAAGAGCAGCAGAATTAGTTTAAATTGTAATTGGAAAATATTTTTAGAAATTAAAACACAATAGAACATAGCTAATGTTCATATGTTATTTTCTAAGTCAATATGCAGCTTATAGGGTTTGTCATGGTTTAGTGTCTCCATTTCTATTTGAGTTTGACACCACTATTGATGACCTCTTCTCCTTGATACTCTCTTCTCTCTAGGTTTTATGACACTGCTCTCCTTTGGATCTCCTGATACTTGTCTGATGCTTCTCAGTCTCCTTTGCTAGATTTTCATCAAGGTCCTAGCTGCACTAACCATGTTCAGTGAATGTTTATAATATTCCTTCCTCTCCCTAAGGCTTTGTCCTGGGTACCTCTTTTCACTACTGCTAGGTCATGATTAATGTGAGTTCAAATGAAGGGAAATCTGATATAGTATGAATCATAAAATGATACTGGGTCACATTTAATATGAGCCAATATTTAATTAATGCCACACACACATACACACACAAACTAGTCGATAGTTTTTAACACAACATTACATTGACAGTTTGTACTTGCTTATGTCAGGTGTGGGTATGACATGCAATGTTGCATATCATATTTCCAACAGTTGTATAATTTTTTTAAAAAAACAGTCCATTAATAAAATGGACAAGAAGAAGAACAATTAAGATGGAAAGACTGTCAATGCAAAAAAGAAGTTATTAACAAAAAGTTAATGTATTTGATTGGCATGGACATGGTCATAAGGACTCTAAAATTAGGAGATGCTGGAAAGCCCGAATCATGCAATTGTAAAAACATGCAAGTGAAAGAAAATAAAAAGGCAAAATTGTATCAGCTTTTTGTGGTTTGCAAACAATTACAAGGGAATAGAAGTGGTTACAGCTGAAGACTGCAAATGAAAAGGCCTTCCTCTGATCCTATAGCCACAAGCTTCAAGTTTTTTAAGGCAAGGAAAGAAAGTGTAAATGTCATAGATAGTGAAGCAAGCAGGCATTGAGTTTGATCACTTTCAGAATCAAGCTCAATTTCATAATGTTAATACGAGAAGGGCAGCTAATGCAAATAAGAAGCCTGCATCTAAACATACCGATGTTTTGAAGTCCTGAGTTCAAATCCGACCTCAGACACCGTGTTACTCTGGGCAAGTCACTTAACCCTGTCTGCCTCAGTTTCTTCCTCTGTAAAATGAGCTGGAGTAGAAAATGGCAACCTACTCCAGTGTCTCTGCCGCGAAAATGGGGTCAAAAAGAGTAGCACGTGCCTGAAAATGAACAAGAAATGCAGAAGGAAATCTTAAAAACAATGCTTGTTTATCAGAGCTACAACCATCTATCATTTCCAGTTCTTTGTGGTCAAATAAGAAAGCAAATGTGACTAACGCTATTTTGGAAGACTGGTTTTCAAGTTATTTTAGCCCAGATGTTGAAAAATGTTGCAAAGATAGCAATATCACATCTAAAGCATTACTGATTTTTGATAATGCTGCATGTCATCCGGCTAGGTTCATTGTGTGAGAATATGTGTATGAAAATTTGCCATCATGCACATAAAGCTCTCTGTGCATATGTATGAAGATTTAAAGAGAAGACAACTCAGTCTATTCTGCTCAAATATTTTAAATAGGGAGGGAGAAAGATTTGGAATTCAAAAATTTTAAAGACAATGTCAAAAATTATTTTTACGTGTAATTGGGGGAAAACAAAATATTTAAAAAATAAAATATTTGAAATGGCAATCATGGTTTTGTCATTTTCAGTGTGTAAGCTTACCTTTAGGTACAATATTCAGTCATTTTTAAATATTGCTTTCTATGACTATTTTATTACTTTATAATAAAATTGACTCAGAAATATACTTCTTATCCTTTGCTATTATAATATGTAATGAACGTTAATTTTTTAAAAATGTTCAGTGCCTATTTCTATTGCGTTTGAACCAATTATAATAATTTACATATAAATGTAATATTCAAATTCAAATAGTTCGAATTCAAGTAATGTGACCACTTCACAGGATTCATTCACATTAATTGAGACTTTCACTGCACTATTTAACTTGGTGATCTTATCAGCTGCCATGGATTCAATTATCATCTCTGTGCCAATAATTCTCAGATCCATTTATCTAGTCCTAGCCTCTCTCCTAATCACTCGCTCTCTAACTGCCTTTTAGATATCTCAAACTGGATGGTTCAGCAACAAATCTAAAACTAAACTGATTATCTTTCCCCTAAAACCATCCCTTCTTCCTAACTTTTCTATTATAGTTGAGAGCACCACCATTTTCCCAGTTATCCAGGTTTGAAATGAAGGCATCATCTTTGACTTTTCACTCTTTCTCACTCCTCATCTGTTGTCAAGGCTATCTTAACTTCATACCATCTCTCCAATTCCCCCCTTCTCTACCACCCTGATACAGGCCGTCATCACCTTATGCCTGAACTATTGCAATAGCCTGCTGTTGGCTCTGCCTACCTCAAATCTCTCCCCACTCCAGACCATCTTCTACTCACCTATCAAATTGATCTTTCTAAACACAGGTCTGACCATGTCACCTCCCCACCCCCCCATTCAATAAACTCCAGTGACTCCCTACTACTTCCAAGAGAAAATATAAAATTCTCTGTTTAGTTTTTAAAGATCTTCATAGCATGGTCCCTTCTAACCTTTTTGAGGTTCTACCTTATTCCACATCCTCTTCCATCTAGGGACATTAGCTTCCTTGATGTTCCTTTCAGAAGACACAGTCTCCCAACTTTTCACTGGCCATCTCTCATGCCCAGAATTCTCCCCTTCCTTATCTCCATCTCCTGGCTTCTCTAGTGTTCTCCAAGTCTCAGCTCAAATCCCATCTTCTGAAAAAAGCATTTTCTAATCCCCTTTAATGCTAGCATCTTCCCTCTGAGATTATTTCCAGTTTATCTTGTATATATCTTGTTTGTACATGAGTTTGCGTGCTTTCTCTTCTATTCCAGCCTCAGACACTCACTAACTATGTGAGTGACCCTCAATATGACTTCTGTTATGTCTGTCTCAGTTTTCTCAATGGTAAAATGGGGATAAAAATGGCACCCAACTTACATGATTGTTGTGTAGATAAAATGAGACATTAATTGTAAAATGCTTAGCACAGTGTTTGGTGCATAGTAGGCATTTAAATACTTGCTCCCTTCCCTTCCCCGATAGACTATGAGCTCCTTGAGAGCAGGGACTGTTTTTGTTTTGCTCTATATCCCCAGCATTTATTACAGTGCCTATAATATGGCAAGTGATTCATAAATGCTTATTGGCTTAACTAAAGGAACGCTAGAAATGGAATAATTTTTATTACTGGATAAAGTATAAACAACCAGCTAGGTGATAATAACCAACTCACTTACTCTGTCAGTGCCTTAAGCGACTGTAAAGTATAAATGAGATGCTTGTTTATATTGCAGGAGAAAGTTTCTACTTTGGGAATGCTCAAACATTCATGAAGTTGCAGGCCCAGATTTTTCTTAAAAGATGACAGGCTTATCAAATTTGCAAATGACAGAAATCAAGAAAGGATTGCTAACATGCTGATGACAGATACAGGATCCAAAAAAGATTTTGACAGATTACAGCATTGAGTCAAATTGAAAAATGTGAAATTCAATAGGAATAAATGTAAAATCTTACATTTGGGTTCAAAAAATCAATTTCACAAAAACAAGATTGGGCAGGCATGACAATAAGAATTTGTCCAAATATGATCTGGAGTGCTTAATATATGTGCAATATATTTAGTTAGCAGTGAGACAATAACAATAAAGATAGCTAATGTGGTGTTAGACTGCATTAAGAAAGGTATAGCATCCAGGATTCATTCAGGATAAACTGGAGATAATCTCAGAGGGAAGAATGTTATAATCCCACAATACACTAGTCATCCTTCATATTACATCCTAGATATTATGTTTACTTCTAGTTACTACCTTTTAGGAAATACACTGATTGACTTGAGAACGTCCAGAGAGCAACCAGAATGATGAAATGTCTTGAGTTTGTTGTATCTGAGAAGCATTCGAAGGACATGGGGATGATTAACCTAGAGAAGACTTAAGAGAGGAGAGAAGAGCTGTCTTCAGGTATTTAAAGAACTATCACACAGAAGAGGTTTTGGAGTTGTACTTGACGACTTTGAACAGAGCTAATGCTCATGAATCATCCTTTTAATGATCCATTCTAGAATTTTACCAGGAATCAATGTCAGGTTTTGAAGAATCTCCACGGGAAGGGGAGGGGGTGTTTTATGATGCCATAGATAAGAGCTAATGACCTGGGTTCAAATGCCTGCTCTGTCACTTAGTACTCCTGTGACCTCTGCCAAGTTCATAGTTTCTCTGGGTCTGTTTCTTAATTGTAAAAGAAGGGGGTTGGAATAGATAATTCTAGTTTCCTTCCATAACTATTTCTATGATCATTTTAAAAAATTGTAATATTTATCGTTCTCCGGTCTTGTGGCGCCTTGTTTATTCAACTCAATTTAGCATAATTTTATTCTCCTATTTTCCGCCACTGAATGAATCAATGAAAAAGTTTCAAAGCATGATGCTAAGCATTGGGAGTGTAAATTGTACAGTAAGATGGTCCCTGTTTTAAAGGAGCTCACATTCTAATAAGGAGATTTTGTTGCTGGGTTGTTTTAGGTGTGCCTGACTTTGTATGACCCCATTTGGGATTTTCTTGGCATTTCCTTCTCCAGTTCATTTTAAAGATGAGGAAACTGAGGCAACCAAGATTAAGTGACTTGCCCAGGGTCACATAGCTAGTGAGTGTCTAAGGCCAGATTTGAACTCACAAAGAGGAATCTTCCTGACTCCAAGCCCAACACTATCTACTGTGCCACCTAATTGCCTAGGGATACATTATAGGAGTTTTCAGCTGTAGGTCAAATGGGAGGGTCCCAAGGTTCTTAGGGTGCATGGGCAAGGCAAGTGTTACACTAGTTACATTACTATTGGGAGAATATCCCTGAGATTAATATATCTGCTTTCTCTTAGTTACCTTACCAGGCAGATACACTAGATATACAATAAGCCTGTTTACCAAAAGGAGCCAATCAGGAGCCTGCAGTGAGCCAGAGTCCTGCTCCCTCCCAGAAGCCTTTGCTGGTGTTTATTGGCTGATCTTGCTGAGCTGTGCACCACAAACCAGCCCAAACCAGCCTTGCAGTCAACTGTTCCTGCCAAACATCGCACTTCTGGGTCCCACCTGTTCCTGGGAAGGACTGTACATTCTTTATACCCTAACTCCTCTCCAAACCTCCCCTTTGTGGTTTTCAAGCATAAACTACCCCTGCCTCTCCTAGGCTATGCTTTGTACTGGGATATCTTGACACTAGTGTCCGATCTCCCTCCTAATAAAACTTTTTTGCTTTTAACTCAGCTTGGACTCCTCTGTATTTGAAGGGTGGGCTTCACCTTGTTGACAGTATCATTTTCATTAATAAAACCACATCTGTTCCTAATGTTCAGTCGTTTGACAGTGCCAAGGACTCTGGTATCAACAACTTTCTTTTCTGTGTCTCTAGTAATTGTGACAGCTGAGGAGAGGTGTCCTGAAGTACTAGCTGAAGCACTTTGGTTGGTACCTATTGCCTCTAGGCCTCAGATCACACAGCTCCAGGCAGAGAGAAGACCAGAATCCAAGTCTTCCTGATTCCAAGTCCAGTGCACCGTCCATCTCAGGCTGCCTCTCCTAATGACAATAATAGAATGAAAATTCCCAGCTTTTAACTAAGAGGAATTGGCCACAGATGGACTGCTTGGGTGGCTGATAAACCCAAGTCTTTAAAAAGATTGAAGACAAGAACTGATCGATTGAGCTTTTTACAGTTAGAAATATAGCCAGGGGTAGGGTATGCTACAGTCAGCTTGTCAAATTTGTAGTGTGAGCATTTACACCAGCTTCAAATCAGGGTTTGGTTTATTGTTTTGTTGATTATCTAGACTTAAAAAAGTGATGGAGGAAATATTAATAATGCAGATTAACCTTAAAAGTGTTTTGGAGAGCTGGTTGTTAAAACATTTATCAGCACTCCTGAGTGTAACCAGGAACTAGGGTAGAAAAAAGTTCTGTACTCTATGTTTTAGGCACAAGCTTCCCATAAACAATTTTATTAATTAAATTTTTCTAATCTAAGCATTTTGGGTTTATAGAGAGACAGAAAAATCCAAAAATGGACAGAACTTCCTTATACCTTTGAAAATCTTTGTAGCATAAGCCATTTTGGAATTACAATTTATAATATTCTCAAACAACAGACAAAATTCCATATTCAAGTTTAGAATTTAGGTAACAGCCTCAGAACAATATTTAAAATGCGAGCATACCCTAGAGAATAATTTTCTTAACACCATTGAATCCTTCAACCACTCCCTCTGAGGATTTTTCTTCCCACCTGTCAAAAGGGAGATGCTTAACTAAAGTAATGAGGAAGACAGGTACCCTAAATCAGTTCAGGGAGGAGTCCTTCTTGGGCTAATGATGAGTCAGGGGCCCGGGGGATGGGTTAGAAACTGGTTTGTGGTTGTTCAGTCCGTTATGAATCATCGGTTGTGTCTGATCCTTCATGGCCCCATTTAGGGTTTTCTTGGCAAAGATATTGGAGTGGTTTGTCATTTCCTTCTCCAGTCCATTTTACAGATGAGGAAACTGAGGCAAAAAAAAAGAGTTAAGTGACTTGTCTAAGGTCACATGGCTAATAAGTATCTGAGGCCAGATTTGAACTCATAAAGATGAGCCTTTCTGCTTCCAAGCCCAGCACTCTATCTACTGCACCTTAGCTTTCTCGGAAACTGATTAAACCTTCAACAAGAATCATATGAAAAGATTTCTGTGCAAAATATTGTTTTCCCAGAATACTGATTAAGTATTGATAAGTATTTCTCATTCCAATGGGAACAAAGACTTTAGACTAAAGTACTATCCCATATATTATTTTGTACTATGTATCCTAAAAAAGAAAAAGCTGGAGGGAGGCACTCAATCCCCTTCCACACTACCATTCTGCTTATATTGCTATGCATTCACATACTTGTCCAAATTATGAGATTTGAAGCATTGAGAATCTGGTTACATCCATTCCATCAGACACATCTAGCCAAAGGATCCTCTCTTTCACTTTGCAAGCCACATAAATGCGGTCATTTAAATCAGCCACACTGCAATCCAAACAGACTCCGAAGATAGCTCAAAGCATAATTTATGCATGGGCTCTGTGCTAGGCAGATGCCGGGCCCTTTGAGAAGCCAGGAGATTGTTTTATTGAACATTTCAGAAAATTTGCTGAATGCAAGTGGAGTGCTGATATGATTGCTTTTGGTAGCTGTGGCTCTAATGGTCTATCAATGATTAAGCAAAGGGACTGTGAACCAAGCTTCTTATATACCTGATAGCATTAGTGACTCCCTATACAGTGGATGTCATATTAAAAGTACCAGTCTTGGAGTCACGAGGCCTGGGATTAAGTGCTGGCCTAGACACTAAGTGACTCTAAAAAATCATATAATGTAAGTTTCCTCATTTATAAGCTATGAAAATAATACAATCACAAATTAAGAGCTAAAAGGGAATTTAGATGCCCCTGAGTAAAGCCTCCTAATTCTAAGAAACCGAGTCAATGAGTAAGTGATCTCCCCATGGTCACACAGCAAGTATGTATCTAAGGCAGAATCTGAATCCAGTACTTACTGATTCTAGGCACTATCCACTACACAACATTGCCTCACAGCCTCACAACATTGTTGTGAGCAAAATATTTTGTAAACTTGAAATCCTTTTAGAACAAACAATAGTAGCGCCTGAGTTTAAGACACTCAGACATTTGTTAGCTGTATGACCCTGGGCGAGTCACTTAACATCTGTTCACCTCAGCTTCCTCACCTCCTAAGACCAAATGAGATAATCATTGTAAAGTGTTTAGCACAACACCGGGCACATAGTAAATGCTATATGTGTTAGCTACTATTACTGTTACTATTTAAAAACACAAATTGTTGTTAAGATGTGCCTATATTTGTTAACAACTGGCTTATCTCCATTTCCATACAATGAGCATGTTGTCAAACCCTCCATTACAAAGTCTAGTTGGGTTTTTTTGTTTGTTTATTTGAGTGCTTTCAGGTTGCTAATACAAAGCACCATGGGAACCATAATCTCTTAAGCAGAGAAAAGAAATCTGAAGTCCATTGCTATACTATTCATGAGAACATTGGGTGGGGTGATTCTCATCATCTTCGCATGAAAATTAGCACAATGAATCTTATTCAAGTGGATTTGGTTGTCTTTAACCAGGCAAAACAGCAGTTAGACTGCTGGACTTGCAGTTAGGAAGACACAAACTCAAATCCCTTCTCAGATACATACTGGCGGTATGGCCGTAGGCCATAATCTCTGCCAGCCTCAGGTTTCCTTATCTATAAAATGGGAATTTAATTGTACCCACTTCCCATACTTGTGAGGATCAAAATAGACACCCTATGGAAAGCACGTTTCAAACCTTAGAGTTCTATAGAAACGCTAGCAATGATTATGAAGGATTATTTCACATTCTAGCTATGCTTTGGCTTGGCACCGTTGACCATGGCCAATGGCCCAATGTTTCCAGTCCTCTGTCCTGTCAAAGAAGTGCCACCCAGAGTTTGGGCAACCTTCCCTTTGTTTTATAATCCCCATTTTGGGCCTTAGACATAGGTGTCCCAAGCTTCCTGAGAGCAGGAACTTCGTCTTCTTCTGTTTCCCCACATTGCTGGACACATCGCTCAAGAGAAAACTCATTGTACTGAACCTCCACTGGTGCAAGAGGAGTTGGGAGTCTTCTAAGTGCTGTGGCTGTTTCACTGGATAAAATGGGATGAATCATTTATGTGTATGCTTCTCCCCCTCTCTGTTTTTTCACTTTTAGATGTTTTAAGATGAATATATGGATATATAAAGAATAATATTACTTGTAAATATTACTCTTTGTGGCCCCTTTTGGGATTTTCTTGGCAAAGATCCTGGAGTGGTTTACCATTTCCTTCTCCAGCTCATTTTATAGCTGAGGAACTGAGGCAAACAGGGTTAAATGCCTTCTCCAGGGTCATATAACTAGTAAGTGTCTGAGGCCGGATTTGAACTCAGGTCTTCCTAACTCCAGGTCTGGTGCTCTATCTACTGCGCCACTTTGAGCCTCTCAACAACTCCGAGAGGTAGATGTTATTATTAACACCATTTTACAGATGAGGAAACTGAGGCAAACAGGGTTAAGTGACTTGCCCAGCATCACACAGCTAGTCTCTGAGGCTAGATTTGAACTCAGTTCTTCCTGACTCCAGGCCTGGACCTGTATCTACTGAGCCACCTAGCTGCTACAAATATATGCCTTGTAAATATGTTATAATATTATTATTGCAAGTAACATTATTGTAAATATATTACTATGTTATATGTAAATGTTATATGTATGTTATATGTAAATATTATATGTTATATGTAAAATGTTATATGTAAAAATATAGTAAATTTCACTTTAGCAAATGACCACAACTGAAATTAGGCTTTAAGCCTGAACAAATAGCATTCACATATAAGTAAATTCTATATAGAAATCTCTATTTTTCTACCAGTTATTGGGACATGTGAAACTAATTTCCACAAGTCACTGATTGATAGTAAGAAATTCACAGTACAAGGGGGTATTCATAACTCTCTTAAAGAATGCAAACACCTCTAAACATAGCTGTCTTCAGATTAACATGCAATGAGACCCAGAGATTTGGTAACAGATTTTTTAATGGTTAAAAAAATAGTCAAAACAAACCAAAACTTTCCATCAATAAAATGAAAACCAACATCATCGCCTTTTCATATGGCACACTTGTATCTTCACTTGTAAAAGGCACCACATGTTAACATAATGGAGAAACTTAAAAAAAATTCATCCAATTTCCACAAATTCTTTTTTTTAATATAAGTAAATGTATTTTTAAGGCAGGTATTTTATGTGCAAAACAGAACAGGAAAAAAAACTCACATTAACATTACACGGTCTTACACAATCTTCTTTTTTTCCACACAGTGAAACAACTGTGTGTCAACATAGTCACAATACAGTACAATGAAGACAGTGTCTTCCTTAACAAAGCCTAAACAGAATGATGAAAAAGTCAGCCACTTTCACATCTTTTTTTTGGCCATCACAGACTTCTCACTCGTCCTTAAAATTACTCATTTTTCCTCATTTCTTCTTTAAGAAATGTCCATATTAATTTATTCACTATGTCAGGTTGATCTTGCTGAAGCCAGTGGCTGGCTTCAGACAAAATTGTCAGCCTGAAATGGCTCTTGACATATATCCTTGTGACTTCAGCCATCTCCACATCCATAAATGCATCTCTTTCTCCCCATAAGAGCAATGTTGGAGTGGTCACCTTATGATACTTTAGCGGCAGGCAGCTGTGAAGAAAAGATGCAGGGGCTTACAATGCATCCTCAAAATTAATACACCATCTTTTCTAATGTGGCAGGATGCGCTCTCCTGGCAAACTGACCTGTGTATTCAATTAAGATTCTCTCTCTAAAAAAGGATCCTGGAAATACTAAGAGATAACATTTGTATGAGACTTTTAAGGGTTACAAAGTGCTTTGTACCTTGTATTATATCATTTGAGCCTTTAAATAACCCAGTGTGGTAGGTGTCATTATTATCCCTGTTTTGCAGATGTGGAAACTGAGGCCAAGAGATATTAAGGTACTTGCTCTAGATTCGCATAGCCGGTATCTAAGATAAGATTCAAAATCAGGTCTTCCTGACTCTTAGTGGTTAGCTGAATTTAAATTTGATTCTTGTTTGATAATCCATTAAGAAGATTCATTTACTTAAAAAAAAAGATGTATAAGAACTCCTGAATGGTGGGATGAAAGCGAGTTCTGATCTGTTTCTCTGTAACTGTTATTGTTCAGTCATACACGTCACATCCGACTCTTTTAAAACCCCATTTGGGGTTTTCTTGGCAAAGATACTGGACTGGTCTGCCATTTTCTTCCTCCAGCTCATACTACAGATGAGGAAACTGGGGCCAACAGGGTTAAATGACTTGCTAGTAAGTCACACAGCTAGTAAGTGTCTGAGGCCAGATTTGAACTCAGGAAGGTGAGTTCTCCTGACTACAGATCTGGTGCTCTATTCACTTCACCACCTAGCTGCCAAAAATAATCGTCCCACAAAGAGACTATTGTTCAGTCATAACCAACTCTTCATGACCCCTCTTTGGGATATTCTTGGCAAAGATACTAGAGCAGTTTGCCCTTTCCTTCTCCAGCTCATTTTATAGATGATGAAACTGAGGCAAACAGGGTTAAGTAACTTGCCCAAGGTCACACAGCTAGTAAGTGTCTGAGGCCAGATT
Source organism: Phalanger gymnotis (assembly GCA_028646595.1). NCBI lineage: Eukaryota > Metazoa > Chordata > Mammalia > Diprotodontia > Phalangeridae > Phalanger > Phalanger gymnotis. The sequence goes on along the minus strand of CM053626.1, from coordinate 306,502,245 downwards.
TGAACTCAGAAAGATGAGTCTTCCTGACTCCAAGCCTGGTCTGCTATCCACTTCACCACCTAGCTGCCCTATAACTGTATTTAGTTTTTAATGCTTGTAAATAAATCTGAGATTTTTTTTTAGAGTGAACATCTGAGCTCAGAAAATTCCTTATGTATTTAACAAAGCTTAATAACCTTTCTCATCATATTTAATATTTGTTTCTACTAATAATATCATTCTATTCAAGTAAACATCTATCTTATGCCATGTTAGCTGATTGGCTATTGCACACCCACACTGTGTAACACAGGAAGGAGGGGAATGATGACCTCATGGTAATAGTAATGGTCTTCCCTCCATAAATAAGGATATAAATCACTCCTTTCATGTGACAGAAAACATGCAGATTTGTATGACTTCCCTGAACTGTTAGCAGCAAGTGACAGGGACTGGAGTTTCCCCCTTCCATGACAAATAAGCTGTAAATTCCCACTTTCTTAGATGAAAATAAATAAGGTAACTGAATTTCAAACATAAAGTTTCCATTGTTCCTAGTAAAAGACACAAAGACATAAAAAGCAAAGCAGACCAATAAACCAAACCCATGCAACTGGATTCCCCCAAAGACTAGAAAAACATGGAGCTCCTCTCGCTTGTCCTTGAGGTGAAACCTTGGATCTCCAGAATTCAACTGGAATATTTTGCGCAGCCAAAAGACACTGACCTGAAGATATTTCGGAAATGGTTAATTGGGCCTGTCAATGCTCCAGGTTGAGAAAACACATAAACATAAGCTTCAAGATCTTCTGGGGTTAATCTGCACCCTTTCTTTCCAATGCCAGTCCTCTGGCTAGTAAATAAATGTTTCAGAGCCTATGGTAGAGAAAAGGTGAGTCCTTAATACACTGTACCATAAATCCAATCATTGCTTTCGGATGGAAGGTTGAGGTGGAGGCAGCTATCCAGTATGTCCTCCCTCCTCTAGACAGGTCAGTCACTATCCTCACCTGCCCCACATTCACTGATGTCTTTGCTTTTGCTACTTTTCCCATATGTGCAACCAAATTCGAGGAGGCCCATAACCATGAAACTTTGCTTGAATCAATTCAATTCAGCCAATATTTATTAAGCAGCTTCCATATGCAAAGGTGATTTTGCTAGGTACTGGGGATACAAGGAGTTTCTCTCAAGGAGTTTACATATTCTTAGGGAAACATAATGTGTAAATGGTTAAGCATAATATAAGATAGGGTGTGATGAGAGCTCTAGGAATAGTTGAGAAAGGAGAAAACACTAGTAGCTGAAGGATTCAGGTAAGAGAAGTTATTTTGCTATTATATTAATAACCAATTATCGAATTGGAATTCAGGCTTTTTTCCTCCATTTCTTCATTAAGGCCCAGCTCTCGTTAAAAAGTCAGTCTCTGAAGGACATGACTGATTGCCCTTAGCCCTCAAAGAGCATGCTCTTCAATCTTAGGAGGGACCCCACCCTCTTGAGAGAGACCTCACCTCCCCCATCCCAACCCCCGACCCAACTATGAGACCTAACTTTTGTATAAACAGAATACAGTCTGGGTGAGTTCTTACCCTGGGGAAAGGAGCCCCTGTCCTTGGACCCCTCCATTAGAGTTTAGGAGAAAACCAACCAGAGTGGATTCCCCTGTCCAGATGGCTGGAGGCAGCTGATTCTCATGATCAAGCCATGTTCTCAGCAGGAGGAGTGGAAGACTTTTAGTCCACCTCCTCATTAAATGTTGACCAATCAGGGTTGATTTTCACTTGTCAAAGGAATTCCCTTTCAGAAGGGATTTAAGGCTTTCAGGATTTCCATTAGGCATCTTTGGTTACTGAGAGAAATTACTGACCATATATTGATTGCCAGGTAGTCTAATTAATAAATTGATTGTTAATTACCCAGAAACTCTGTTTCTTGAGGTTTTTCATTCATCACACCAGCATTGGGCCTTGAAAAAAGAATTAGGAACATAGGGGGTAGAGATTCATTCATTTAATAAATATTTATTAAGCACCTACTCAGTAATGGTCATCGTGAGGGAAGGAGGGGGTGCATTCCAAGATCAATGCAGAGAGGAAGGTGATGGAATATTCAGTTTGAGGAACATCTAGCAGTCTAGTTTGTAGGGTACAAAGAATACAGAGAGGAGTATAATGTGAAATAAGGCTGAAAATGGAGCTTGATGCTAAATTGTGTAGGAGTCTGCAGGATCTGAATTTTATGTTAGAGGTAATAAGGGGATGCTGAAGACTTTTGAGCAGAAGAGGGACATGGCCAGACCTTGACCTTGAGATGATTTTGACAGCTATATGGAGGATGGTTTGAGGAGAAGAAAGACTGAAAGCCGAGAGGCTAATTAGAGGGCTATTTGAATAGTTCAGATGGGAAGTAATGAAGCCTGAACTTTTATGACAGATTTTCAGTTTGAGAGAAAAAGGGATAAATGTGAGAGATGTCATGGAAATAGAATGAACAAAGCCTGTCAAGGGAGTGTATGTAATCGGTGAAAGAGGGGGAGGTCGAGGGTGACTGAGCTTTAAAACTTGGGTGCCAGGCTGTATGGTAAGTGCAGGATGAAGAGACAGGGTGACCAGGTGGAGGTTTCCAGCTGGGGGTGCTGGGCTGGAGTTCAGGGGAGAGATTGGGATGAGATACACAGATTTGGGAAGCATCTGCCTCAAGGTGATAAGTGAACACAAAGGAAGAGGTGAGAGAAATAAGGGAGAAAGAAAAGAGAAGGGGCCCAGGACAAAGCCTTGGAGAACACCTATGCTTAGAGAAGGCTTGAGGAAGATACTAAACAAATACAGGAGATGAAAATGAGAGAGAAATAGTGAGAATAATGGTGCCTACTATTTGTTGTGAGGATCAATTGAGATTCTATATACAAAACACTTTGCAAACTGTCAAACTGTATATAAATGCTGACTATGATCATCAGTATTGCTGTGGTTGCTGTTGTCATCATTATCATCATCATCTTAAAAGGAGTATTCGGACAGGTTAAAGGAGAAACATGGAAGCGCATATCTCAGAAGCCAAAGGAAGAGTGTCGGGAGGAAGGAAGTGGTCAAGACAAGATCAGGCAAGTCAACAAGCATTTGTTAATGGTTTCCTATGTTCAGGGCACTGTGCTAAATGCTGGGGATATAAATAAGAGCAAAAAGAGGAAGACAGCCCCTGCCCTTGTGGGAGGTGGGAGTGGATTATTGACAACATACTGAAAGGAGACAAAGATGGGGCCAGGGAGGACCTCAAGAAAGTCAACAATACAGAAGCAAGGTCGGGAAGGCTGAGGAAAGGCCAGTGAATTCTGAAATTAAGAGGTCATTGGTAACTTTTGAGAAAGCCATTTCATTGGAGCAGTTAGATTCAAAAGCCAGATCTAAAGGGGTTGAGCAGCGAGTGATGGGTAGTAGGCTCAACAAGTCAAGAAAACATTCCACATTTGGCCCCTAAATTGAGGAGAGACCTAGGATCACCACAAGCCCAGCTCTGATGAACGTGAGTGCTGCACTCAGCTGGAGGTAATCAATCTCCCCATGTGGATTCTGGATCATGGGCGCTCTATTCTGTGCCAAACTGGCTGACCACAGGGTAAAGAGAAAGACTTTTGCCTGGCTGCTGACATAGAACTGGGTTAGTGTTAAAAAGAAAAACACCCAAGAACGTAAGTGAGTCCTTTTTCCCTGCCTGTGGTGAGCTTGGAAGATGAGCTACAGGAAAAATTCTGTGGGTGGGGGAAGGAGCTATTTCCTGGGAAGCCACAGGGAACACACAGCCCTGCTCTTGTTGAGAGAAAGGCAAGAGAGCTGCTTTTGTTCTTTCTAAGGGAAAGAAGCATCTTCCAGGCTGTGGCCTTGGGAGCTCCTAGAGGGCAAGAGAGAAGATCCAGAGATCCAGAAGATGGAGTCCATTCCAGATTGTGTAGACAGCTGAGCCCCAGGAAGAATGAAGTCCCAACTGACCTGCCTGACTGTGGCAAACCAGAGAATGCAAATCAACAAGCAATAACCATTTATTAAGGACTGAGGTTATATAGGGGAGAGTGTGCCCCAGAAAATTAGGGGCAAATGTTTGGACTTCTGTTCTTACTCTATCTTCTTAGTAAATATCCCTTTGTAAAAGCTAATTAATGTTAATTGGTTAAGTGATTCTGGGGCTTAAATCACTGTGGAGAATTGATGGTATTGATGATAAGAGGTAGCTAGGTGGTACAATGGATAGAGCCTGGGGTCTGGAGCTGGGAATTTCTGAATTCAATCCAGCCTCAGACACTTACTAGTTGTGTGGCAAGTCACTTAACTTCTGTTTGCCGCAGTTTCTTCAACCGTAAAATAATAATTGTACCTACTTCCCAGGATTGTTGTGTGGCTCAAATGAGATAATATTTATAAAGCACTTAGCCCAGTAACTGGCACGTGGTAGACGCTATAAATGTTAGCTATGGTGATGATGATATAAGGGATTTATTAATTGTTACTAGAAGTTGATATTGGGAAGAACATAACACAGTGGGGCATCAAATAGATATCGTTAAAGAAGGGCATCCTCAGCCTCTCAGAGGAACCCCTAGAAACCTGAAGGAGATGTAGCCTTGCTCTGGGGACCTGACTTCCTAGTTTGCACCAGAATAAGGATCCCCAGAGCCCTAAGGCTACAAAGAGAATGAACCTAATGAGTCGTTTTAAAGGAGAGTAGATCCTTGGGCATGTTTATAGGTAGGGAAAGAGCTAGTAAATAGGAACTGATTAAAAAAAGAGAGAAGGAATGATGAGGCAAGCTCCCGAAAAAGGTAATTCCAATCAACATTTACTATTTCTCTACCTGACTATCCAAGGTACTTACTGATTCTGTCCAATTTAACACTTTATGGTATAATGTTTTATATTGTTTTTGAATTGTTTTAAGCCTAATTATTTCATGTTTGTAAATATGACACGGTGGCATCATTTCAGCATGTTATAAACAAGCACGTTGGTGATCATCTTTCTGGAGTCCTTTGCCCGCTGAGGCCACCTCTTTCTCTGTCTCTCCTCTTACCATCCCCTGACCTCCCTGCCATCCCTTCTCCTTCCCCAACATGAACTTGACAGTCCCTGGCTTTCTATGTGGGCAGTTCAAATGCCAGCGCATGCCAAGTGTCTAGAATAATGACATGTTTTTAAAGGCTTTCTGCATGATGCGGACAGTCATGAATAGAGGCATTGGAATGTTACTGAATGAGGGCTGTTACCTAAAATATAGAAAACAGAAACCCGGAAAATAAACATAGCAATTAGAAAGGCGAAATCTTTAAATCATATAGGAAAATTCCTATTGCCCGTGGGTGTATTTTTTTAAGAGCCAAATTTGATTAAAATCTTTCTCAGGAACATTAATAATTGCATTTATATAGGCTTACCTTGAAGTCATTTATGGTGAACATGAATTCTGGGAACCATGGCATTTGAAAGAAGAAGTAGTAACCAGATCTGATCAGCTGTGAAGGGTGCCAGAGGATGTATTCTGAAACCAAAATGCCCAGGAATTAAGAGCAAAAATTGATGATTTGGGGAGAAAAATGACTGGACAAATAAACTGAGTTAAGATTATAAGGAAGCTAATCAATCAATTAGCCTTTATTGAATACCTACTATGTGTCAGGCACTGAGTTTAGGTTCTGGGGATGTAAATGTAAATTTAGGGAGTGCCAATATATAAGAAATGTTAATATGGATAATCCCTAAACAGTTATAAATACAAAAAGTATTTACAATAGACACTAGAACTTTATCATAACGCTCTTTGCTCTAGAGAGGAATTTAATATGAGGTAGGTCCATCTTAGGCCATATTCTGAAGGAATTTTAAAAATAATAATAGCATTTATACAGCACTTTAAGGTTTGCAAAGTGCTTTTACGTATGTTATCCCAACCCAATGAGGTAGGTGATATTATTATCTCCATCTTACAGATGAAGAGATTTAGGCTTAAAGAAATCAAGGAACTTGGCCAGGGTCACACAACTAGCAAGTATCTGAGGCAAGGTTGGAATTCATGTCTTCCTGATTGTCTCCACAGTCAATACTCTAGTTACTTCATCACTTATGGTTAACCTAAATTTTGCTAATGAAATATCAAAATGGCCTTCTTCCATGATGATTTCGTCTCATGTCATGCTTCTTATCCTATCCAGCCACCTACCTGGCCATTTTCTTGCCCACTCTCCTGCCTCGAGCATATACCCATTACACTCACCCCAGATTTCCACCTCTTGCTCTGGGAACAGAATCAAATCCATACTACCATTGCGTCTGAAAAGGGCTTCTCAATGGACCCACCCAACGGCTCTCTTCACCATCCATATGACTTTCCAAACTAAAACATCCTTCCCTGGACTCTGGTCTCATATCCGTGTAGCCTCCCTATATTAGAATATAAGCTCCTCGAGGGCAGCGTTTATCTGTATGTTTCCCTGGGCTTAGTGTAGTTCTTGGCACACAAGAAGTTCTGAGAAAGATTTTTCATTGATTCATTAATATGGCCCCATTGTCTGGATCATAAAAAAGTGAACAGTAAAGTCGTAAATGTCTTAGTGATATATTTTTACACTTCTTTTTAACAGCAGTATGTTAGATGTTCAAAGAATTCACAAAAACCTCTGAGAAAATCAGGGATACACATTGTGAAGACCAGATGTTGCAGGGGATGGGGAGGGGAAGGTCAGATACTGCCCAATCTCATGTTAATCTGTACAATGTCATCCCTGAAATTCATGCAGTCTGGGCCTCAGCCCAAGAAGAGCTGCATTCTGCCTCTTAAGTTCACCGTCAAGGTGACTCAACACTGTCTCTAGGGACATACGGGAAGGTAATTATTTGTTGTTATTGTTCAAAAGGTTTCCATAGTGTCATACGACGGAAGAAGGAGAGTGGGGAGGGAATTGAGAGGCCACCAAATCAAATGCTCTCCTTTTACAGGTGAGGAACCAAAAGTCCAAGGAAGATGGACCGTGGAGGGGAAGTGGCTTGGCAAGGCCACACAGAGAATGAGTGCTCAGAAGCAGAGTTTGAACCCAGGTCCTCTGATTCTGGAGCCATAATGTCTAGCTTTTAGTTAATATACCCCTTGTCACAATTAATATAAGGATATATTTGCTATTTAGGAGTTGTATAACTGCAGGTACCATATGGCTTTTGTGAATGTAATTGACATTGCTCATTGGAGAATGCGTTCATGCCTGCTCATATTTTTGCGTAGTTAGAATGAGAAATTGAGGACCTTTCTCCCCAATGTTAGGATTGTGGATTAGGAATTTCTCCCCTGTGGAACCTTCTCCCTGGACATAAGGTCGCTCGAGCTGTGCAGGGTATGTGTTTGACACATCCAGTCTAAGTGACTTTAAGGCCTCGTCTCACTCGATCTGGATAAGTGAGGCATTATCATATTAAGTTTGTTCTATAAATCTCTATTTCGTGAGATGCTCCGGCAAGATGCTTTAGCAATATCTCTATTTGGTGACATGATTAGAGATCTCAGCATAATTAAGGGAAGAATGTGTACTAGTAGGTAAATTTACAGAGTTCTGTAAGGTTTGCAAAGCACCATCTGAACAGGACCTCATCTGTTCCTCACAACAACTCTATACCCATTTCACAGATGAGAAAACCAAGGCTGAGTTGCTCAGGGTCACATGGCAGGGTAAGTGTCTGAAGCAGTATTTGAAATCTAGTCTTCCCGTCTTGAAGTCCAACATTTTGTCCACTATAGCACTTGGCTGCCTTCATGATAGAATGGTTGGCAAATGGTAGGGAGAAATAGATTGCTGAACACATCCTTTGATGCTCATATTGACTCAGGCTGTGCCCTAGTTCTTATCGACAGAAGAGTTCTGGAAACATCGCCGACTGTCATTTTAGTTGAACTGATTGGCCAGCTGTCTCTTTGGCAGAATAAACTGAACAAAAAAGACTTCTGGGTCAACTGGGCAAATATGGAGATGGTTCAATATGAAGTTATGGATGAAAAGGTCTCTGAGAATGACTGTCAGGGTAGCTCAGTTCTAAAACTTGAATTATCTGCTGTCTGGTTGAGGGATTAGAGGGGTTCTGCTTGGTCCCAGAGGGCAGACCTAGGGACAATGAGAAGTTTCAGAGGGACTAACTTAGGCTTGGTATAAGGGAAAATTTCCTAATAATTAGCGCTATCCCAAAATGAAATGGGTTTCATGGGCAGGTAATGGGTTCTCCCTCATCGGCCATCTTTGAGCAAATCCTGGATTATCATTTGTTGGGTATGCTGGGGGGGTGGAATTCTTATGAGTGTGGGTTGGATTTCAGGGGTTCTTAACCATCTTTTGGGCCTGGACCTCTTTGGAAGTCTAAGGAAGCCTATGTCCCTGGGGACAGTGTTGAGATCCCTTCTCAGAATTATGTCCTTAAATGCATCAAATAAGGATTACAAAGGAAGCCAATTATATTGAATTAGGGTTTCAAGTGATTACTTAGTACAGAGCCTGGCACATAGCAGATGTTTAATAAATGTTTGTTGACTTCACTTAAAAGTTATTATTTTTTTTTAAAAAACTCAATTTAATAGATCATAGACCTAGTGAAATCTCTGGTCGATGGCCATTGAGGTACCTTCTGACTCTGAGGTTCTGTGATTCCTTGGCCCTGTTTCTAATATTGCAGGGTTAAGACAGATAGATATCTGCACAACTCAAATTGTATGTTTATAATGTAGCAAAATCTCTATTCAGGGATCATTTCTAGAGTAGTTACTCAGGTATATTCCCCCATCTCTCCCCTGCCCCGAACCTTAAAATTTTCCATTTTTCTTCTCTTGGTTTATTTTAAGGAAGGCGAGAAAGCCAAGATGATTTTTTCTGTGCACAATTTGCATGTTGTCCAAGCCCCCCATTTCCCATAGTAACAGGAGTTCTGAATTTAGATTGT
>CM053626.1:306470806-306488306 GCA_028646595.1 Phalanger gymnotis | reverse complement strand
ACAGAATTTATTCTAAAGAAATGAAATTTTATTACTCAGAGTCAGAAGGACTGGGTTCAAGTCCTGGCGTTGTGATCTTGTGGAAATAACTTTCCATCTCTAGGTCTCTTTTTCGTCATCTGGGAAATGGTGAGTTTGGACTAAATAATAGCTCAAATATATATTGTGCACTAAGGTCTGCAAAGTGCTTTACATGTATTATCTTAAGAGTGCCCTGAGGTAGGTAATACAGGTATTATCATTTGTTTTACAGATAAGGAAACTGACACTCAAATTATGTGACTAAATGATCTCTGTGGTCCCTTTGCTAAACTAGGCTAATAAGATGTTGCTAAATAAAGATTCCATAGGGATTGTTTTTTAATGAATGAATAGTGGAAAATACTTGTTTGTAAATGAGGACCTCTAAACTGTTTTTAAACCCTTTGATTCTTTAAGATAAATTCAATTGTCCCCTTTGAATTCCTGTTCACATGAGTGATTCACTTAGCAAAAGGAACAGTGCTACCTATATCTATATCCATAATGATGCTGCTCACATACCTAAAGAGTCTAAAATATCTTTAATGTCCACAACAATGCAGTCCAACTTATAACTCTCTTGATGAGAGGGAGCATCTGTTTCTCCATAGCCTCTCAAATCCAAAGCTATGACTCGATATTCACTTTTAAATTCCCGTAATTGGTGGCGCCAAGAGTACCTGTGTCGGAAAGAGAAATTAAACGTAGGAGATGAAGTTACCACTATGGTATATTAAATACTACAGAATTTCTAAGTGAAAAACCATAAACTCATATATCATTTGAGAGGAAGAAAAAGACTAACCAGCATTTCCATGATGTTTTAAAATTTGCAAAATGCATTATAAATATTATCTCATTTGATCCTTGTAACAATGCTCTCTGGTAGGTAGTATAATCATTCCCACCTTACAGATGAGAGAAATGAGGCCAACTGTGGTTGAGGAACAACTAGCAAGTTTGTGAAAAGATTTGAACTCAGGGCTTCCTGAATCCAGGTCCAGAGGTCTATCTGCAGTGTCTCCTAGTGGCCGTCAACAGAAATAGAAGTGATGTGTCAGCAAGCAGAGAAGTGATGTTTGAGACAGAAACACTAATTTTCCTCATCAGATAAGAACACGAGGTCTCAGATCTGGAAAAGACTGTAGCGGTAACCTGGTCCAACACCTTCATGGTACGGATGAGGAAACTGAGCCCAGGAGGGCTGATGTGATTTGTCCAGAGGCAGACATCTAGTAAATGCAAGAGCCAGACTTTGAAACGGGGCCATCTATGCCTCAAAGAGCATTTCTTTTTACTCTCTGCCAAACTGAGCTGTCCTTGTTGTCAAAATCACCTTTCTCTTCTATTTTCACATACTCTGATGCTATCAATCTGCGGAGCATTAAATGAATGATGAAGCTAAGCTACAGCTGATGTGGTCACATTATTTATTTCTAGGGATAATTAAAAGATTTCATGATGACAAAAAATGAGACTGAAGACAGATTGGAGAAATTGGCCGAAGCCAATTGTCTAGACCAGCAGAAGATTGTCTTTCTCTTTCAATGCAAGATCGTGTGATTGACCTGAGACCATCTACTTATTTCCCTGAAGAAGCACACTTTACTCACCTTATGCCACTGTAGAATAGGGCCCCATTTTTAGCAGTAACAGCTTAGTAATGGATGAAACACTCTAAAGATAAAAGAAAACCACCAATTACCATAGAAATATTAAAATTATAAAAGTTAGAGATAAACCTCTGCTTACTAAAGTTTAAATCCTCCTATGGTAATGATTTCAAATAAAGAATAGAAGTGAAATAAATGTTGGGGGGACTAAACTAAAAATTATTAATGAAAGAAGAGTCTGAAAGATTTTATGAAATCCAGAGATCGATGGAATTTCAGTCTAGATGAGAAAAAAAGTTTGTGGTAAAAGTTAGCCTAGAAGAATCGCAGAAGTTCTTAATCAAAAAGGGACATTTGAAAGCATCAAGATGAACCATCTCATCTGACAGACGAGGAAACTGAGGCCCAAAGAGCAGATGATTTTCCTTAGGTGGGGGCAGGGGACCAGCAAAGATCTCCTGCAGAAGATGGCATTTCAGCTGAATCTTGAAGGAAGCGAAGGAAATTATAAGGTGGAGCTGAGTAAGGAGAGCTTTCCAGGCATGGGGGACAACCACAGGCAAAGGTGCCAAGATGAAAGAAGATTGTCATGTACTAAGAAAAAGCAAATAAGCTGGTATGCTTGTATTGTGGGGTATGTGGAGGTGAGAAAAGAGTAAGAATATGGGAAAGCTAAGAAGGTACTTGATTGTTTGTTGTTGTCTAGTCAATTAGTTGTGTCTGACTCTTTCTGATCCCATTTGAGGTTTTCTTGGCAAAGGTTACTGAAGTGGTTTGCTATTTCCTTCTCCAGCTCATTTTACAGATGAGAAAACTGAGGCCAACAGGGTTGAGTGACTTGCCCAAGGTCACATAGCTAGTAAGTGTTGGAGACTGCATTTGTATTCAGGCCCTCCTGACTCCAGGTCTGGCACTGTATTTACTGTGCCACCTAGCTGCCCTGTGTATCCGGTTGTTAAGACCTTTAAATGCTCCTTCATATTTTATCCTAGAGGTAATGGGGACCCCCTGGAGTTTAATTGGGGGTCGTCTGTATGTCTATGTGAAATAGTCTGAACTTCATTTTAGAAAAATTGCTGTATGGAAGATGGACTGGAGAAGATGAGGCATGGCAACTGATTAGAAGTCAAATGTCATAGTTCAGGCTGTGTGAGTGAAGAGGAGGTTGATGAGAGATGTAGAGGGTAGAGAAGTTAAAAACAAGATCTGACAATGGATTAATAAAGGAGGTGAATGAGGATGAGGAAAGGGGGATATTGAGGTTATAAGCCTGGGATTGTTGGGTTGTCTTCCCTCATTAGAATGTTCGCTCTCTGAAAGCAAGGACTCTCATTGCTTTTCTGTGTTTGTGTCCCCAGTATTCATACATTCGCACTAACATGAAGGCATTAAGTATAAGACTGACATTTAGATTTATGACTGTTATGACAGCTGATATCCTCCCCTCATTATACTCCCTCTACTGATAGAGAAGATTGGAGATTTAGAATGTTATAACTCAAGTGGCAATTTAAGGAAAGACTAGTTTGAAAGACAAAGCTCATCCTAGGACACCAATCCATCAGTAGCTAGGCACCAGTTCATTCTTTTCAGTGTCTTACAGTCAAACACACAGAACAAAAAAGTCCTGCAAGGAAACTTTGTTATCTAGAAACGAGGTGAGCAATATATGCCTACCCTAGATAAACAGCCTTGGCTAGAAACAGGCCTTCCATACACAACTCTCTACACCAAGAATGCCAGGTCTGACAGACCCTCAGCAAAGGAAAGGAGTGAGGGTGAGGGGAAGGGAGGCCAAGTCTGAATGATGACCAGCAAGACTTCAAGTTCCCTAGGGAAGTCTGATAGTTCTTGCCTACCTCCCGGCCGGCTTTGCATCCAGGACAGGGCAGAGCTGCTGTCTAGCCTAGGCAGTAACAGCTGTGATGTCTGGGCAGTCCGTTTCCCTGCACTAATGAAAAGTTGGAGGCACATAGTACCTTGGCAGTGTCAGCACCACGGCCAGCGATCTGTCTAATGGTGGGGCCAAAATCTTTCTTCAGTTGTGGGAAATGAATGACAATAACATGTCACATTTATATAGTGCTTTAAGGTTGGCAAATGACTTCTGCCACCACGACCCTGAGAAGCGGGTAATACAAATATTACAATCCCTATTTTACAAATGAGGAAAGGAATGTCACTGAAGTAAGAGAGATTTGGAAATATTGATAAACTCTCTTTCTAGGTTGGGCGATGGCAGCTTACTTTATTATTACTAGTAATAGTAATAGTAGTAGTAGTAGCAGTAGCAGTAGTAGCAGTAGTAGTAGTAGTAGTAGTAGTAGTAGTAGTAGTGGTACTTTAATGTAGTAGTACTTTATCATTGTATTAATGTAAGCAGTAGCACTTTATTATTAGTAGTAGTAATAATAGTAGTAACTAGTATTTGACTATTCATATAGTCAAATGGGTTTTGTTTTTCTTTTCTTTTTTCATTGGGGAAGGTGGGAGAGTAAAGTGATTTTTGTTTGTTAAAAAACAATTAAATTAAAATTTTTTAAACAGCTAGGATTTATATAGCGCTTTAAAGTATGCAAAGCACTTTAAATGCTTTTCCCCCTCCTTTGATCCTCGTAACAACTCTGGGAGACGGGTGCTATTTTATCCTTAGGTATCCTATTTTATCCACAGATAAGGAATCGAAGGCATGAAGAGGTTGGCTGACTTGCCCAGGGTCACTCAGATAGCAAATGTCTGAGGCAGGATTTAAACACAGATCTTCATGATTTCAAGACCAGGATTCTCTCTGCTGTGCCACATAGCATTTGAAATTATCTAATTGTTATGCAAAATGCAGTATCTCTTTTCTCTGAAGAAACTAATTTGCCAATATATTATTCCATCTTAACTTTTTCCTGTGAGCTTTTCATGTTTCCTGGGATTGATGTTAGATCCAACAGAATGTAAGCTTCCTGAGGGCAAGAACCATCTCATTTTGGTCTCCACTACAAAACCCAGTGTGTGACACATAGTAGGTGCCCAATCATGCTTGTTGATTTGACTGTTTGTCTTAATACCTGAAGCAATTAACAGCTTCATTCAATGGGGTATGTTACTAATTTTGTCAATATCCTTCAGGAAATGCCCCCTTGTTCACTAAAGGTAAAATAGACTGATTTGTCCTATTCCAAACTTTAATAACCCCCTCAAAAACTAGAGAATTTAATAGGCCCTATGATCCACTTGCCAGATTTATTATTAGTTTACATGATAAGAAATAATTTTATAATAAACAAGAACAAATGGTCTGGTCATGGTTTGAGAATGAGGGATAGCAGGTGGAAGCCAGAATATTTTAATGTTACACTGCCAACAGGGGCAGGTAAATGGCACAGTGGATAGAATAATAGGCCTGGAGTCAGGAAGACCTGAGTTCAAATTCGGATTCCGACATTTACTAGCTGTGTGACCCTATGCAAGTCACTTCATCCTGTTTACCTCAGTTTCCTCATCTGTAAAATGAGCTGGAGAAAGAAATGGAAAACCACTCCAGTATCTTTGCCAAGAAAACTCCAAAAGTGGTCATGGAAAGTTGAACCTGACTGAAATGACTGAACAACAAGGAGACACTGGCAATGTTAGGAGAAAGTATGGAAGGGCTCTGGGATGCTGAATGGACCCCCTGAGGTTAACTATGGTAATATAGGAACTAATGTTACACAGGATGGACAGACATGGATGGTTTGCCACGTGTGCCATTGGAAGGCAATTTCTAAATCAATAAGATAACATCTGCTTGAGCTTTTGAGTCTTTATAAAAAGTGTTGTCTTTCTGTGCTTTAAACAAATCAGTGTTTGTGTCTTCATCTGTCCTTCATAATAGGCATCCTTGGCTCTGGTGGTTTTGCCTATAAAGATGACTCTTGAATCTATATCTCTAGCCCTGACCTCTCTTCTGAGCTCCAGGTTTGCATCTACAAGTGCTTATGAAACATTCTCAGTTTGAACATCCTTCTCCCTGGTACCTAAAATTCAACATGTCCAAACCACCATTTCTCTCAGTGGTCTCACCACTTACTTAGTCCCGCAGACTCAAAACCCTGATGTCATCTTCCACTTCTGTCTTTCCTTCATCTCTCATATCTAATCAGTGACCAAAGTCCATGGTTTCTATCTCTGAAAACATCTTTTATGTAAGTGTGCCATTCCTCTCACTCAATGCTGACTGCCACCATCTGGGTACAGGTTCTAATTAATACCTGCTTGTACCCTTGCAACCACCTCTTAACAGGTCTTCCTCCCTTCACTCTTTCCCCTTGAGATGCTCATATCTTTCTTCTGCTGAGAAACCTTCAGTCACTCTCTACTGCCTTACCCAATAAAGTCTAGATTCTTTTGCCTGGCATTTAAGGTCTTCTACAACCTGGCTTCCATCTTACCTCTCCACATTTTTCTTAGTGTCAAATTGAACTACTCGGTGCTCTCCTTGTCACATGAATTTGTTCATGGTGTTCTAGGGAAGTAGATAGAGTGCTCAGGAAGACCTAAGTTCAAATCTCACCTCAGACACTAGCCATTTAACCTCTGTCTGCCTCTGTTTTCCCAACTGTAAAATGGGTATAACAATAGCACCTACCTCTCAGGGTTGTTATGAGGATGCAATGAGATAATATCAGTAAAGTGCTTAGCACAGTGCCTGGCAAGTAGCAAGTATTATATAAATGTTAGTTATGATGACAATGATGATAATATCATCATCGTTACCATTATTCACTTCAATTTCCCCTTGAAATCTGATTCCTCTATCATGTTATTATGGCACAGTTTCTCATGGACTTCACATAGTACTTTTCTTGTACTTCCCTAGTACACTTACCATATTTTACTTTGGGTTATGTTTATTTGTGTATGGGCCATATTCCCTTACCTTTATGAAGGAAGGGAATTTGAGCTAAACTTTGTGTCTACCCTAGCAACTGGGGTGCTCTGCACACAGTTGATGCCTAGTCAATATTTGATGGTTTTAATTAAATACTAGATACTGTACTTGTGATTTCAAATGATAAATTTAAGTATAATAATGTTTATTATTTATTTATGATAAAAAGTATTTATTATTTTTATGTTTATTAAACAAATGATGAATCTGTAGACTGAAATTTTGGTGTGGTGCTCATACAAATGGGCTACTCACCAGATTTTATTTTTATTTTCTTATACATAATTAAATTCTTTATATTTTAAAGTGTCAAAGTATTACATAATTTAAATTATCTTTTTTTCCCCAAAATGAGACAAGTTCCACTTTTGCTGTTAATAACAACTTTGGCAACACTTTTAAAAATTAAGTATTTCCTTATATGTTGACAAATAATATACTAGAAATTCCCAAGAGGTAGAATGACAACTTTCTAGTCAATTGCAAAAGACCGAAGAACCAATTGTCTTCATAAAGCTCTAGCCCTAAGTAAAAAATGTACTGACTTCTAATCTACATTTCGACTCTCACTTCTCCCAACACTGTGATGAGCTCTTTGAGGGAATGGAACATCTTTTGCCTCTTTTTGTATCCCAGATGCTTAGCACAGTCCCTGGCACATAGTAGGTGCTTAATGACTGCTTATTGATTAAACTTATGAAATTATCCACATGCCCACTTCCTACGATGATAAGGGGAATATTTTTGTTGTTGTTGCTTTAAACTCAAACCCTTAAGTTAGTTCCTGAGAAAAAACTGTCAAATCTCATTGCAATGATGAAGAAGAATTCAACAATGGCAATCCCTGGGCAATTTTCATCTATTTGATGACCAACTATTTGAACTATTTTAACCAACTATTTGAGGGGCAGCAAGGTGGAGGCATAGTGCATAGAGACCTGGTCCTGGAGTAAGGAAGATTCTCCTGAGTTCAAATCTGACTTCAGACACTTACTAGCTGTGTGTCATTGGGCAAGTCAATTAACCCTGTTTTCCTCAGTTTCCCCATCTGTAAAATGAGTTGGAGAAGGAAATGGCAAACTGCTCTAGTATCTTTGCCAAGAAAACCCTAAATGGGGTCTTGAAGAGTTGGATACAATGAAAAAAACAACAGAACAATAACAAAAACTAACTAGTTGAGTTATGTTCATCTATATTTCCATTTGCTCCTGCCAGGCTAGTTAACAGCAAGGTGCTTGTCAACATGATAGATGCTTTCTCAGGCTTTACTATATTAAAATAACAAGGGTTCTCATCTTTACCAGGCAGACCCCTGTTCAGATGCAGAACATCCTTTCTTTTCCTGTTTTCTGGATCTCTTGTAGAGGCTGGGCTGTTGTGATCAGGCACTTTGTGCTCAGCGGCATAAATAACCCTTTGTAAAATGCTCACATGCCTCACCACTCAAAAATTTTGATGAATACATTTTATACAGCTGGTGAGAAAAAGGACTCAAAGCACTCAAAGGAAATGCTTTGTCAGCTCGAAATATTTTTAAAACTGATTCAGAAGGAGGAGGAGAGAGGACAGCAGAATGTCATCTTTTGGCAAAAGTCAATTTCATTTTCAAGCATATCTAGCCAAGGTACCTTGGTGTGTGATTATTTGTGTCAGGTCTTTGTTAGCTTCCTTTAGCTGGACAGGGAATTGCGTTGTTTTAGAAAACTTCCTAAGTCTATAGAAGCATAGCTGGACACTGAAAAAAATACCTCCTCTGGAGCTAGAGAACTGGGTTTAAAATCCTGCCTCTGACACCATCTATGTGTCATTGGATGTCACTTGATTTCCCTGGGACTTAGTTCCCTTGTCTTTAAACTGATGGGGTTGTAGTAGATGGCCCCAAAGGTCATGCTTGGCTCTACATCTATACTCCTGTGAATGTGTATAAGTCAACTGACCTTCCTGGGCCTAGTTTCCTCATCTGTAAAATGTAGGGCTTGTACTAAATATGGTCTCTGAGGTCCCTTCCACTTCTGGAACTCTGATCCCATTCCATAGATATTTCTCAGATGGTGATTGAGTGGAAAACAAATGGCCTTGGAGTGAGTGAAATGGGCTTGAATCCCAGGGTTCTAACACGTAGTTGGCGTATGAAGATGGGGAAATGTCTGGCTTCTTCTCTGATTCTAGAATGGGGATTGTATATTGTACTACTTACTTTCTCAGGGTGCAAGTAAGAAGGATGCTTTGCATATCATCAAGTTGTCCATAAAAGCAATATTGGAGAAAAGAGAATGGAAGAAGGGAGAGGACTACCACCACCCACAATGAATAGGATGACGATAAGAGAAAATGAAGATCTTTTTAACTCTCGTTTTTTATCCTTTGCTTTCCAAGGAGAATGATCTTTGTACTAGAAAGAATTGGGGTAAAATTGGGAGCTAATAGAGAATTGAAAACCAGAATAAGTAGGGAGATAGAAAGAGAGTGCCTGGTTGCTCTTCCTGAGTTCACACCATCAGTCCCAAATGAACAGCATCTTAGAGTACCAAAAGAGTGGTCTCTGAAAGTGCAAAGAGAATGGGAAAGGAGTCATAGTTTGGGGGAAGGGCAGATGTCGCAATTTTTAGAAAACTGAAGAGAATTGAGCTTATAAATATTGGCTAGTTTTGCTTGGCTTCAGGAAATTAAATGGAGCAGTAGATAGAGCACCAGGCCTAGAATTAGGAAGACTCATATGAAATCCAGTCTTAAATACTTACTAGCTGTGTGACCCTGGACAAGTCACTTGACCTCTGCTTACCTCAGTTTCTCAAACTATAAAATGAAGATAATAACAGGGTTATTATCCCAGGGTTGTTGTGAAGATCAAATGAGATGATGTTTATAACTCAATTAGTTAGCACAGTTCCTGGCACCTAATAGCTACCTAATAAATGTTTATTTCCTTCCTTTCTTTCTGGCAAAATTCTAGTACATACTTCTCACTGGCAGCACGTTTCCCTGCATGGCACAGTAGAGAAAGTGCTGAACATGGAGTCAAGAAGAGCTGTTTTCAAATCCACCTTTGGCCATGGATTCTTAAATTCTCTAAACTGGGACTTCTTAATATTGGCTCCTAAAATTGATTTTGTTTTGATTTTTATAAAAAAATTTGAAAACTATATTTCAATATAATTTCTTTTGTGATCCTATGGATTTAAAAGCATTATTCTAAGAAGTGTTCTATAGGCTTTGCCAGACTGCCAAAAAAGTCATGACCTTTGAGAGCAATTTGGAATTATGCCCAAAGAGTTAGAAAACTGTGTACACTCTTTGATCCAGCAATATCACTGTTAGGTCTGTTTCCTAAGGTGATCAGGAAAAAAAAGAAAATAACTTATGTGTTCTGAAATATTTATAGCATCTTTCTTTGTGGTGACAAAGAATTGGAAATGGAGGGGATAGCCATCAATTGGGGAATGGCTGAACAAGTTGTGGTATATGATTGTGACGGAATATTATTGTGCTGTAAGAAATGATGAGCAGGATTCTGTTGGAAAAACCTGGAAGACTCTCATGAATTGATGTGGAGTGAAATGAGCAGAACCAAGAGAATGTTGTATATAGTAACAGCAATATTGTTCCAAGAGTAACTGTGAATGACTAAGCTACTCTGTGTAATATGATCTTTCAAATCAACTATGTAGGGCTTATAAAGGAATATAAAGGAAAATGCTATCCACCTCCAGAGAAAGAACTGATATATGGAAGCATGTATTGTTTGGTCACACACACACACACACACACACACACACACACACACACATGCATATAAAATGTTGGCCTTCTCTAATGTGGGGTTGAGAGGAAGGGAGGGAGACAACTCAGAACTTGAAATGCAAAATTTTCTTTAAAATAAAGATTTTTTTTTATATTTGTAGCAGCTCTTTTTGTGGTAGCAAAGGATTGGAAATCAAGGGGATGCCCATCAATTGGGGAATGGCTGAACAAGTTGTGGTATATGAATGTAATGGAATACTATTGTGCTGTAAGAAATGGGGAAGATACGGACTTCATAATAACCTGGAAAGACCTGCATGATAGGATGCTGAGTGAAGGGAGCAGAACCAGGAGAACATTGTAAACAACCACAGACATATTGATTCTGTGATGACTAACTCTGATAGACTTGGCTCTCCTCAGCAATACAAGGCTCAAAGACAGCTCCAAAGGACTCATGATGGGTACATCCAGAGAAAGAACTGTGGAGTCTGAATGCGGACTGAGGCAAACTATTTGCTCTCTTTTTTTCTCTTCTTTTTTGGTTTTGCTTCTTCTCTTTCATGATTCATTCCATTGGTCATAATTCTTCTTTACAACTTGACTATTGTGTAAATAAGTTTAACACAAAGGTTTATATAGAATCTGTATCAGACTACATGCCATCTTGGGGGGAGGAGGGAGAGGAGGGAAGGGAAGAAAATTTGAAACTCAAGAACATGTAGGACTGAGTGTTGTAAACTAAAAATAAAGAATCTAATTTTAAAAAAAGGAAAACCAATCCAGTTTGCTCCTCCAGGAGGCGGAAGGTAGATGCCAAAGCCCAAGAAGGGTGGGGTTTACCTCCCAGGCCTATTTTACCAAAATTAAAGTACTATATTATACTAATGTGAAAAAAAGAATTTAAAAGAACAATAATTGAAGAAAACGTAAATTTTAGCTAAAGATGAGTGAGAATAAAGGTAGATTTTCCACCTCCCCCCCTCCAAAAATAAACAAAATAAAAGATTTTTTTAAAAGTCTGTGAGGGTAAGAAGCCCTGCTCTAAGGCTTTTCTCCTGAATTATAGGTAGGTTCGACGCACTGCCCTATTATTAAAAGGAAGAGAAGCTGTTAATTGGGCAGCTAATTGGGGCAGTGGATAGAACACTGGGCCTGAGATCAGAAAGACTCATTTTCATGAATTGAAATCCGGCTTTGGACACTTACTAACTGTGTGACCCTGGGCAAGTCACTTAACCTTGTTTGCTTCAGTTCCTCATCTATAAGATGAGCTGGAGAAGGAGAAGACAAACCACTCTTCACCAAGAAAACCCCAAATGGGGTCACAAAGAATCAGACATGACTGAAATAAGACGACAACAAGCTGTTACCTAGCAATATTTTCACCTGGGACTAGCAGGTATGCACCATGGACCAGTGGTGTCAAACCCAAATAGAAACGAATCTCTGAAGCTGAATTTTGACCTAGAGGACCACAAATTAGCATCATTGATGTCGTATTGTATTTTCATTTATTTTATTAAACATTTCTCAGTTACATTTTAATCTGGCTACTGCTGCACTTGGGAGTCATGCTGCCAGCTTATGGATATTAGTACTCAAAGTACCAACTACGAGTTTGACACCTCTGAGACTTGCCAGAGATTTCTACCATGCTGGAAGGGCAGTACAAGCAGGCAGACACTGCTGAGGATGGAGCCTGGCAAGAGAAGACTGGTGCTATCGATGGATGAGGCCATAGGTTACCACAGATAGGACAGGCAAAGAGACACCCCCAGGAAAGTGTTGTCCAAGTCCTGTGGCTTTAACACCCTGGTGCAAATATCTGACTGACCCATCTCATTGTGCTCTGATTAAAGGGATGACAAATGAAAAAGGAAGGCGTAATTGAAAGAGCTAGTATGGCTTCATCAAGATTAGGAAAAGTCACTCTAACCTCATTTTCTTTTTTTGACAGGTTTTCTAGACTGGTAGATCTGGGGGATGCTGTATATTTATATATATGCACACACACACACATATGTACATATACCTACACACATATATATACATATATGTCTATGTGTATACATAGACATATATGTCTATGTATATTCATATACATACACATACACATACATATATATGTCTATATATACAT
The DNA here is from genome assembly GCA_028646595.1 of Phalanger gymnotis. Lineage (NCBI taxonomy): Eukaryota > Metazoa > Chordata > Mammalia > Diprotodontia > Phalangeridae > Phalanger > Phalanger gymnotis. Next base: position 306,475,867 of record CM053626.1, on the reverse strand, counting down.
ATACATACATACATACATAGATACTTGGTTTCCAACAAACCATCTGGCAAATGTTCCCCTGGTATTCTTGTGGACATGATGGAGAGATGTGGTCCAGACAACAAGATTTAGCTAGGTAGATTTTGAAATCATTTTAAATATTAGACTGAAAGAGGAGTCATTGATGATTTTATGTCAGCTTGGTAGATCTTTAGGGTAGTAACCCAGTAACTATTTACTCATTGAACATTGTTGGATAAAAGCATGTTTAGATAAAGGCAAAGATAGACTGCTTTTCAGATTTACATATAAAACAAAACAAGACACCAAGCTAACATATTGGGCAAGTCAGAATCCAAAAACCCTGACAGGGTAGAATGTTAGGATTAAACTCATAAAATGAAATTTAGTAGGACTAAACACAAAGCATTTCAATTAGATTCAAAATAGCCACCTCACAGGTACAAAAGGGGGCAGACAAGACTAGACGTGCATTCATTTGAAAATGATCTGAGGGTTTCAGTGGACTTCAGGCTCAATAGCAGGTAATAGTGTGATACGGAAAACAAGCTAATGCAATTATTAACTGAGACAATAAATATTGGAACATATGAATGTGAGCTTCTTGATTGTAGGAATTTTTATCTTATTTTATGTTTTTTTGCTACTTGTAATCTTTGGTGCTTAGCTCAATGCCTAGAACATAGAAGCACTTAATAAATGCTTGTTAATTGACTGATTAGGCATGTCTGTGCTATTATTTCCAATGATGGAGGAAAACTTTTAGGAGGGCCATTGATAAATTGGATAATTGAAGAGGGGTGACCAGGATGGAAAGAGGACACGAGCTTACAACATTCAATTCAACTCAGCATGCATATATATTAAGCACTTACTACATATTGGGCACTGTGCTCTGAATTGGGGATATAGTGACAAAAATTAGACACATCTTGGTCTCAAGGAACTTTTGTTATTCAGTCATTTTTCAGTCATGTCTTCATGATGCCATTTGGGATTTTCTTGGCAAAGATACTAGAGTGGTTTGCCATTTCCTTCTTCAGCTCATTTTACAGATGAGGAAACTGAGGCCAACAGGGTTAGTGACTTGCCAGGGTCACATGGCCAGTAAGTGTTTGCGGCTGGATTGAACTCATAAAGATGAGCCTTCCTGATTCCAGCCCAGTGATCCATCTACCATGTGATCTAGCTGCTTACTTGCCATACGAGGCTTAGTTGAAATATCTGGGTAAGCTTCCTCTGAAGAAGCAGGCATAGTGGGGTAATACGAAAGCCTTCATCAAGTATTTGAAAGGCTATTATGCGGGAGGGGGGAATTCAACCTATTTTACTCTGACCCAGAGGATATAACTAGAAGCATTAGGTGAAAATTATAGGGAATCAGATTTTGACTCAGTATGAGAAAAAAAACCCCAACAATTAGGGAGCTGTCCAGCAATGGGACGGAGTGCCTGCCTTTGCGAGTATCACTGAATATCACTGAAGTTTTTCAAGTTGGGATTGGGATTCATGCTTTAGGTCATTCTAGGCAGCCTGGAAATCTCCCTCCAACTCAGAGGTTTTATTATTTTATGAATATAGAATAAATATTATTGCTGAAAAAGGGGCAACTCATCATCCATGACCGCCTCCTCAGTAAACTGTGATCGATCTTATGAATCAATTGCTATGACACCACCAACAGGAAAGAAGGATGTCTTTGGCCCAGACAGGGAAGTAAGTGTTTGCTACAATGATTATACTACCTGTAATGTGTCTGAATGTTTCACATTTTGAGCTCTGATCACGTCACTCAGAAAATGCTTCTCTTGAACATAGACTGAGTCCTTCATTTTGCTCAAAAGCCTTCAGTAGTTCTCTTTTGCCCATAGGATGAGGTCCAATGCCTTGAAGTTTTCCATGGTCCCACCATTCTGGCTTTATTTCCCATTACTATCCTTAGGCAAAACTTGACCATCTACCATTCCCCATATCCTCTATATGCCTTTTTGCCTACTTCTGTGCCTTTATTTACATTATCCTGTCTACCTGGAAAACTCCCAGTGGCTACCTGCCCAACCTTATGCATGCTTCAAGGCCCAAATTAAATGCTACCCCCTTCCTTGAAGTCAAGTCATGATCCTCCTCCAAATGGATGTGGTCTCTAATCCCTATCTTACTTTGTGTACACCACTTTCATGACACTAACAGTAATTTGTTTTCCGTTACAGTTACCTGTGTGGATGTCTTATTCCTACTGCCTCCCCTACTAGATTTAGAGTCTGCACACATATGGTGTTTAATAGGTACTTGTTGAATTGAATGGAAATTATCTGTAATAGAATAATTCCAAAAACTGAGAGCAGTAGGGTAAATATTTTGGGGTAAAGCATAGGATCATGCCCTGAACCTTTCATATTACATTGTCTACTCTACCTCTTTATGCAACCCAGGGTATTAACCACTTTATATCCTAAGTAGAATCAAACTCCATTGTCCTTAGTTAGAAAAAAATTTGGCCAAACATTCATTTTGACACTTGACATATAAAGGACTCTTTAGCACCAATTTTTGTGTTCATTCAGTAAATTCTGGTTTTTCCATCTAGCTGTTGACCAGGCTGATCTATTTAGCTCATGAAACATCACAAAATCACAGCCAGACCTATGGATCAAAAACCAATTTCTCCTTTCACCAGCATTGAAAAAAATCAATAATAGGTTGCTTTTTTCTCATTAGTTTGTCTGTACTTATTATTTGTCATGCAGTGTTCAAATGTGGACCAGACATTTTCTCCCTCAGCTACAACTGGTGCAGGTTGCTAGTTATTGTAATTTAGACTAATTCATTTGTCTATATCTTATGATCATGGAGAATTACCCAGAGCACTGAGAAGTGGCTTCTCCAAGGTCACACAGCAGTCTTGTGCCGTGAGAAGGATTTGAACTCAGATCTTTGTGACTCCAACACTCTATCTACTATGCTATCTCCTGAGAGCACGCCTCTTGGTGTATGGAAATTTGTAGCCTAAGTTCTTTGCAGTTGCTATTGGAAACAGATCTGTGTTGTTAAAATATAAACTCATGAGGCTGCGATGTGCATATGTGAGCAAAACCCCACCATTCAGACCTACTTAGGAACAGTGCATGATTTGCTAATGCAAATCCCGGTGGCAACAACGACAAATTAGAGAGGGCTCTGGCAAACGTCATGATGTGAAAAGGAGAGGTCATACCATAAAAGGTCAATGAAGCCTTTAATGAAAGGAAGGGAAGTGTTTTTTACCAGAACTCAGGAAAGCCGTGTAACAGCAGCATAAGTGGCTTGCCCCTCTCGCCAGCAGCTACATAATGAAACCTTAGCCCTGAGTCCTGCAGGGGAAGAAGAGATTGCATAGGAGATTTCAGTGATATTTTGAAATGCCAAAATAATAGGCTTAATTTTTACATTTGATTTTTAAAATACTCATCTGCATTATTTTATAATAGCAACAAGAAATAAACAAAGCCATGACTTATCAGTAGGGTAAATTCTTCACAGTAACTTTCTTCCCTACACTACTCTAGGGGCAGATCACACATTATGAGGTAGGGAAGCAGGGTCACCACTGTGACTTTCATCCCACTGAGGTGTCAGATTTCATCATTTCAGGTTCTGCAAGGCATAGCAAGAATTCTAATCTGAATGTGTCTTCCTGTCTTGTTTACCTCTTCATCACATATTTTGCTCAGCATACTAGTCAGTATCTATGCCATCAGTTACATAATTCACACCTCTCCTCCCTCCCTTTTTTTAGGTCTTTGCTTTCGACATTTTTTTTTCCAGTCGGATGCTGTTTATACGGTGCTCATTGCTGCCTGTTTCCTCCCTCTCTTGGCCATTTCAGTAATCATTCCTGACAATGGAATGCCCCAAGTGTTCAACATTTCACTTCATAGGTAAGTGACATGCCAAGAGAAGGAGAAGAAAAATTACGGAGTGGCAGGGGAGGGAGACAGAGAGACAGAGAAACAGAGACAGTAAGAGACAGAGAGTGAAAGAGATAGAGAGACAGTGAAAGAGACAGAGACAGAGAGAGGAGAGGGAGAGACACAGAGAGAGGAAGAGAAAAAAACCACTAGATGAACAGGGAAGAAATATGGAGTAAGCAATAGAAAGGAAAACAAATAAAGATGGAATGAAAGCTAGGGAAGGCATGAAAGGCCCAAGGGAGGAAGTTAGAAACTAGAGTTTGTGTCAGGTGTCCCAGAGCAGCCTTCCAGGTACTAAAAGAAAAAGAAACCCCCTAGAATTTCCACTGCTAACTCCGGTTTAACCAGACTAGCTTAATGCTGGTCTAAGTTGGTCCAGGAGAACCTGTCTGACTTTTGTCCTGAGGTAGGAAGATACACCTACCTACTAACCTGTGAGGGGCTCAGGGGTTATGAATTGATTGAAAGATTCTCCCAGCTCGCCTGGTACAGTTAAGTACTGCCAGGATTTGGGGAGAATGCTGGCCTCCTGGCCCCGCCCCTCCATCTTTTGGACAATTTCCATCCCAACTGGAGGACTTCCTTGTCCTGGAATCTGTGCAGCAAAAATATCACGACGGCTCAGGGCTCCCGATTCCAAAAGGAGCTTGGGATTAGATCCGTGGCCAGGCGACAGCAAGTAACCCAAGAGCCAGATTGCTTGGTGCAGTATGTCTGGGTCTGCCCGTGTGGCAGGGTTCTGAAATAGAGGCCCTGGGGGCTTGTATCTATCTGCAACTCTATCGGGAAGCACTGGGAAGGAAGGAAAAGCTTACGTTTTATTCAAGTCCTCCTTAAGCTTACTGCACCGCTCCCCCCCCCCCGCCCCCCTACCATATGTACTGTGAATCATTTGCTAATAATTTCTAGGGCATCTGGGGATGCACAATTCCTGGCTTTTCTAATTTTCAGTGCCTCAAATTTCCCATGAATTACTCTATTTACTTTTTCATTCCGTGCGTTTTTGGCGCGGCCAGACGCCCGATAACCACTCGGGTATCATACTCAGTCTCTTAAGGTTGATTTGGGTTCTAAGGGCAAAAAGGTGACTGGAGAAAACCCCTCTGCTCTG
>CM053626.1:306428874-306470306 GCA_028646595.1 Phalanger gymnotis | reverse complement strand
AGGGCTGACTGGGGAACAGGGCAACCAGAATACATGCCATCTTGGAGTGGGGGGGAGGGTAGAAATGGGGAGAAAATTTGTAATTCAAACTCCTGTGAAAATCAATGCCAAAAACTAAATATATTAAATAATAAAAAAAAATTAAAAATGGAACCAAAGAATGCAACTGATCACACTCCACCAACAGCCAGCTAAGCCAGTCAAAGTTAACAAGCAAGTGCACAGATAGACCCAATGATTGTGTTATACTTTCAGAAATGAGGGTGATAAAATATGAATGAAAGAAAAGAAGAGTAGGCCTTGATTTAAAACCTATGCGGCCTTGGGCAAGTCACTTTACAAAGGCTGGGCTTCAAATACAAAATGAGAGTAGAAGTTAGACTAAATAACCCTGAAGGTGAAGGCTTTCATTTCTAAATCTGCAATCTTTCCACAGAAGGCAGCCTATTAAAATCCTAGAACAAAAACCCCACTTTTTCACCTTCAGAAGAGAAAAGAGTAGGGCAGTCTTAGGAGTCATGTCCCCCTGCTCCTCTTTTGCAGGGAAGGAGCTAAAACTAGCCATGGACTGCTGAGCTGGTCTAGAGGCCTGGCCTCGGGATCCACTCACAGGTGCTTCCTATCAGAACCCGCTGTTTGTCTTTCTGAGAAATAGCATTTAGAAAAAGAACTCACGATTCTACATGGAGCTGATGGAGAAACTAGAAACAATTACTCATTGCAAAAGAAGCCTGAGACCAAGTCCATGTTTCTACAGATCTTTCTGGTACATTCAAAGCCAACTCAAAGACCAATCGGACAAAATGGATTTGACAGACACCAGAACCAGTATTTTAAATAATGTCCAAGTCCTATCTGGTACAATAAAAAGAGTTACCTCTGAAATGATGAGAATGGGGTTGATGGGCTCAAAAGTGAGGATTTTCGGGGCATTTTGCAGCAGAGAAGTAACACCTACTGAGGACACAATTTCAGGAAGACCTAAAAATTGAGAATAATGTCAGTACCACATATAGGAATCATCCTCATTTGTACAGGCTCATAATAGACATAAGCTTCAACCAGCACAAGTACCTTATGTGGCACACGTAAAACAGTAAAAAGCATACTGACATTCTTCACCTAGCCTCCTTAATTGGTTCAAAACAAACAACAAGAAACTAGTTCCAAAGCAACAATGTTACATAGGCAAGACAAATACTGGCCAACCTAAATTCAAACGAAAAAACACTTCAAACTGAGCAGAACCAGAACAACATAGATGCTATAATAAAGAAAAATAACTTAAAGACTTTGGAATGCTGATCAATGAACGTACTAACAGTCCGGAAGAAAGTGCATGAAGTCTGCTTAACAGGGAGAAGATGTGCTCCAAATTCAGGATGAGACACATTCTTGTACATGCAGCTGTTTGCTTTGCTAACCTGTGCAAATGTTCTAAGGGTTTTCTTTGGTTAGGAGCCCCTTTGTTTTCTGGGGCAGCATATTCCATTTCTGATGAGTTCAAATTGTTTTCCTTTATCACACCTAAAATCAAATTCTACTCGTGGTCCCTGCTCTACCCTCATCTAGAGATTAAAAAAGACAGATTTCCTCACTCACCAAATGTTTGACTAAATAAGGATAAACTGTTTACATTCTAATATGGTTCGAGGATACAGGTGTCCCCTCTGAGCCCTATCGTTAGACATAGTGGAGTCAATTCAGACAAAAGGTCTTGGAGTAGTTCTAGTGTAGATAATCTTAAAAGAAGAATGGAAAGAGAGGAAAAGAGTACAATAGAGGTAGAAGTGCTGGGAAGAGGTGAAACTTGAACCATGCTCACATCTGAACTAGAAAGAATTAGATGGAAGAACACACAAATATAGAATTGGGTAAAGACATTTCACAAAAGAGGGAATTAGGAAAGAAAGAAAAGGTGAAAAAAAGAGGTAAAGACTCAGAGAGGGAAAGGGCCTTAAGCAAAACTATAGAAGGTGATTAAAAGGATAAGATTCTGTCATTGGTCTCTGGTTGAGGAAAAGAAGGGGCAGAGGAACATCGGCAGATTCCATCATACCTAGAGCACTGAGGATGAGCTCACTACACTCTTCTTTAGACAAAAATAGGGAAAAATATAAGGGAACGTGAGTCAATGTAATGCATTTGCCTATAAAACGGGATATAGCAGAATGAATTACAAAGTAGAATCCAACAATTTTTTTTGTTTTGTTTCGTTTTGAACAAGAAAAACCTAGATGCACACAGTTAAAATAAAGGGCTGGAGTAATAGCTATGATGCTTCAGCCCAAGGCAAAAAGACAATGAGAGCAATAACAACCTCAGAGTAGCACCAAGCCCAAGCCTAATTTTAAAAAGATAAACAGACATATATTTTGCTTCAAGGCACCATATAGAACAAATTATTCTCAATACTAAACATGTATGTATGAAGTAACAGCATCTAAAAAATTGTTAGAGGAAAAATTAAATGAGTTTAAAGGGACAAAGAGACAATAAAGCTATCAAAGTGGGGTACCTCAATTTACCCCTCTCAGACCTGGATAAATGCAACAACAAAAATAACAAACAAAAAAAGAAATTATGAACTTCATTACAATTTCAGAATAAATTAGATGTGATAGACCTCTGGAGAATGTTGGATAGGAATAAAAAGGAGTATGCAAATTTCTCAGCTGTGCATGGCACCTGCACAAAAATTGTCCACATGTCAAGGGCACAAAACCTCACAAACAAAAGCAAACAAGTTAAAAATATTAAATACATCTTTTACAGACCACAATCACTTGGATATTAATTGTTGTTTAATCATTCAGTCATATCTGACTCTTCATGACCCCATTTGGCGTTTTCCTGGGAGATACTAGTTTGCCATTTCCTTTTCCAGCTCATTTTACAGACGAAGAACTGACGCAAACAGGGTTAAATGACTTGCCCAAGGTCACACAGCTGGTAAGTCTCTGAGGCCACATCTGAACTCATGAAGAGAAGTCTTCTTGAATTCAGGCCCAGCACTCTTTATCCACTGTGCTATTATGTATGCAACTTAATGCTAAAGAATGGATGGGTTAAAAAACAAATCAAAGAAACAATTTCAGTAATGAAAATGACAATGAGACAATATATCAAAGTTTTTGGAATGCTGGCCAAAGAAGTACTTAAGAGAGAGAGAAAAGAAATGAGATCAATAAATTGGATATGCCCCTCAATAAATAACAAATTAAAGTACCCCAAATTAACCATCAAAACCCCAAATTAATAGTTTTTTCTTGATAACGTTATTGTACCATCATTTCATCATCAGTAATTTTAATATAATTTAATCTTTTAATATACGTATATTTATTTACTATTCGGAATTTCTTAAATGACATTTTACTTTTAAAATTCTTACTTGAGAGAGATATGCTAATCTGTGCTGATGGAAGGCTTTGCAAAGTCTGTAACTGTTGAGGTTTTTGCAGATTCTTAAGAGCTAACAGATCTTGACTTGATATCCTACAGGAAGAGAAGGTCTGAAAACCAATAATATTAGAAAAATAACCCCTTCGCAGAGATGAGTATTTGCTAAAGAACAATTTAAATGATTAAATGCTATTTCTAAGTTTTGTTCTCATAAGAGACTACAAGCAATAATAAATCAAATCTATTATATACATATATGCAAAAGCACATATATAGTATAAAATATACATGCACATACAAATTCTATCTAAAATACTAATCTTTGGTATTGCTTATGAAAAATTACATTGATACAAGATAAGAATATACTCATTAACAAATAATCCACAATGTATATTTTCAAATGAATCCTTTATGTCCCTAAGGAAAATCACAAGGACTGCCCTTCAAGGTGGCTAAAATTCCACACATACCCCTTCCTTACCCCCAACCAATTTCATTGCTTATAACAAAAAGTATTGTCTATTCTGATCATCCACGTTATTCAAGAGGCTTAACTCTGGATATTTTAAAAATAAGACTTCTTTCACTGAGGTAACTAAAAGATGTATCATTGACTCTAAAATTTCAAAAAAGTTTTGAGCCATGGAAGTTTCACTGGAAAAAAAAACACATAGCCCCTTTAAGAGACTGCTTTGAAAAGGCAACACTTTCAAAGATAAATCTTCGAATTAAAAAAAATATACACATACACACACAAATTTATATGTAATCTTTATTTTTACTTGGCTCCCATGACCTAGTCTTCTATTCCACTTCACTGGAAGGTATTCCACCATTTCCATATTCTCGTGACTTCCAATCCCATAAGCCTCGGTTCTTTCCCAAATGATTTTATGACTCACCTTCTAGCTCCACTCTCCTCATCTTGAGCCCTTAGTGAACCACTTCACCTTTACCCCGTTCTCCCCTCTTCTACCCAATCCCTTGTTGCCATGTCCTTTAACTGGTCATGCTTTGCCAAACCACAACTCGGTATCATTCCCACCTACATCTTCTGTTCCTCGTAGTACATGATATTGAAAGGAGCTGAAGGAAAGCAGGCGACATTGCTAACTTGGTCCACTATAAATTTAGGTTACCTACTCAAAATTGGGCCCTCGCCACAGCAAAACAATCCTTCTATTCCCAACTGAATCTCTATCCCACTTGCCTCAGTGACAGTTTCACTGTAACCCGTATTTACACTGGGAGGCAGCTAGGTGATGTCATAGCGCGCACAGCACTGGATCTGACTCAACTTCTCCAGCTCAAATATGGCCTCAGACACTCACTGGCAGAGTGACTTTGGGCAAGTCACTTCACCCTGTTTCTATTCCTCATCTGTAAAATGAGCTGGAGAAGAAAATAGCAAACCACTCTAGAATCTTTGCCAAAGTCACACACACACACACAGCTCAAAGTCACACAGTAAGCACCTTGAGGTGGAATTCAAACCTAGGATTTCCTGACTCCAAAAATAAAGCTCTTCCTGCCATACCAAACTGTTACTGAATCTTGCAGTCTCAGGCAGTTAGGGAAGGCATCATGAAAGAAAACAGGCTTGAGTTGCCTACGTTTTGAATTTGGCACAGAGAATTCAAACTACACTTTCAGAATCAGAGGCACAGTTTATTAACATTCTCACATTCTTAAAAGACTCGAATTACTTTAGAATCTACTTACCTTTATTTTTCCTTTAGAAGGGGAACCACTCTCTTCGATTCCAGTTAACACGGTGATTATTGCTGCAAATGCACATAAATCCGTTTCTCAGTATTTATTAGTTTAGAAGGCTACAACATTTTATTGCAGGTTATTCTGTATCCCGTAACTTGTATTCATAGAAACTGGACGATTGAAGATTGATTTGAAGTTAATTAACTCAAGACACAACTCCTGATTTAAGACACTTTTATATAGCATTTCTTATGCTCTTTTATCATTAGTCACACACTCATTTCCAGTTAAACCACCAGCCTCCAGCTGCCTAAGTTCAGATTTAGAACTGCGAAGGACCTGAGAGATCACCTAAGTCTAACCCCTTTGTTCTACAGATGAAGAAGCTGATGCCCTGAATGATTGACTTGCACAAAGTCCCAGAGGGTGCAGCCTAAGAGCTGGGACAGCAGCTCCAGGCCACTGCCTTCAAATCCAGCCTTCTTCCCCCTGCACCACCCCGACTCTATGGGTGGGATTAAGGCATGTCATTCAGTGAAAAGTACAGAAAAAGAACTTTACCTCTGTGGCAAGGCTACTCTTTTAAGATTCAGGACAGAATCTCCAGCCCATAAAGCTGCTCAAGAGGAGCCCTTAAAAATGACCAAGGGCACTTGATGCCCTGTCAACAACAACACAACAGTTGTGACCTGATTTGGGAAGAACAGAGGCAACTGGAGTCCAGGATGGCTCCAAACCTCACGAGCAGTTTATGGAGATTCTCTCCTGTTCCTCGGCATGCCTGCCTTCCCAATCACACTCACTCACACACACACACACACACACACACACACACACACACACACACACACACCCCCTACTAAAGCACTTGCCCTGGTCTGCCTGTTCAAGAGCCATCATGGCAGCTAAGTCTGGTCCTTGGTGTCAGTGTTTCTCTAGCTTAACCATCCTAATTTCAATAATTACCTTCTGCCTCTTAGAATGACATTATTTCCACTGGATGTGTCACTGCCCTTCCCTCTCCTAAAGTGTTCGATGCTAGATGTTGTTAAAATTGCCACGACAAAATTATGTTCCAGTTGACAAATGGATTTCAAGTGAAGTGTTATCTAAATGCCATGTGACTAACAATATTGATTAATCAGGAGTTTGGAGATGGTGGAAGAAAGAAGTGGGAGAGAAGTCTATTAGTCTGCCCAATCAGAGGTAGAAATTCTACGTGAATTCAGCTTAAAACAGAAATGATTAATCTAACCATATGTGTGTCTAGCTCTCTCTCTACATATACATCCATACACACACACACACACACAAATGTTACATATATGTATGTGATGCAAACCCTATTAGCTACATGAATGATGAAACAAGACCTTAGCCAAGGTTCCTACAAGGCTACTGTTCAGTCAGCATTCTGATACAATTCTTAGAAATAATTAAATGTAAACATTAAGTGACTACAACGTTCAAAACGAAGGCTGCTTACGGCTCCGACTACAAAAGGCAGTTAATTTATAAAGCTGTTCCACCATGTTGGGACAATGTGGATGGGCCATGAACTGACCAGAATAAAACAGGAGGTGGTGAGCTGGTTGGACTGCCTTTGAAAAATTGCCCAGGGGCATCATCACAGAATTTTTAATAATTCCAAGCTTCTAGCTGGCACCATGGCTTAGCTTTTAAAAGTCAACGTTATTCTGGTGCTGCAGTCATATGTTAGTTTGTCAGGTATTAAAGTTGTAGGTTGTCAATGGAAAGACAAATCAAAGGGCTTGGCAGGCTCCAACATACTACCATCTCCAAAGATGCCCAGGCACACTGTAGGCAGTCTCACTGGGGAGGATTGAGGCTGAAAAAAAAGGTGGTCAGGTAACAGGAAGTAAAACAGGCAGCTCATATGCTCCACTGACATAGGTGCAATGTGGTCAAGAGGAAGGGCTCCCAATGCATCCCCAGTGAAGCAGCATTCATGGCAGCATAAGGTTGAGAGTGGCCCAAGACGAAAGGGCTGGGATGGCTTGTCATCTGCTGTACCTGGGAGTGGAGGGAGGTGACCTCCCTCCAGAAGAAGACAGCAGGTGTGATGGTTATCATACTGTGCCAGGGATACCAAGTGTGACAATCATTCTATTTTACAGTAAGATTTACAAAGCATTTCCCTCACAACAGCCCTGTGAGGTAGGTATTACCAGTATCATCATGTTTATGGTCACCTTGCAGGTAGGTTTCAGAAACAAGATTAAAACCCTATCTATCCCCTAGGACGTTAACTTTAAGGAGCTTATTTTTTCCCATGGTTGAGGGAAAATCACTAGCCTACATACAGATAAAAGTGTGTTTTATATTAAGGTAGACTGTAATGAGAACAAAAAAAGATAACAGAAAAAAACAAAACTAGGGGACTTAGGGAAAAAATTTTCAAAGGTAGAAATGAAGAGACAACACAATTAATTTTTTTCCTTTGAGAAGAAATCTCTTCAGACCTGAAAGAGTAAGTCAAAAGTGTCTACAAGAAGCTAATTTATAAGATAGGTTATGTTTATAAAGAACCTAGCTGGTCTGGATGAATTCACATCACTTATCACAGCAAACAGTATCCTCAGGACTGAAAGAACTGGCAGATGTGATCACTGAAAGACTGAAGAAATACCACAGGATTGAGAAGAACTAACATTGTCCTGATTCCTGACAAAGACGGAGCGAAGGGGCACAGGCTGCTGAACTTTTATTTCTGGCAACATTTAAAATCTATTAAGAAAGGGTGATAGATGAACATGGAAAAGGTAGATGTTAGCTAAGAACCTGCAAGCTTTCATAAAGCACAGGTCACACCAGTACAGGCTTTACAGGATTACTGAAGAGGCAGATAGGAGAAGGCTGTTCATTGACTTTAATATAGCATTTGATAAAAAGTCTCATGCCTTTCTTGTGTAAAAGATGCTAAGATATAAGCTGGAAAACAGTACAAATAGGTGGATTTGGAACTAGTTTAGAGAAAGTCACCGACGGCTTGATGTATGTCTGTGGAGGAAAGCCCACAGTAGACTGCCCTAGGAAACTGGGCTTAGAATTGCGGTTCAAATTTTTATCAATGACTAATAAAAAACAGATGCTGTGCTTATCAAATCCACAATGAACAAATCAGGGAGGGAAGGGTAAAATGCTAGATGATTAGTCAACAAAATGACATAAATGAAATTTAACGGTCTTAAGTCTTAGGCATGAGCTCCTAGTAGAAGCTAGAATAGACATTGCTAGATAGTATCTTATGTAGAAAAAGAGCAGAGGGTTTTACTGTGATGTAACCTCAAAGAGTGAACAGTATGATATGACACGGCAAGGAAAAAAAATCGAATGCCACCTTAGGTGAAGATGATAGTAATTACCATATAATTAACCCCATCAGAATTCATTCACATTATTGTGACTCCTTCTGGTTATCACAGTTGAAGGAAAATATTCAGCAGCTAGAGCGTGCAGAGAAAGGCAAGCAAAACAGTGATGGTTTTCATACAAAGATGAGTTCAAGAAACTAGAAACACTCATCCTAGAGCAGCTTAGAGGTGGTGAGGTGGCAGATGCGATCGGTCCTGAAAGGAAGTGTCATACTTTCTGTGCTTAGTCTCCCACTGCAGGAGCTATACAGAAAGGCAAGCAAGTATAACGATCCCTACACAGAACGGATGCCTAGGAAGGTAACGTCTTCTTTTGCAAACAGCATGATGAGTTCTAAGCCAGGTTGTGGAGAACAGTCCTTTTTCAGATATAGTGTGGACTGAACGGTCACGTGCTTTCTCCTCAATGTGATTACAAAGCTGTTAATTTTGAAATTTCTTGACTGATGGATGTACTATGAAATCCCAATCAGAAATACTACCAGTTTGCTCATCAACAAAAATTACAACATGGAATTTTACTTAGAAAAGATGCAAACAACCCTTAACAGAAGCATGCCAGGATCCTAGTAGGTTCCTATTCTCATTTCTGTACATTGCCAACTCCAACAGCCTTTTTTTCCCCCATGTTTATCCTTTTTTTGCCACTCCCATAGTCTTTTTTTCCCATCTTTGTCCCTTTTTTTTAACCGCTCTGTAGCTTTTGACACAGTCGACCCCCCCTTTTCCCAGATAGTGTTTCCTCTCTAGTTTTTGGTGACACTGCTCTCCTACCTGACTACTTTTTATCCATCTTCTTTGCTGGGTCTTTCTCCAAAGTCATGCCTAATACCAGTGGCTGTCTCCGAAGGCTTGATCCTGGGCCCTTTCTTCTCCCTCCTTCCTATTTTGCTTGATGGGTGATCTCTTTGGCTCCCATGGATTCGAAGATCACCTCTATGCAGAGGATTCTCAGTCCTACCTTCTTCCCTTTTTAGGCTTCCAGTCTCAAGTCTCTAGCTGCCCAGAGAATGTCTCAAACTCAACATGTTCTTAACTTCCCTCCTCTCCTCCCCCAAACCCTTCCCTTATCCTAACTTCCTACCCCTGTCAAGGGCACCGCCATCCTCTCAGGCACCCAGGCTCACAAGTGAAGGTGGTCCTCCACTTGGCCCGTTTGTCCAATCTGTTGCTAAATCTGTTTCTACCTTTACAACATCTCTTGTCCGTGGTCCTTTTTGCCCTCAGACGGTTGCCACTGGCATAGGCCTTCCATCACTCCACACCACCGCTATTCTACAGTGGCAGAACTGGTGGGTCTCTTCCTCGAGCTGCTCCCTGCTCCACCCCAGCCAAAGCATCTCCTTATGACAAAGGTCTGGCTGGGTTGCTCCTCTGCTGCCTAGTGGCACCCCCCTCTTCTGTTTTGCTCCCCACCCCCCTGGCCACCTTGCCATTCCTCACTCTGACTCAGGACCTTCTTTGTCTGGTCCCCTCTCCACTGGAGTGTCCCCCACTTTTCAGATCACCTCCCACCTAGACATCTTGGGGGCACTTAGTTGCCTGCATATCATCTCTCACATTAGACTGAGGTCTCTGAGGACATGGACTCTATATCTTCCTTTATTTGTATCCCCAGAGCTGAGCATAGTGGCTGGCACACAGTGAGTGCTTAACAAATGCTTCCTGTGACTTGATTCAAGTATACAAGTTAGATCTCTATATCCTTCCTGTTCACCTATCTTACCTGGCCCCCAAGTTCCCAAATAAGGGATATTCCAAAACCTAGAAATGGATTGAGTATAATGTCATTGAAACTTTCTCTTCCAAGGGACCTATTAGTGAACAAGAAAGTAATTAGCCATTAAAACTAAGTCCTAGACTCTCAGAGAATAGATATAGCTATTCTGTATTTTATTTAGTTACTATGAAACAGAAAAGTAGAGGGCTTCATAAGATTGGTTTCTTAGCTCACAGCTCTGAAATCAAGTCAACCTCAAAAAATGGGGCAAAGGATTTAAAAATATTCATTTTAAGTTTTGACTAGAGCTTTTTTCCTGAACAATTAAAACTAACCATATTTGTGGTTGCAGCATGCCTTACTTTCTTGAAAAGATAAAAAAGGATCACCATTGATAGGTATAAAAGTAGTATTAAAAACCACATGATACAGCTATTTTCTTACATAGCATGAGTTAGTTGGTCTTGTCTACGATGTACCCTTGATTATACTGGCTTTATTACAATTTTCTTTACACCTTCACCTGTGGTTGTTTATTCAAGAGGGAATATATTGCTGCCAATTTTCTTCTCCATTTTTCCTATTTAAACATGTGAATTGACTCTGTGACTAGAAAAGGGGCATGGTATAAGGCTTTCTGTCATGCAACAAGCATGACCTTGTTGATGAAGGTGATGGGGCCCAGCTGATTATTTCTGTTACTCCATCAATTTTATCACCTACAGTAAGTCAGGTTATGTTTCACATTCCTTGTCTTGTCCTAGACTCTCTTAGGTGCCCACTGAAGAGTTATCAAACTCTGGTCCTCCCAAAACTCCCTAGCAGCAGCCCAAATCAGGTAAAAATGTAATTGGGAAATATTTAACAGTAAAAAATTCAATTCAATGTAGATGTCAATTTGTGGTTGCCCGAGTCAAGAGACGGCTGACAGTTCTGAGTTTGATGCCTCTGCACCGGACAAGCCTTGGCCCTCACAGAAGCAAGCCAATACCAATCAGAAGTGATGCCAGGCAATAAGCCTCCTTCACAAGCTTGGATGGCTGATCTTGGCTCCAATGATGAGTCAGTTATTTATATCGGGAATAGTTCTATACACAGAGCAATATGCTACCACTACCATTCCTTTGGCTTTTGTTTTGAATCTGACCTACTGTTAATGACATCTGGTTAGTTCAATGGAAAGGGCACCTTTAGGTGGTTATATGCCCTCTCCTCTTCAAGCTCACCAATATTTCATTGCTACCTTACTGGCACATTTGAGTACTTCAACCTTTTTGTCTCATAGGCTCCTTCTGGAAGTCTGGAGAAGCCTACAGATTCCTCAGAAAAATGTTTATTGCCCACATTCATTACTGAAGAAAATGCTAAAGCTAGAGATTACCTAAGGATGTACTGGGCTAGGAAAAAAATCACAGACCCCGGCCTCCCAGGTCGACGGGTATCTCGGCTGAAATCTTTCTACAAAAGACTTCTGTCAAAAAGTAACTGGAGTGTTTTTTCAAGTGCTTTTCCCATTTCTATGGACTGTTTTCCTCAGAGATGAATGTTACAACATCTTTATTTTTCAGTTCCGTGTATGCTTTCAAATGGTATAGGAGCACATTTAGGGTTAAGACAAAATTCCCCAATTTTAATCTATGTTAGTATGGAAGTGAAAAGCTCAAATTTTATAGTTTATATCAGATGTATACCGTGTATTAAATATTGGAAGACAGGATACATTAAACCATTCAAATGAAGACAATGTGATGAGACACATACAGTAACAGAATATTAAAACCAGTCCATTTTTAACATCAAACCTTCACAGACAATACAATTGGGTTGTGTCATTCTAATACTAAGTTATCATGTGATGGTGAAAACATTTCAGTCTACCTTGTTTTCCTCCCATGATGCAGATACGACCCTACATCCTTGCCATCCCTCATGGCCTCCCATAAATCCACCCAGGGAGGGAGGGAGTACTGAGGGGGTGGGGGTATTTAGTTGGTTGGAGGGGTGTGGAAGCCCCTGACATCAAGGGTGCCTTTTCATTTCCTTGCCATTGCAAGGATGCCCTGAGCAAAGACCTTACTGGTTTTCCCTTTATCTTGATAGCAGACCAAACCACCTATTTTTCCAACCAGGTATTTCTGATGCCAGAGAATAATGCAAAACTAAATGATTCTGTTAATCCTATGAAAAGCCTTCATTTCTCTGCAATTTGTGCTTTTTGAAAAGTCATTCAAATGTCCTTTGATGTTGATGTGTTTAATTTTTAATGTAAACTACACCCATTCATAAGACAAGATTATTAGTAGCAAACCTCACTGCTTGTCTGTGAAAAGATATCTGCCCCTTAAAGACCTTAAAGTCTAAGGTTAAGACTACCAAAAAAACCCCACCAAACAAACCCCAAACACATGGTGTTTTCAAAGCTACATCACAGAACTGGAAGTCCCTTTTCATAGAAGTCCTTTTCTTATTATTTTATCTACCTTTGGATGATTTAACTGGGTTCAAATCTAGAACAGAAAAAAAGTGCATGCTCACCTTACTCGTTTCACATTGCTTCATTTAAACAAATAGAAAATTCAACCGTACCTTTTCCAATAAAGATCACCTTCCAATTTATCACAAGGTTTCACATGCACAAGTAGAAAGTTAGAGGGTGTTCTGAGGCTTATTTACTCTCTACATATACACACGAACACGTATACATACATACACAAAACATATATACACATATACACACATATACACATACATACATGTCTTTCCAAGAAACTTGAGTATCTTGCCAATCTCAAAACTGGATATAAATGACGTGACCATTTGTGGACACATCCGTGCGCTGGCACTAACCTCAAGTATGGATTTTAAACAAGCAGAAATTCAGAAGCACCTTGAGCAATGTAAATAAATTTTATAAAATTACTGAAAATATGTGAGGTACAATGGGAGAGCAAATTAGAAAATAAAGGCCTGAAACAGATTGAATTCAAGATGACAAAGATAAGGTTGAGGCAAAAGAAAAGGCCTTCTCCTGGGTGCTTCAGTTACCGGGAATGCATAGTCTAAGCTGCCGGCTACCTGCACATGGGAGGAAAGAGCCAGGCCGCGATTTCTGATTTCACTGGCGTAGCAAATTCCCAAGGAGGAAAGGCCTTCTCCTCCAAAGCAAACAGGTACTACATATCTGAGATTGACTGCCTTAGTGAGTTGCTAAGTGGCAGGGAGAATTTAAGTGACTTGCTCTGAAGTCGCACTGCCAGGAGTTAAGAGACTGGACTATACGCTAAAATATGCTACCAATTTTGTTTATTTTGAAAATGAAGAACATAGTCCACATCATAATTGTCATTACAAATCCGTTGGCTACCAGAAAACCCTAAGTATACTTTGAATCTTCCTATATGCAGTCCACCATTAACAAAGTACTTTTAAAAAAAGCACTTAAAAATGCCCAAGATTTTTGTAATTTTGTCGAAACTCTTAACATGTAAAGTTTTTAAAGCTTACAACCAAAGAAAAGACAGAGCAATTTACCTTGTCAGTTCAGAAGCTCTTTATTGGATGAAAAATAACAAAGAGTAAGTACAATTTTAAAACACTAAATGCAACTTGGATTTTTGTGAAGGTTGCTTTTTGTTTAAAAAAGTCAAATAGAGGGTGGGAAAGTCTTTACAATAATCGATGGATCCCGAATCTTAACTGTTTAGCATGACAAATTTTAACTAAAGTTCAAAATGTGTAGTACTCTATAAAACTGCAATATAAAGGTCATCACAAATATAATTGAGGAATTTGTAAATTCAGAAGTCAGTAGTATATAAACTCAAACAAAAAAATGTCTAAAAGTGAAATAGTTACTGCAAGCCAAGAGGCAGAATTCTAAATAGCAAAAATTTTTAATGTGACAATTTTGTATTATAAACTAGGGCTCAGCCTTGATGCTACTCAGCATGTCATTCATTTATGAACAACAACAACAAAAACAGAAACTTTCAATACATGAAAAAAAACACTCCATATTCTCGACTTCAATTGAAATTTTTGCCAACTCATGAGTTTTGTGGCAGTGATTGTGAGTGAACCGTAAGACTATTTTCTAAAGCAAAAGACCCATGAAGGAGGCATGAGTTACTTCTCTGGACAGAACTCTCAACCGTCTCGAACTCAACCGTACAAGGTAACAGATTTAGCACGTGTGAGGATTTGCCATCTAAAGTTCACAACCATTTTGTTATACTTTGGATAAAAAATGGGAAGTCTAATTAGAAGAAATAGCAGGAACGGTTTGTTTTCTCAATTGAAAACACTAATTCAATTCGGAATGAAGCATCACACAGAGAATACATTTTACAACCTTGCTCACCATGATAAACCAGATTAGTCACTACAAAGTGAGATGCCTTTAGTGACTCTTTATTTTTGTGATAAGCTAGTGCAGATCTAACATTTTTAAATGTTTTATTAAGCGACTGTCCTTGTTTTAGTCAACTGTTAATTCGTTCTTAGACGTTACAAGCCTATCAGAGACTTATAAAAGTTCACATACTTCAAGGCAGGAAGACTGGGATGGATAACAAGGTGAATGGATCTGGCAGTACAAATCATAGCTTCCTGTTAGATTGCAATGAGTATTCCTTAAACAGAACAGTTCTAGCCTTTTGAGGAACAGATATGCCACCTACGCAGAGAGACTGAAAAAGGGCAGCTAACCTGAATCGGAATCGCTGCTATCAGAAGAGCTCGAGTCGCTGCTGCTGCTGCCGACTGAGCCTGAGGAGCTGCTGCCGCCGCCGCCGCCACCGCCGCCGCTGCTGCTGCTCTCGCTCAGCCTGGTGGCCCCTCCTGTGACCTTGGACAATTGAGTTTTCTCAGCTGGAAAATAAGGGGAAAGATGATAAACCACCAGCAGAATTAAGGGGCTGCACCAACATTTTAAAACAGTCACCTACGTTTTGTTTGGCGTTTTCTAGAATTTAACTGGTTACTGACATCCAGTAACCGCTTTTCCAACTCCTGTTTTTTCTGTGAATGAAGCTCTTCTTTGGATTTCATTATTTTCTTAGCTGCATGATTTAGGACAAAAAGTGAGCACGGCCACAATCACAGGCAAATACCAGCTAGACTGCCGCTAATTTGCAGAGCTACATACCATGACATTTCCTGGGCCTCTTTCTCAGACAGGCCATGACGTATTTTTCCAGTTCTCTCAAGGTTGATGCTTTCAGGGTTTCAAAATCAATTTCTATCTCATCAGGATTAAAATTCCTTAAAGACGGTTCTCTTGACTCTATTATATGGACCACTCGCCCAAGTTTGTCTCCGGGGAGTTTGTTTATATCCAAGCTTAATTTCCTTTTCTCATCATAATTCATAGGCTTAGCATTATCTTCGTCCTCAGATTTGTACACCAACATTTGTTGCTTGGCCTTTTTTGGCTGACTGTAACAAATTTTACTTCGTTTAGTAAAAGCTTAGATATTTCTGTGACGTATAACATATGAGAGGCAGACGTGAATTGTGTGAACAAATAAGCATATGAAAAAATTCACCTGTTTTTCAGCTTTTTCTTTAGTTTTATTTGCTTAAATTTTTTCCTCTGACTTTCATCTTTGCTGATAACTTTCTTTTTTTCTTTCTTCTTCCCTCTTTTAGAGCTTTCATTCTTTTTCTTTAGCTTATGGTAAGGTGCTCGAGATAGCACTTGTAGCTGTTGATGAACGGCTTTAAGCTAATAAAGAGAAATATTTAACACGCTGAATTAAACATTAAGGACAATTATAAAAAACGAAGGAGCTGCAAATTCAGATATATTATCTTAAGTAAACTTCAGACCCTCACATTCCCTTGAAGTCTGCACATTCAATTTTATTAATTCATCATCCTAGGAGAAAGTATCTCCTTTTCCTTTAAATATAAATTGTCCCCAACTTTTTGACATGAAATAAAAAGACAGACCAAAGAAACGAGAAATTTAATTTTAATTCAAAAACAGATTTGGAAGTTACCCAAAAGACTAAAAAGAATTTCCAAAATCAGCATGTATTAAGTCTATAATTTTAACCATAAAACAGGTTATAACTAGCAGTTCACTAAGGAAATTTTTTTTAAAAAGCTTGAAACTCCATTCATCCGTGAAGCACTTCAGAAATACCTTGTGAACTGCTAAAATCAGACATCACTCAGTGTAGCTAGTAATATAGAAACTTCATTTTTGGTTAAAAAGTATCAACCATTTCAAATTTCTTTGTTTACCTAAACAATGAAACAACAGCCTGGTTAATTGGAGAAAAATACCCTTATGGTACACAAACATGACATTATTGATTCAGCCCAACCAAGGTATAGAGCAGGTCTGACATACCTGCTCCTGAAGCTTTGCAAGGTGCCGTACTTGTTTATCAGGTGACTCCTCAGCAGAATCGTCTTCAGAGGAAGCATCGCTACTACTTTCTCTACAGAAAGCTTTTGTGACATCCTTTTTAATATAACAGATAGGCATTCTTTCAACGGGTTCATCAGGGATCTTGGCAAATTGCATCTCGAAAACATCCTAAAATACAAAAAACAAATTATTTTCCATTTAACATACATTTGTCAGCAGAGCTGCTCCTGAGGAATGACGTTCTGTAAACATTGCTCATAGCTGGCAGACAGCGAGCATTGGGAACATGTCCCAGGCCGTGCATTTCCCCCCTCTTAGGTAACTCCTTCCCCTCTACTCCTGGGTGACTGAATTCCTGTTCTCAAACCATTCAGGGGGTTCTTCTTATCTCTCCTGAATGGGTCTCCTACTCAATGAGATGAAAATTCACATACCACAGAGGGGGCTGTGCTCCTCTTGCTCCCGTGAAGCAGTCACACACACCATTAAAGACACCTACTTTGAAATGGACCGCACAAGACAACCTGTACATGCTCCATCCTCAACCACAATGAGAGACCCCAAGAGTGACTTTAGTCAGATCTATTGTATCAGATAGTGAAACCTCAAAGTGCTAAACTGCTGTGATCAAATTCTTTGGGAAAGATTCTTGAATATTAGTTATGAAAGTCATATAAATATAAACTATATTCTTAAAATAAAAAAGGAAATATCTGAAGTGATATCTCACCTGAAGGGTTCTTGCCATTGTTACAACCTCATGATCTGGTGGGTTATATTTGTAGCAATTCATAAACATTAACCGAACATCTGCTGCAAATTCATGCGTGTCCTTATATTCCTGGTTGTCCATTTTTTTCTATTAAAAACATTCAAGTGTTTCAAGTTCCAAAAGCATACTAGAAACTAGAGTCATCCATACATAATTCGTGCTTCCTTGCAGCAAGACACATCTTAGCACACTGTCTGGCACACTTTTCCCTCCTTTTCCTCCAGCACCACAGGACAGCACCATGTTCGTTTAAAGTCCACATGCTCCAAGGTACAAACACTCCTCCATACATGGCAGAGAGCTAGCTGGGCAGTGTGGAAGGCTTTAACCCACATGACCCCATGTCTGGGGGGGCTACACGGGATGAGGAAATGCACATAATGCTGACATAATACAGTGGGACTAGTTGCCTGAGAAGAGGCAAGACTGTCCCAACCACCATATATACCTCTGCCAGCAAAATCCAGAAATCCACCCCAAATCAAACAAAGACCAAGAAATCCAGTAAGAAACTACAAAGACTTCATCCAACCAGAAGAGGACTAGCAGTAGGAAAAGGAGCCTGCCAACAAGGACCCTCAAAGATCCAGAAGGGCCTACCTTGGAGGTGACACAATGTACGACCAACCAGGGCAGAACACCACCCAAAAAAACACCACAGGAGGCAGAGCAAGTCACCAAATCAGGAATTAAAATGGAAGAGATGAGTAAATAAAACACCCTAAACAAATCTAAACAATGACTGCCAACCTAGAAGTGCTCCAAGAGACGTGCACACACAGACTACAAGGAAAAACAATGGACTGTGCACAGGAACCCACATAAATACCTGGAAGAAAACGAAGCAAGGGCTTAAAAATGAAAGGAGAGAAGCAGAAAGAAAACACACGTAAGATAAAATGGCCAACCTTATCAAGGAAATGGAGCCCTGAAAATCAGAGTAAACTAAATAATCAATGACTCCAAAAGACAGCAGCACAAATAGAAGATATAAGCTACCAAAAATAACTCCCTTGGAAATCAGGTCAAGAGGAAATAACTTAAGAATCAGTGGACTATTTAAAAACCAGGATTAAATAATATCCTGGATGCTATATGTTAACAAACCATAAACAGAAAGAATCCATCCTAATCACCCAAAAGGAAGCCCAAGAGGAAAAGTCCCAGGAAAAGTACAGCAAGCATCCCGAAAGAAACCATTCAAATACCAAGGAATCCCAGTGAGGATCACTTAAGATATGACGGCTTCTAATCTAAATATTAAATGTTAGACTACAATAACCCCAAAGGCCAGAGAGAGAGCCTTACAATCAGTAATCACTTATTCTGCAAAGTTGGGGATGGAGAGCAGAGCCACATAGGAATTTTGGAATATGCAGTCCAGAGAAACTTAGAAAGGTAAGTTTGAGTAACTGAAAGGAACTGTCGCATCAAGCTGTCCTAATATTCTAATGGAGAAAAGATCCAAGTATTCCTCCAGAATCTTAATGACTGTAAATGACTATTGAGGAGAGTGGGAAAGTTAAGCAAGGAAAAAAGAGGCTCTGGAAGTGAACTGATTCTGTTCTGAGGGTCTGGGAAATGAAAGAAGGTAAAAGAAATACTCAGTATAGAAGAGAGGAAGGGAGTAGAACTTGCTACTTTGCAGAATCAGGACTCACAGGAACAGGACCATGACAACAGAGGGAGGCAGGGGGAAAACAGGCATCAAAAGATCATTCTCATCCAAAGTGGACAAAGGAAGAGTGAATGAGATGATCACAGAAAGATGATCAAACTCAACATGGAACCAAGAAAAAACTAGGGGAGGGGCAGGCGTAAGAGGGAGGATAAAACTCGGGAAGGTATAGTGGTAGACAATCTTCCTGGGCCTGACGGGAGACTGAAAGGAGTAAAAAGAAAAACAATTCTAATTTAGAAGGGTACCTCTTAACTGAGGAATGCCTTAACACGTGGAACACAAACATAATGGACTATCATTAAAGGAGGATAGGGATCATTGTAGAGAATCCTGGCTATTATGAACCGATGCAGAGTGAAGCAGGGCCAGGAGAAGATGTGTACAAGGCCAAAATCTCTGAAGAAAAATCACAACCAGAGGTCTTAGGATAAAAGGATCCCTCTGACAGCAGTGATGGACTCAAAATGAAGACACATCCACTCCTGGACACCATCACTGGGTAGATTCCTTGTTCTTAACGATGGCCCATCTTTTCTAACAGTCCTGTCCAAGACCACCATCTCATCACTAGGGTTAAGTACAGAACACGGAAACACCCGTGTGGGAGATTCATAAAGCTACAATAATGAAACAAAAGTCAAAATAAACCTTGACCTAATGACACGAGGACCATTAACTAGGTAAACACAAGACAAAACCACTTACTTTAATTGTTCCAAGATCCATTGGATTTTTAACAACATCATAGTAGTTATGGAGTCCTAAAGCAGTAACATCGACGGGTTTATAAAAAGGCCAAGCATACGCTACGTGTTTCTTCGAAAACATTTCTTTAAGAATCTCGTTACAATATTTTAACTGCTCGGTTAATTTAACACTTTTCACAACTTTATATTGTTGCTGAGAATCTGGCACATTATCCTTCATTACTTTTTCTTTTAAAAGTGGCATTTTAGCAGACTTGTGTTCAACTAGAGTGGGTGAAGATTCACTACTTGCTGTAACTATTGAAGTTGCAGGGGTTGTAGTATCTGCTTTCCTTTTCACACCCCTTTTAACCTAGAAGAAAATCCATAATTTAAACAATCACTCAGAGCGCTTAATTTTTCAGAACTTACAGAAAATATAGAATATGGCATTAAAAATGAAAAAGTAGACAATAATTCTAACAGTAACACTTAAAATGAAGGTCTAAAAATCCTTAATCTTAAAAAATCAGAAACTTTGTTTAAAAACACTTCGAGAAAAAATGCAAAATGGGAAAAGTTGTTCAAGCATTCTAGTCCCTTAAAATTAAGGTTTATATGATTTCATTGCCGCCTCTATCTTAACTTTTTCCTCAACACGTATAATTAGGATATGATACAGAACAATACCCCAAATATTTATCAAGCTCTGTCTTTCAAGGACTTCCTGCCTTACCTGTGTTACAGCCTGTGTGGTACAGCTTGGCGGAGCCACTTTAGCGACACGCAGAGGAGAAAACAACGTCTGCGGACATGCAGAACACAGAATCACTTGCTGCTTAGCGACCATTTCAGATGTCTTGGGGGATGATTTTTCTTTAATAGTACAAACTCCTGAAGATGGTTGAGTACCTAATTTTAAAAAAAGCATTCAAATGAGTCAAATATTGACAATTCTTTCAGAATTCCATTTTTATGCATTAGCTTTTACACACTTACACACACATACACACACACAGAAAACAGAACCCAGATGTTATATTCCATCCATATTACAACAACTTGTAATAGTGCAACTGAAACTATTATTATGTAATATCTTTCCTCGTTTAAACAATCTTTCTAGGCTTCTGCTTTAAAATGAATGGAAGACAAAAGGCTTTTCTTAAGGAGATGAACAGGCAGGAGTAACAAAGCCTTACAACCAGAAGTATCTCTTGTTTAGATCCTAGCCTTCCTCATCCCAGAAATGACTAGACTTATGACCAGCACCTAGCACAGACTAGGCACTGCATAAATGTTTACTGACTGACTGCTCCAAGTGAACATCTCCAGCAGGTCATTGCTCAGAGGGGTTGGAGGTCAGACTCAGCCTTCTCCAAGGAGAAAAGAATGAGATGAAGTTCCCAGAGCAGGAGAGCCGTCAGGGAAAGCGCACAGGAGCAGTGAAGTGCTGTTTTGGAATGTTAGCCCGAAGCTACATTTAAACACGTTCTCTCTTTATCTTGTTCAAGATTCTTGTGACTTCCAAAGGATCACAGCAAGGGTACGTGCAGGAGGACGTCAGTTTGGACGTCTCTCTCCATAGGCTAGTAGTAGCAGAGCTGCTAGTTGATATTGAGTTAAATTAAATGACAGCTGAAGGCAGTATCACTATTTTTCCCCCAACAGTCCACCGTGACCGCCAATCAACAGCAGCCAGTTCTGCCAAAAGCAGCATTTACACAGCTGGCTTGAGGTCTGCCCAGTCCTTTACAAGTCATCTCGTTGGATGTGTATTAGAACATAGGCTCTTCCTTGTGTTCCTGGGCCTGGCAGATCTCTATGAACACTGCCACCAGCTGCCGTTCAGTTTTCAGTGAGCGGTGTTGATGGCAATGATCCTGAAGTACAACTCAGGATTTAGTTACTTCAAATGACAGCAATGATACTACAGAAACCCCTAGCGATACTACAGCCACGTCAGTGAGAAAACAGCACAAGACCAAAGTCACTGCTGCTGAGAACGGAAGCTGCCATGTACCACCATGGGCTGATCAGCTGGGGGCCAGAGCCAGAACGACCTTCAAACCTGAAGGGACAGCTCGGAAGTCCGATCCAGAGTCCGTTATATCGTATGGCTGGTTCTTCTCTGAAGCTCCTTCTGGAGCCGGATGTTTAGTATCACTTAATATGAAGAAACACTTGGTATGATCATCTGATGCCTTGATGCTTTGCTGATAATGAATTATAAAATAAGCTATCCAAATAATTTTATTTACATCATATTGGGAAAATATTGTTACTAAGGGCCTCTTTGTTCACTTTATACCTATCCTCAGGTATTTCTCTACAATTTCAAAACATGCTTTTGGAGGAAGTGGGGTCCCTGACGATGCCCCGAGTTCCCCTCCTTGGCTAGGTTGTTCTCTACCGAGCTTCCACGCAGTTCCTCCTTGCTGGTCAAAATCAGAACCAAAGCACTACTTTGGGAACAGGAAGTTACGTCAAGAAGTCAGCCTACCCTCTTTCAGCAGGATGAGCCATGTGCACGTCTGGTGTGGGAGCAACCAAGAAACTTCAGGAAGCTCAGAAAGGCAATGTGTGATCAACAACAGCTTTGACTCTTGGGAGAAAGGTCTAACACATGACAGCAAGCCTAACTAACCAAAACTTAATCAGACTAGAACCCTTTAATTTTTAACCCAAAACACAACACAAACTGAGACAAATCTCTCCCACCTGTTTTGGTTATTTTTACCTTTTCTTTTTCTTTCCTTTCCACCTATCACTATTTCTTCTGAAGGCATTTGAGACATTTTTTGCACAAACAGTTTCTCTAAGGCTTGTGCCATGAGAACAATGTCATCACCTGCCTACAAAACAAATGAAAGATTTATGATGTTATTCAGTTATAATTGCATCATTTAAAGAAATACTTTGTGTGTACAACATTTGGTATACCACAGAAGGCTTCATAAAAGCAAATCAGAAAAATTACGTCACATCTTATGTAACCTCTATTTGAATTTTACACACAGACTGTCTGTCCAATGGAAATAACATTGCTGTGTAATTATTATACCAATTCTGTCTCTGGAAAAGAAATAAGGGCCTAGACTAAGAAGAGAAGTAACAGTGAGGCAAATGTGGGAGGCAAGGAAGAATCTCCCAGCATTCATTTAAGAGTCAGAAAGCACAGCCTCAGTGGTCACTGGGGCAGTCTTAGAGCTGGAAGAGACCAGAGTGATCAACTAGTCCGATGCTAAACAGCTGTGGAGCCCAAGTTAGAGGATGTTCTTGTCCTGAGACGAGGAGACCCCTTGGGGTGGAGGAGATGTTGGCGTACTCCCACTTGGACTGGTGGCCTTTGGGTTTTTGTCTAACTCTAGCTTACTTACGCAGGAGACACGTGCCCAAGAAAGGGCAAGCTTAACCTTCTACATCGACTTCCCTCATCTGCCCCAGACGTTCCCGGCTCCCCACGTTTGCTCACACTTTCCCCTCTACCTAGAATGTGCTGCCTTCGCCTTGTTCCTGTTAATTCCTTTTTCTATAGGATGCAGTGTGGCCACCTGATACTACCTGGATGACCTCAGGCAAGTCGCTTAGCCCTCCCTGAGTCTCAGGCTCCTCCTCTGTACAATAGGCAAGCTGTCAGACTGGGATGCCGCTTGTCTCCTCTGCTCTTCAGCTGTGGGCCCGTGACCTTCTAGATGTTATCTCCTTCCCTCCCCAGAGAGCACTCTACCTAAACCATGCCAGTACTCACACCGCCCACCTCAGGAGAGCCACTGCCCTTCCTACAGGAGATTGTAACCAACCCCTACGACTTTGCCAGCTCCCCACCCTTTCCGCTGTCTAGATGGGGGATACCAAGATGGGAGAACCTGAGAGGACAGGGACTGGGCCTGTGTAGACTTCTGCATCAAGAGCCACACACTGACCTGTATACAGCAAATGTTTAGAGCACAGTTCATACTCAAATACAGAACTGAGACTGAGCACGAGACACCAAGTAGGGATTCAAAACTGTGTTAAATATTTGAATATTAACTATTTGGGCCAGTGAGTGGCTCAGTGGATAGAGTGCTAAGCCTAGGTTCAGTCATTTTCAATTGGGCCTCAGGACCCTCCTAGCTGCATGACCCTGACCAAGTCTGTTTGCCTCACTGTCTTCATTCGTGAAGGGGGATAATGGCAGCACCTGTCTCCCAGGACCAACAAGATAACAACTGTAAGCACACAGCACAGTGCCTGGCAAACAGCGACACTACACATTAGCTACTATTGTTATTAGTCAATGGATAAAACAGTAATAAGCTCGAGAATGTATACAACCAAAATGATAAACTGATTTTTACAGTCCTTAACACTGTATAAACAACATTTGCTAGGACCTAGGGACCATCTAATCAGCAGCTATCATAGGAAAAGTAACATACCTTGTTATATAAATAACAATTGGCAAACATTGTTTTAAAGTCCTCTATACATTCTGATGCTTTCACATAGTACTTATGCTCCAAGCGCTTTTTAATTGTACTCAAATCCATTGGCTTCTTAATGATGCTGTAATAGTCCTGTGGGGTTTAAATTAGAAGAATGTGAATGCTAACAAAAACACATTTGCCATAATTATTAGCGCACAAATGAAAAAAGCCAAATTTAACTTTCATTATACTTAACAGGATCTGAAAACCAAAGAGCCTTGTAATATACAGATCCAGTGTCTGACTGCCACAGGAATATTTATACAAAGAAAGAGGTTCAGTTCTATAATAAAAACAGCATTTTAAAAACATACAGAATTACACAACCAACCTTACACCAAAGCTGGCAGATTTATGACAAACTTGGCATTAAACTAAACATAACAAAAACGGGTCTATTCAAGAAAGGGATACAATTGCAGTGCGCGTGTTAAGAAAAGACTAACAATTTGCACCAAAATTTCTCAAAGAATTGATTTCATTCAGGTAGGAGTCAGAGGTGGGGTGAGGGGACAAGTCAGAGGACACGGGCAACGCTTGAACATGCCATTTTCTAAATGTGTCAAGTCTAACTTACATACCATAGTTACTGCTCTAGCAATATGCTTTTCCCCCAGTAAACTGGCCAGCTTATAGCAGGGTGAAAACAGTGAAGCAGCCCAGGCCTGGAATTCAGCAGAGGCCCCTGGAAATCTCAAAAGGTGACCTGGTCCAAAGCTGCTCAGACCACTCTTAATAATGACTGGACAACCTCTAGTTTCAACCCAACCTGATGATGCTTTTAAGGATAAAGTTGTCTATGAGAGCCCTCTGGAGACAAACCAACTGCAAGGTTAAGACCAGAAAAAGGATCTACTGGTTTCAAAGAGTTGCTTTGGTTTCCTTCCCTCTTTGGGGGTGCGTGGGAGATGAGAAGGGAGGCAGTGACCCTACTCCATGTTCTTCTAGAAGCTCCCTAGGCATCATATTCTTAAACAATATAGGAACTTCCAAGTGTGGAAGCTCCCTTCATGGTAAACTGGTCTGTAACTCAGTTGATTTTTCCACCCAGTTGCCTCAAAGCACCAAGAGGTTCAGTGACTTGCCCCAGTGAGAGGCAGAATTTGAACCCAGGTCTTCCTAACAGAGCATGGCCCTCCATCCGAGCTAACTCCTACTTAAGACACCCACTCCTAGGGAAAAGCATCTGTAACCAGAATTGCAAAAATTCTCAGCTAGAGTGTGTAGGGAGCAGACAAAACCAGAATCATGGATGACAGCTTCATCTACTTGTAGCATCCATCCTTCTGCAGGTGACAAGTCTCAGAGACTTAGGAAGATAGAACCTGCCCCGTTCGGAGCTCTGACCATTAGTTTTCAGTTAATGTTATTAACACAGGAACGCCAGGCCCCACGGTAACAATCACAGGCCTATGTGGCCCTTACGCCCAAGACATGCAGATGCTGACCATCTCCTGACCCTGTGCTGTCCCTGTCCCCCCTACCCCCCACTCACCGGGAGCTTGAGCTTGGCAGCATCCACGGGCTGCTGGAAGGGCCAAGAGAAACTGTGCCGCCACAGAGCCTTCAGGACCACCTTCTGCAGATACTGCAGCTGGTTGGTGAGACGGCCAGTTTTCCTGGCATTTATATACTCTGGTGGAGGGGGGTTGACAATAGCCATCTGTCGACTTGACAGAGACATTTTGAACAGCTTTTTCCTGATAGGGTGTCGTCTTCCCTATACATATATCCTGGAGAGAAAAAGGCGAGATATGTTCAGACTTAATTGAGGTATGCCAGATTAAAAACCAGTTAAGAGGTTCCCACTCCGAGACGGGCTCATGACAATGCCTCTAGGCACCGCCTCCCCCAAGATTCATAGTCTGATCACTATCAGTGTTGGAAAACAGAAGTCCATCAACAGGCCACTGACTCCAGTACTTATCCTGGCACTCGAAGCCCTCCCTGAAGGAGTTTTCTGCTATAGGAAAGTACCCTCTTTAAAGTGAAAGACTCTACCTTTTTGTATCTGTATCCGCAGTGCTTAGCCTAGTGTATGGCACATAGGAAGCCACTTAATAAAATTATTTCTCATTCATTCAAAGACTACATCACCTATTTATACATACCTTTTCCCTATAAAGTCATTGAAAGTTTATTCATAGTGTAGTTCTTAGTTTTAGTATTTCAGTTCATAAAATTTCTATTTGCTTTCCTAAAAACACTTACAGGATTGATGTGTTTGGAAGAATCCCCACTACAAAGACAGGCTCAGACAAGGGCTAGTTTCTAAACAAATATTCCAGATGAATGTGAGTGTAACCAAGAAGTTGTTTTTTGGACAATACCACAAACCAGCTAAAAATTAAAACTTAGACAGAAAAAAAAGATTTAAATGCTTTAACATTCCATAAGCCAGCTTTACGCTTTTCATGTGTTTTCTAAAGTCCAGCCAATCCAGCCTTCTTCCTGTTTCTTACTCTAAATATCCCAATGCATGGAATGCATCCACTTCTGTCTCTTCAAAAAAAAAAAAAAACTTCCATTAACAAAAATCTATGCCATCCCTAAGCCCCACTGAAAAACACAACAAAAACTTTGTAACATGGATAGTCAAGTAAACTCCTGCAATTGGCTGTATTAAAAAAAAAAAGTCTCATTCTGTAGCATACTCTCACCTCTGCTTAAGAATTCCTATATTCCTTCCTTCAAAGCTAATCTTTTAACAATTCTGAATTTACTTTTTCTACCTAACTACATGTTACCTCCTCCAACAGAAGGTAAGCTCCTGGGGGTGGGGAGTGGGGTGGAAGACTATTCCCCTACAGCCTAATGCAGGGCCTGCCACATACTAGACACTTACCAAGAAGCTGTGCATGTTAACTTACTCTTCTATTTGTATCCCCAATGCTTTGCACATAAAACATAAAAGTCCTTAATAAATGCTTTTCATTCATTCATTTCCAAGCACCTAAAATGCTGTGCTTGAGTTTTTATTTTATCAAAATAAAGTGTTAACGGGAACACTAGAAAATTATTTCTAGGGTAAATTACAAATCACCCTCTGCTGAGTTTTCATGTCTTTTTTGGCCTCTGCAACTCAACACCACCAACCCTTCCTAGACACTGGATGCCCTCTAATAGCCTCGATGGCTCTAGATTTCCTTTTTACACTCTCTTGCTGACCACAATACTAGTTTTAACAAGTACAACTATGTCATCTACACAGCTGACTCCCCAAACCCTCTGTCTATACAGCCCTATTCTCTCTTCTGAACTCCATGCTTCCACTGGCAACTATCCATGAGCATTTCAAATTCAACTTGTATAAAACAGCCAGTTATTAAACATTTACTAAGCACCTACTATGTTCCAGTACAAGAAGGCCATCCCTGTAAGGAGCTCGTAATCTAGTGTCTGCAGACTTAGTAGGCCTTCCTGCTGACCTCCTTCCAAACTTCCCTAATCCCACAGCTTCCACATCCATAGTCCTTACTCTCCTCTCTAGCTCTGCCACACTGATCTCCCTCTGATTCTATGTCTGACCACTCCCCTTTTCTGTCTCCTTTGGTAGAGCTCCATCCTGAATTCTCTCCCCTTCTCCCTCAATACTATTTCACTTGGTGATGCCATCAAGCAAGAGCAGTGCTGGAAGTTAGCAGGTCCCCAGAATAAGCTATTCCTGAGATCCTGATCACAGAGAACTCAATACTACAAGAAAGCATCCACAAAATCCCAAACATTCCCTCCAGAAGTATGCAGAGCCCAGGCCTGACGTTAAGCCTGAAGTCATAAGTAGGCTGGAAAATGACCAAACTAAAAATAATAATAATCCCACCATACAGTTATAATGGCGTCAAGCATGCTCAAGATATAAACCCAGAAAAGAATGACTCTAAACACCTACAAAATTCAAAGAATTTTGAATTCAAAGAAAAACACAATTTGAGCACAAATTCAACTACAACTCCTGGAAGAGCTGGCCCAGGAGTAAAAAAAAAAAAAAAAAGTTTGTATTAACTCTGAAAATTGAAATGGACCAAAAGAAAGCTAATGGCTATGAGACAAGAGTTTAGGTCAAAAGACAGTCGAAATTCATTAAGACAATGCAAAGTATCTCATTGCAAAAAACAACTCGTCTGGAAAAGAGAAGAACAACAACTTTTAAGAATCATTGGATTACCTGAAAGCCAGAACCAAAAGAAGGAAGCTAGACATATGAGCTAACCTAAGTCAGCTTCTTCATATGTAAAATGAGAGGGTTGGACTAGATCTCCTCTCAGGGCAAGCTTTGCTGATACTGAATTATAAAATAGGCTATCCAAGTCATTTTATTTACATCATATTGGGAGAATGTTGTTACTAAGGGCATCTTCATTCCCTTTATACCCATTCTCAGGTGACAGAACACTTATTTTTTTCTCTGCAATTTCAAAACATGCTTTTGGAGGAAGTGGGATCCCTGTCGATGCCCAGAGTTCCCCTCCTTGGCTAGGAGAGACCATAAGGTTGTTCTCCATCGAGCTTCCATGCAGTTCCTCCTTGCTGGTCAAAATCAGAACCAAAGCACTACTTTGGGAACAGGAAGTTATGAGATTAGCGTATCTTCTTTTAGTAGCATGAGCCAGCATGTCTGGTGTGGGAGCAACCAAGAAACTTCAGGAAGCTCATAAAAGCAATGTGTTTAAGATTAACACAGCTTTGATTCTTGGGAGAAAAGTCTAACACATACTAACGAAACCTAAGGTTAAAAAAAAATTAAAAAGGGCAGAAGTAGCAATCAGGATCTCAGACAAATTAACAACATAAATAGATTTAATTAAAAGTTTAAAAAGGAAATTACGTTTTGCTGAAAGTCTAGAGAATGAAAGGATTATCAATACTAAACATAGATGCATTGAAATGGTGTAACATCTAAATTCTTTAAGGAAAAGTTAAATGAATTATGGGAAGAAATAAACATTAACGATAATAGTGGGGGAACTTAACTAACCCCTCCTCAGACTTACATAAACCTAATCAAAAAAAAAATAAAGAACCTGAATAGAATTTCAGAGTAAGTTAAATAAAAAAGCTCTGGAGAATATTGGATAGGTAGGTGTACGAAGGATCATGCATATACCTTTGAGCTAAGAATAGCACCTTCACAAAAATTAATTATGCACTGGAGCACGGAACATCAAAAACAAATGCAGAAATAGCAAACTGACCTTTTATATACCACAGTATAATAAAAAATTATACTCATTAAAGGAAATTAATGTCCTAAAGGAGGGAATCAGTGGAACGGAATTAAAAACTGATTGGGTGACTCAAAAAACAAATCACACACAAGATCAATAATTTCATGAAAGACAACCAAGGAACACGCAAAAAATTTTGGGGGATAAAGTCGGAACAGCACTGAACAGAAAATTTCTCTCTAAACACTTCTATCAACTAAAGAGAGAGCTAAAAAAAATCTAAATATCTCAAATTAACCCTAAAACATAAATCCTGAAAAATTGAAGTAGAGATGAAAAAAATTCTTTCGAAGTTAAAAAGAATAAAATTAGGATTAGTTTATGGGGGGGGGGAACGGGAAAAAAAGACAAAATAGATATATCACTCTCCCCATAGCAACTCTACCAAACCTTTTCATCCGTCCTTGAACTCTCCCCACTCTCTGAGGCCCTTGGACATTTTCCTCTTCTCCCCTCCTCATCTATCACTCAGATGCCTTCTGCCACTGTGCCTACTTTACAGTTCTCATACAGAATTTGCAAGTCTTCTATCTGCACAACAAATCCCATTCCATCTTATCTCCCCATCATCCTCGCTCTCTCCTTTTCTACTAGCTCCTTCCCTACTTCCTAAAAACCATCCTTCTCCCACCCAGTATCTCCTGCTCCCTGTAGCTAGTGGTTGAAAAAGACCTCGACTACAGGTGCCTTCATACTCTTCTAAACTCTTGACAATCATGCTTACAGCATCATCAACCAAAACTGCTCTCTCAAATTATAAATGACCTTCCTAATTGCCAAATTCAACAGCTTCTTCTCTATCCTCACCTTTCCTGGCCTGACACTTTGGATCACTCTTCTCTAGGTTTACAGGACATCTCCTCTCCTGGTTTTTCTCCTGCCTGACACACTCTCAGCCTTTGCTGAATCCTCGCCCAGGTCATGCCCTCTGATCTTGGGCATCTGCCAGGTCTACGTCCTGGGCCTTCTCTTCTCTCTCTATACTACTTCATTGGGAATCGCATCAGCTCCCACGAATTTCATTATTTCTAACCAGATGATTCTCCAATCTATTTAACCTGCTGCAATCTGACCGCCAACCATGCAGCTCCAACTGCCTTTTGTTCATCTCAAACTACATGTCCCATAGGCATCTTCAGTTCACCAAGTCCAAAACTTAAAGTCATTATCTTTTCCCCTTCTCAACTTTCTTATTACTGTAGAGGATACCACCACCACCCTCCCAGTCCCTCAGTCTCACAACTTAGGAGTCAACTCCTCAATATCTCACCCTTTCCCATTTCCAATCTGTTGCCAAAATCTGTCATTTTTACCTTTGCAACATCTCTTAAATATTCCTGCTTCTCCCCTCTGATATCACCACTAGGCTCTCCTCGCCTCACACCCAGAATGCTCAAAAGTGCCTGAGGTCTCATCTACCTCCACAGGCCTCCCCCAACTCCAGTCCAGCCTCCCTTCTGTTCAGATTCTGATCTAACCCTGTCACTGCTCCCTCAGCCGCCAAAATGACTTTCCCTAAGCATAGGCCTAGCCATGTCACCCCCACCATGAACTCGACTGGTCCCCTAGCACCTCTAGAGTTAAATAATCTTTCAAAGTCCTTTATAACCTAGACCTTCAACCCCCACATACACCCCACCACGTCCTCTTCTCCCCACTGCCCCTGGCCTCCTTGCTGTGTTCTCTTCCAGACATTTTCACTGGTCTGGAATTTTCTCCCTCATCTCTGACTCCTGGCTTCCCTGAATTCCTTCAAGTCCCAACTAAAACCTCACCTTCTACAAGGAGCCTTTCCGAATCCCTCTTAACATCAGTGCCCTCCCTGTTACTTCCTCATTTCTCCTGCATACAACTTTGTATTTGCTGGTATTCTCCCCCATTAAGACAGTTCCTGGAGGTGAGGTGTGGTGCATATGGTCTGCGCACCAAGATGTTTACTGACTGGCTACACTAGCTCCCGTAATGTGCCCTCTCCAATTCCTCCAGAAGAGCAGCCAAATCAATATTCCTAATCACTGGAATGCCACTCTCATGCTGAGGAAACCTTATTACACGAGACCTTTCCCAATTTCCTCAAGCTATTTGGCCCCTGCCCAATTTCGCTAGTATAAACTTTCCATTTACTAAATTACATGTTTCCCATGATGAGCTATAAATATACTTCTTGTGAGCAGGGGTTTTGTGTCTCTGCAACAGCTAAGTCTAGCACAGTCCCTGGACCTTAATAGTGGCTTCTGCATTGACTGGTAGGGTAAAAACCCAACTTCGGTTTGTCACCTAAGCCCTTTATGAAGTGGCTCCTCTCTAGCCTTATTATTGCCTCTAATATTACCCCCGGGGGGGGGGGTGGATTGAGAGCTCCTGCCCAGAAGTCATCATTCATGGGCAGAACTCTATAATGCCTTTCTGAGAGCTGGCCCCCATTCCTGGGAGGCTTTCCCTCCCCCAGGTAATTCTCTCCCCAAGGCTCAGACTCTTTCATCTGCAAGTGTCAACTTTCTTTCATAGATTTTTTGTGACCTCCCCCAAGCAATAAGCAGCCTGAATTTACTGTACCCCCATAGCTCCCACCAAGATGAAGCTCCTGAGGCATAGGGATTAGCAGTCAGGATAGGTGCCTAAAAAATACTTGTTTGATACTAAAGGTGTGTCTGTATTTATCTGGAGTCCCTTTTCTGCCCACCTCAGCTATTATAATCTTGTGATTATAATCTAAAGAGGTTTAGTGTTTTAATGAGCCACACATTAAGGGAGTCACTCCAGTGTAGACATTTCAAGACTCAAGATATGAAACTTGTTTAAAAGACAAAAACTTTATTTTGGAATTTCATTTCATCTCATCTTAAAATAAGACATTCTATGGAGTAGCAGCCACCACGGTTAGAAATAATTTCCCCCAGAATTTTATTTAAAACCCTGTGAGCTTCCTTTTTTGGTCTGGCATAGAATTGAGAGAACCCCAATTTCAAACCTTGCCTTTCCATATTTATGAGCAGTGTGACCAAGGAATGTGGGATCAGAAATTCAGACCTGGACATCGCCACAAATCTTCTAGTTGACCCCTTTCATAAGAATTAAAGGCAGTGACATGTCTAAAGCCAAGTAGAAAGATGCCCCCACTCCAGTGCCAGTGTCTTGCCTCTCTGGCTGGTCGAGTCTCCCCCACTTGTGAGACCATATTCAAAGCACCACGCGAAAACTATGGAAAACTCTCTCTCAGTTACCAACTCAAATCTAAAGCAGCCTGCCAGAAATTTGGCCTAGACCAGTATCTCCGGCCACGTTCTACAATCAAGTCAATGTACATGACCTTCATTGTTAAAAATTGTGCCACAAAAAAAATTTAAAGAAATCATCTTTCAGAGCTCTGTATGTTCTCAGCAAGGAATAGAGGCAAATAACAAACTACATTTTAAAATATTTAAATAAAAATACAAAATAGAGATATTTTATAAAATTTCCAAAAAATTCAATAAATTTATTAAATATAAAATAAAAACATATAAAACATATTTCATAAACGTAAAATAAAAACATAAAAAGGAAAAAGGCATGAAATATAAATATAAAATGAGATTCCTTCAAAATACATTAAAATATATAAATATATAGTTTTTAAAATTTATAAATTTAAAATTGATTACATATAACTTAGAAAGGTTCTGCACAAACGAAATTAACGCACCTAGGATACGGAACGAATTAATAAAATAGGAAAAAAAGTTTCTACCAAATTTCTCTACGTTTGATATCTAAGATATGTGAACAGCTCTATTAATAAAGAATGCTCCAAATCACTAATAATCGAAATCCAACCCACGCTGAGGTTCCATCTCACACCCAACCAACTGGTCCAGATGCTGGAAGATGGGGTTGGGGGAACCATAGCTCGGGAGCACACCAGCTAAAGCATGGCTCCTCCAGGAATTACTCGGGTTTTTGGTGTTTTTTTTACATTTGCATTAGCATCACACTACTAGTACCCTGAAGGGAAGCTGCCCGAGGGCACGCCCACCCGCTGCCCACACTCGCTCATCTCCCCCTGCTGCTTCCAAGCGGAAGCCTGGGCCCGAGCTTGTCCTTCGCGGCCCGGCCCTCGCCCGAGTAGCCCCAGCCCACGCGGCCCGCACCCCCCGGGGCCACCTAGAGGCTCCGCCGAGGCCGCGCCACCGGCTCTAACGGCCCCAGCAACCGCCGCAGGCGCTGCGGCCAACTGGGACCCGGGGCTGCCCGCCACCCCCTCCAAGGGCCGCAGCCTCCCTACCGAGATACCCCTGGGACAGAGTAGGACCCGGAGACGAAAGGAGTAGGGGCCGCAGGAGCAAGATACTTACGCCGTTCACCGCTCGACGTTACAGCTCACCCGAAATGGACGCGACAAGCGGGCAAGTGCAGGCGCTTTTATAGGCGACCTAGCAGCGTCCCTCCGCTCATTGGTCTGTCTGGGTCACGTGGGCCACACGGGGGCGTGGTCTGCCCTCTGGCGGCGGTCCAAGCGGTAGTCGGCTGCACGTGCTCCCCGAGTAGTTTTGCAGAACCTGGGTTTTTTTTGGGAGTGGCGCGAATTTTATTGCAAAACTACACAGAATATAGCACGCCCTTGGTGATTTAAAAGATACGGCTAATTGCATAACACAATTTTTACTAGTCTGGGTGCAATTGGCAAGCCCTTATCTTTAAAACATTGCCATCCATCTTCGGTAAGCAGTGCAAAGGGATGTTTCGCAAAAGGGGGTTTATGGTTTGCAGCGACTTTGAATTTTTTTTTTTCCCGCTTTTGGATTTACCACATATGACCACCTTTGACTGTTAGAAACGTGCAAAAAACAACAACAACAACAACAACAACAACCTGACAGAATAACTTTATTGTAAGTTTTGCAAAAAAACCACATTTTTCCGCAACTACTTTCCAAGGCGGATAGTGCAAATTATTGATATTTTACCGACGGGAAACTGGTTAAGTAATTTGCACAAGACCAGGTGCAGCCAGTAACGCCAAAATTGTAACAGAAGGTAGGAGGAGGGCTCTAATTCCAGATAAGACAAATTTAAACAAGCTGCCGGAGAGGAAGTGCATTTTTCAAAAGTCACACGCCCTGGTATTAGCGGAGTCGGGATTTTGAACCCCGTTCCTCTGACTCCAAATTCAGCGTTCCTCCCGTAGTCAGTTCTCCATGATCCAAACCAGAAGCCTCTAAGGGTATCTTACGGAGGCTCAGGTCTGAAAGGTCTGGGAAGAAGGTGAAGGTGGGGTCGGCTAGAGATTTCAGAACTCAGTTGGAAAGAGAGTAGCAGACTATCAGAGAAGTAGAACTGAGCTTTGCTAATCAATGAAGAGGAACCCCCCCCCCTTCCCCCCATCACCACCTTTTCAAAATAGAGGTCAAGGTTAAATACAATTCAGCAAACATTTATTACTTATCTACTATGTACCTGGCACAGGGTCAAGGTCACCAGGTCGACCTTGCAGCATAGACGGAGAAAGCTGGGTAAATGAACCCAGCTCCTGGCCCAAAGCCAGGCTTCCCAAGCCTGTCAGCCCCCTAACCAAGTTCTGCAAGGAAAGAAATCAACATTCCCTGAGGCTTCCAGCAAAAAGCTCTCTTTGTCTTAAGATAGCTTCTCCAAATTGGCCGGCACTCGTTTCCCCTTTATCTCGGTAACACAAGCTGGAGCTAGACTATAAGGGTAGGGAAATTGAATGTCAGGCCATTTAAAACAGAGCTCATTAGCCCCGGCTCGGGCTTTTTTTGTCAGTAACGCCGCCATTTTCCCGGTCAATCCTGATTCAAAAACTGGTGGCCTCATTCAACCTCCCTGTCCTTAAGATCCTTACTGAGACTGCTTTCGAAATCTCCCATCTCTTCGTTCCTTTCCGTTCTCACCCGCTCCCACCCACCCGGAGAGGTAGCAGCTAGAAAACGGGGCCTAATTTGGGAGAAAGACAAACTAATCCTTCTGCGCAGTTCCATTCAATTCGACTTCCGTTAGAAAGCTTTCTATGTGCAAGACACTCGGTTAGTGGGGACCAAAATAGCGCCTACCTCCTAGGGTTGTGGTGAGGTTCAAATGAGATAATCATTATTAAGCACTGGAATTATGGCTGACACATAATAAGGGCTAGATAAATTTTAGCTATTAGCTATTTGATTATTTTATTAACAATATTATTAATTATTTATATTGCTATTCGATTATTATTGTATATATCATTAGATTGGGAATAGAAAACTCCCCAAACCCCATGAGACAGTTCCTGAACTCAGAAAGCCTACCTTCTGAAAGGTGCTGTACATAGACAACTTTATCTATCTATCCATGCATCCATCCATCCATCTATCCATTTAACTACCTATCTATCCATCTAGCTACCTAGTTACCTCTCTCTGTCTCTCTCTATCTCAGTTTCCCTCTCTGCCAGTCTACTTATCTGTCAATCCATCTATCTACCTATTTAGCTACCTACCCATTTATCTCTCCATCTACCTCTCTTGTCTGTTTCTCTGTCTCTATACAAAGTCATTTCTAGAGGCAGATATCAAGCCTGCCCACTAGCTAAGCAAGGGGGAATCTTGTTTAAGCCTCCTGTTAATTACCACCTACTAATAACTGACGATGACTCCTAATAGGGTGATAAGGTCAAGTCAGACTCTCAGCTTTCCAGGCAGATCCTAACATGTTTCCTTCCTCCAAACACCAGCCCTGCCTCCACTCAGAGGAAGCACAATCAGGGAAGAGTTTCTCCATTTTTTTTTTTTTGCCCTCTCCTACACACAGTATATCGATTTTTCTCCTCTACAACTTCATTCAAGCTGTTCACTTCCACTAAAGAGGACCTAGGACTTTCCCCTCTTCCTTCCTCTTTCCACCTGTTGGAAATCTTACCAGTTTATGAAATCCTGATGCTCAGGTGAATCGTCTAATTTCCTTCCAAATTACTCCAAGGAATTTTCTCCCTTCTCAGAATTTCTCTAAGTGTATAGGGAAAGGAAGGAAATTAGCACTTAATTAAGTGCTTACTATGTGCCAGGTGCTTTACAAATATCATCACAACAACCTGGGGAGGGGTGTGGGGAGGGGCTATCTTAACCCCAATTTACATTTGAGGAAACTGAGGAAAACAGAGGTTAAGAAGTGTCTGAGGACAATATGAACTTGGATCTTCTTGACTCCAACTATATTGTGCTACCAAACTCCATAACCACAAAAATGACCCCACACTCAGCCAGTGGACTCCAGGCAGGATTTGGAATCAAGACCTTAGCTCAGGGCTGCTATATGGCATTGTAGATAGAGTACCGGCCCTGGAGTCAGGAGGATCTGAGCTCAAATCCAGCCTCATACACTTGACACTAGCTGTGTGACCCTGGGCAAGTCATTTAACCCCAATTGCCAAAGCATTCACCACACCCTTGTGACAACGTCTCAATCATCACCTTGGTAAAAAAAAAACAAACCAAAAAAACAAACAAACCAGCATTTAGCAGTCTGGATTGTTGTGTAGGTCAAGATAAAATGAGTTAATGCCTACAAATTGCAGTATAAATCACAAAACTCAGAGAAACTTCTGTTATTATCAGGCACAGTGGTCAATTAGTCGTTTCTCCAGCTGTGGTGATGAATTCTGAGGCTCAAGAGGATAAGTTTTTACTTTGATTGTCCCAAATCCAGAAGAGCTTTGGAAAACTCAGGGAATACCAGAGAAGATTCACTGACTCCCCAAAATACTTTTCCTTTCCCTTATTCATTCAGCCCCAAAATGTAACCAGGTCTCCTACTTGGGAAAGCTTGAAGAAAACTATCCTTGAATACATTTGATAATCCACCCCACCCCACCCTTGCCATCTATGTCTTGCCTACACCATGAAAATAACATTTTTTGTAATACACTTTACTTGGTAGCTACTGGATCAGAAACCCAAAGACTTGTGTTTGGATCCTACTTCTGTTCTTTGCCACATGTCCTATCCTCCCTGGTTATTATGCCTCAGTTTCTCCATCTGTCATATAGAAGACCATAAACATTGCTTATGTGCAAATCACTTCACATACGTTGTCTCATTTGAGTCTCATAAGAAGCTTGTAAGGCAGGAACCGTGGATATTGTTTGAATTTTACAGATGAGAAAACTGGGGATCAAAGAGTTTTAGGGGACATTGCTCATAGGCAGAGAGTTATACTAAGTGCTGGAGGAGAAAGCAGATATTGAGATAATAAAAGTAAAGTTTAGAATTTTCCGTGAGCTATTATTATTATTGGTCAATAGCTATTTACTCCTGGTGAGCCTAGGACCAGAGATAGAGGAAAGAGGAGAAATGTTGTTTAAGTAACAAAGATAAGCTATACAGGAGGCTGAAGTGAAAGTAAAGATTTTACAAAGAGCAATTTGTTTGACCAAAGAAGTGTCTGCAACTGACCCCAGGGAGTGTGCAATGGCCAGTTGGAGGGTGGGATGGGTGGAATCCCACCTTTCTCAGGACAGTCCACCAAGAGCTGGTCCTGGACCATTATTATTCAGTCAAGGATCGGAGAGCCTCCCACCTGACATGAGACCACTCTGGGTATTCATAATCTAATCAAGACCCAGACAAAATTCCACTCCCCAACCCCCTCCATCATGGGAAGTCTGAGGCCAGTGCCCTTCTTAGGACACTCAGCAGCTTCAGACAGTGAATAAAGAAATCCACCACTGACAGCTAGCTTCCTTCAAGGCTCAACCCCAAAGCTACCACCTTCAAAAGGCCTTTTCAGATTCAGTCAATCCTTTAATTAGTGTCCCCTTAATAACTGCCTTTCTCATATATTTATTACTTCCTTATCTATGAATGTGTAGAATGAGAAGTCCATTCATTCATTCAGTCCATGAACAAAAGTACTGCCACTCCTTTGTATTTTTATTTCAGTATCTAGACTGTTTGACATACGGCAAGCACTATTAATAAATACTTGTTTATTGATTGACCAGTAGGAAAAAATGCTATGCACATGGGTGTGAATCATAGTTTTTTTAAATAGCAAGTAGGCTACCCTGATTCAGATTTTGACTCACATTGCATCAGAGAGTAGAAAGAAACCTTAAAACCATAATGCTTGGGTTTTTTTTTTTTTTAAGATCGTAATAACATAGTGTAATTGACTATAGCCAGTCCTAAGAAACGGTAGCTAACTTTGTTGCCAGATTTAAAGGCCTCTCCTTATTCTGACCTGTCTGCAGCCTTTGACACTGTTGATCACCCTCTGATCCAGGACACCTCTCTCTCCCCTTCCCCCCCCCCTCTTCCCCTCCCCATCCCTGGCCTGTCTCCTGTCTCCTTTGTCCAGGACATGCCCTCTAACCTGAGGTGTCCCCAAGGCTCTGTCCTAGACCCCCTCCTCTTCTCCTTTGATCACATCACTTCCCATGGATTTGATTACCATCTCTATACTGATGATTCCCAAATCTACCCATCCTGCCCTAACCTCTCTAGTATTATATATTTATTATATATAACACACTAAAAATCTATGGTTATTATAGATTATAATATATAACACAATATAATCATAATATATTATATTATAACCTCTAGGCTTACATCTCCAACTGCCTTCAGACATCTCATGTAGACATCTGTAGGACCGGTGAAGACACTAGCTCAGGTTCACTCTTGACGAAGGCAGACAGGAAGACAGCTTCGGAGGGGTCAACAATCTTACTTTATTCTAGTCTAGTCTTCTCAACGGGTTCCTGATAGTGGGAGCACTAACTCCTCCAGCTTCTAGTCATGACCATTGTTAAAGGGGAAGGGCAAGAAGCAGGGGCAACTACCCCTGCGTCTTTATGGGATCAGTCCAGAGAGGCAGTCCCCTAAATCCTCTCAATGGGGGCGGGTTGAGGCAGGTACACGCGTGCATTCCTCTATGCATTACTGAAATCCCAAATCCCTATGGCTTAACCCCAAGCCTTGATGGAGTCTGATCAAGGCACACACAGCATCACACTGTCATATTCCCCTATGGGTTCCCCACTCACTGACCAGTGCCCACCTGATTTATAGGGCAACAGACAAAGAAGACATCTTGCCAAAATTAAGCTGCGAGAGATGATCTCTCGGAAGGTG
This sequence comes from Phalanger gymnotis, assembly GCA_028646595.1. Lineage (NCBI taxonomy): Eukaryota > Metazoa > Chordata > Mammalia > Diprotodontia > Phalangeridae > Phalanger > Phalanger gymnotis. Next base: position 306,430,749 of record CM053626.1, on the reverse strand, counting down.
AAGCCTCCTCAAAGGGTTAATGATTTCTTGTGTCTCCTGTTCTATTAAAATGTACTCCCTTATACAAAACAATACGGTTTTTCGGTATACCCTGCATTGTACTCCACCCTCCCCCAATCACCTGGACCCTGTTTTTGAGCACAGAAAAGAAACAAATTATCAAAGACTCCCCACGCCCTGTCTGCGGTTTTCTTCCTACCACCCTGTGCACCTTATTCCCTTATATGGTAAACAAACAGCAAAAGCCTCTGTTGCTGGGTAGATTTTCTTGAGAAAGATTGTCCATCCTGAAGCCCAGCCAATGGGATGAAGGGGCGGGGGGAGAGTCTCACATTAGGAATAAAAGGCTGAAGGGCCCCCTCCCACCTTGCACTCCCTGTCTGGCACTGCTCTGAGAGGTGAGGGGCGGTACCCTTTCTCGCAAGAAAGTAACAAACTCCTTTCTGCTTTCAAGGTATCCAAGTCTTTGTCTCGATTAATTTGAGTGGTGGTCTTTATCCCACACAAAGATCACAGGTTAACTTTAGTAATAACGTCCTTCAGCACAAACATCGTAAAATCACATTATGTCACCCCCGTATCTCACTGTGTAAGTGGTGGTGGAGTTGTTTACAAGTCATAAGCTTGGGAAATATTCACAAAATCAACGAGTCCAAAACAGAATTAATTATCTTTTCTCCCAAATCCTCCCAACCTCAAAACTTAGCTATTACTGGTCCAGCTCCCCAGAGTGAGACCTAAATGTCATCCTCAGGTCCTCACTCTCCCGCCTCCGTATCCAAGCTGTTGCCATGGTCTATCAATTTCACCTTTGCACCTTCTCTCAAATGTGGTGCCCCGCCTCCACCCCGTTGCAGACCATCATCACCACCTGCCTGGACTACTGCACTAGCCTGCTGGGGTGGTCTCCCTGCTTAGAGCCTCTCCTCACTCCAATCTAGCCCCTACTCAGCCACTAAAGTGATTTTCCTCAAGCGTAGACCTGATCATGCCTTCCCCTTACTCAATAAACTTGAGTGGTTCCCTGGCACCTCTAGAATTAAATATAAAACCCTCTTTAGGGGCAGCTAGGTGGTGCAGTGAGTAGAGCACCGGCCCTGGAGTCAGGAGGACCTGAGTTCAAATTCGACCTCAGACTCTTGGCACAAGTATTAGCTTTGTGGCCTTGGGCAAGTCACTTGACCCCAATCGCCCTGCCAAAAAGCAACAAAAAAAAACCCTCTTTAAAAGACCTTTATAACCTAGACCACTCCACCTCAACCTTTTACTCTATGTATTACTCTTCCATCCTCTGCTCCTGTTCTCTTTGGTCCTGACATTCTCTCTGGTGGTGCACAGTGCCTGTATTATCTCCCTCCTTACCTCCTTCAGGACCTCCTGGCTTCTCAAAGCAAAGGCCTCCTCAGCTGCTGAGTTAACCATCCACCTAGTAGGTAGATATCTCATTAGAACACAAACTCCTTGAGGGCATCGGCTGGGGCAGGGGAAGGGGAAGGGGAAGGACTGATTTTTGGTTTGGTTTTTTTTCCTTGGTATCTCCAACTCTTACCACATTTCCCAGTGAAGAGGTTTGGGGGTGCTGGTTTGGGGTGTTGGGACCCCGAGAATGCCAAGGCAGAGTTGCCTGGAACAAATTCACGCACTCAAGCCATCTTCAGTCAAGAGACAATTTATTGTGATGCCAATAGGAGTGGGGAAAGTTCCTTTCAAGAACTTGCACCCTAATGGGGTGGATGAATCTAAAGCTTATATAGCAAAGGGGCATGGGAAAGGAATGCCAGGGACACTGGATAATCTAAGGGTCCAGGTGTCTTTGGGAGCCGTGGATGGGAAAGTGTAGGGAGTGTACTAGACACTGAGAGAGTTTGCAGAGGC
>CM053626.1:306405213-306428374 GCA_028646595.1 Phalanger gymnotis | reverse complement strand
CGACCTCTATTCCTCCCCTTTCTTTGGAAAGGAATTACTAAAATAACAGGAGAGGGCAGTGATTATATTTTAGTTAGATTTTTTTTAAGCAAAGATTTTGCTAAGGTATCTTCTTCAGTTACGGAGAAGATAAAAAAAATATGGATATACTTAGATGGGTTCACAACTGGTTGAAAGGCCAGATGCAGAGTAGTTTTTAAAGGATTAATGCCAATGTGGCAGGGAGATGGCAAGCAAATAGCCATGCACAAACAAGCTGTAGAGAGGGGCAGGTCGGTGCCTTCTCAGAGGGAAGGTGCTAAGGGAGCCTCAGGAAGTACCTGAAGCATCTGTGCTTGGTTCTGGATGACAAGAGTTAGGATCCAAAAGCTGTTTAAGACCCTTCACAATACAGTGCCATATTTTTCCTAGACTGACTTCCCTTTACAGCCTCCAACACCAGAGGTGTCAAAAACATAGCTTTAGGACTCATGATACTTCTGATTACAGTCTGAACCAGAGTAAAATTTAATTTCTATTTGATTTTAATATCTGATTTAATTTCCTATTAATTTTAATTCTAATTTTCTATCTGAAATTTAAAAAGAAATATATAAACACTTAAATTTTTTTTATTAATTTTGAACTTTAGCACAAAAAGACAATAAAGGAGAACATTTCCACATACACGACACAACATAAAAAGAGGATTCTATATAAAACCATGAATTTCCATTTCATACTGTTAACTTAAAAAAACTATATAATAATTATAATCATTTTCAAAGCTATCCTGTTTTTCTGTGCTTTCTTTTGTTCTTTGCTGTGGACTTTACATTTTTTTTCTCCCTCCACCCCTCTTCACAGTGGCTCTAGAGAAGGCTACCATTAGACACAAATATGTATAGATGTGTAAAATCATACTATACATATTTCTATTTATCAGTTCTTTCCCTGGATATGGATAACATCTTCCTTCACAGGTCCTTTGTAGCTGATTTGCATATTTATAATATTCAAAATGACTTAGCTGTTCAAAGTTGTTCTTAGAATAACATAGCTATTATGGCGTACAATTTTCCCCTAATTCTGCCCCTTTCGCTCTTCATTGTTTCGTGCAAGTCTTTCCATGTTTTTCCAAAATCAACCAGGGCATCATTTCCTATAATACGGTAGTATTCCATCACAATCACATGCCACAACTTGTTTAGCCATTCCCAAATTAATGAGTATCCCCAAAATTTCCAGTTCTTTGCCACCACAAAGAGAGTTGCTACAAATATTTTAGAACATACAGGTTCTGATCACCTTGGGAAACAGACTCAATAGTGGTATTCCTGGGTCAAAGGGTATACACAGTTTTATAACTCTTTGGGCATAATTCTAGATTGCTCTTCAAAATGGTTGGATCAGTTCCCAATTCCACCAAGAGTGATTAGTGTCCCAGTTTTTCCACATCCGCTCCAGCATTTGTTGCTTTCCCCTTCTATCATTTTAGCCAATCTGATATAAAATGAAATCTCAACGTTGTTTTAATTTGCATTTCTCTAATCAATAGTGATTTAGAGCATTTCTTCACATGACTATGTATAGTTTTGATTTCTTCAGAGAAACACTGCCTGGTTATATCCTTAAACCATTTATCAGTTGAGGAATAACTTGTATTCTTATAAATTTATAGTTTTTTATGTATTGGAGATATGAGACCTTTATTTGAGAAACTGTCTATAAAATTTTTCTCTCAATTTTCTGTTTTGCTTCTAATTTTGGCTAGATTGGTTTTATTTGTACAAAAACTTTTAAATTTTAATGTAATTGAAATCATCTATTTTATACCTCACAATGCCTTCTATCTCATGTTTATTCAAAAACAAATACAACCACATGTGTGGTTTTTTAAGTCAATACATGGCCTGAGAGATGACTATGTATAGTTTAGTGGCCTGTTTCTATTTGAGTTTCATTGGCACCACTGGCATACACTATAGCCAAAGTAGTCTACTCTGTCCTCCACAAATGCCCTCTAGGTTCCCACCTCTGAGAATTTGTCCATATTATTCTCTGTGCCTCTCTTTCGGAGGGAGACCTGGACCCCATACATTATTCAATACTCTCTTGGGGTGTACGGGGCATTCTGGTATGAGGGCTTGCTGAGCCCTTTACAGAGCTACTCATCCACCTTTGGTATCTACCTGGCACCGAGCTCTCACCTGTGACTCCAAGAAGCTGTAGTGTTCTCAGCTGAAGCAGGTGTTATGGACCACTTGGAGTTTGATCAGACATTGAAGATGTCAAGGTCATCCACTGCATCCCAGGCCATTATCAGTTGTCCTGACTTTTGTCCTACCACTGGACTTTGATGACCCTGGAAGAGAGAATGAGGCCAACACTCCGTGCAACTCTTCCTCACTTAAATCCAGTTCACGCTCAAGTCAAAACGTCACCCCTGGTGTTATTGGTCCTTTTTGAAAAAGGAAGAAAAAACATCAGAAATAAAAACTCTCTTGGGCCCAAAGAGTGTAAGTGCAAGAAGCACATAGAGCATGGACTCAGCAGAGGTATTTGAGAAGGCCTGTATAAGGAGAGGACTTTCCCCCTGAGCAGCTCACCTGCGAAGGCCCAAGTGGAGACCCATTTGTGCAACATTTTCTTTATCCTGCTGAGAGGATGCAGCTTTTGCAGCTCTTGGGGTCTTTGTAGCGGCAGGGACTCTCTCCCACAAAGAAGATGAGCTCCTTACAATTTTGGTACAAACACCAGCTCTGTAGAAACGTCCCCAGTTTCTTCTTTGTCGTTCTTCCCCTTCAGCACACACTGACCTCTTTTCTCCCTTTCATTCCTCCTTAGGTGGAACCAAACTCACCTGCTCAACAGCCTTTCATGTTGGGAATAAGGGGCAGAAAAAGAGAAAGGATCCCTTTGATTCATCCATTATCCTACCCACTGCTATCTATGACACTGTCCTTTCCTGATTCTCAGTCGGTCCCCCATTCTGAAGGGGCATCTGAGGATAGCTTGTTTTATTGAAACACAAAGGTTAGGATCAATAAGGCAATCAGCATTTATTAAGCACTTATTATCAGAGCTACATATACAAACAAAAAGAAAGACAATGCTTGCCCTCAGCAAGATGACAGTCTTATGAGGGAGATGGCAAGCAAATAGCCAAACAAGCTGTAGAGAGGGGCAGGTCGGTGCCTTCTCAGAGGGAAGGCGCTAAGATGAAGGTGGCTGCCGTAGAAGGTAGGATTTTAGCTGAGACTGCAAGGAAGCCAGAAAAGCTTCGATGTGGAGTTGAAGGAGAGTGGTCCAGGCGTGGGGACAGCCAGTGAAAACACTCTGAGACAGGAGATGATGGAGGAACAATAAAGATGCCACTGTCATGGGATTACATGGAGGGGACTAAGGTGTAAAGAGACTGGGAAGGTAGGAGAGGGTCAGGTTATGAAGGGCTTTAAAAGCCAAACAGAGGATTTTATCTTTGATCCGGGAGGTACTAGGGAGGGCTGACGTGGGACCTGTCCTATAGGGAGAGGAGCTTCACAGCTGGGTGGAGGATGGACTGGAATGCGAAGAGGTTTGAAAGAGGAGGTCAAAGTAGGCTATTGTAAAAGTCCAGGGATGAGGTGATGGGAGCCTGCAGCAGGATGACGGCAGAGTCAGAGGAGAGAAGGGAGCGTATACGAGAGAAGGCCGTATCCACAGGCCTTGACCATTTCTCTGATCTTCTTGCTTCCTGAACCTGGAAGCCCAAACCCTTTCAAAGACAACAAAATAGTAATATAATGCAACCAGGAGTCCTGAAGGTCAAGAGGAGTGAAGCTGCATTGTACAAATGGTTTCAATCAGGAAACTAAAAAAACAAAATAACTGAAGTGTTCTTGAATTATTACCAACTATTCAAAATGTCCAAAGAGACGGCATCTTCTAAGCTAGCTTAGTCTCTAAGGACGGGCTCCTGAGGGAGAACAGAATGGAATTAGACAGACAAATGAGTGATGTATTGGAGTGGGAGAGACTAGAGGTACAGAGGCCAATTAGGAAACTTTTCAATCAATTAATCCATAAACAAATATTTATTAAATTACCTATGATGTGCTGGGCACTAGGCTAAGCACTTTTATAAATATTATCTAATTTGATCTTTTCAATAACCCTGAGAAGTGGGTGCTGCTATCATCCTTATTTTATAGATGAGGAAACCAAGGTAAATAGAGATTAAATGACTTGCCCAGGGTCATATAGCTAGTTTTGAATTTTAATTCAAATCTATCCTGATTCCAGGCCCAGTACTCTCTTTACTGGAAAGGGAGGTTGTAGAGAGTTTTAAAAGACAAATCAAGGAATTTGGATTTGAGCCTAAAGGCATTAAGAATTTATGGAGAAAGGGAATGACATTTTCAGACTTGGGCTTTAGGAAAATAATTTTTTTGATTAATTTCTAAAATTACATTTTTTCATTCAGCAAAAATCTGATTTCTCTTCCCAACACCACTCTACTGCCAGCTGAGAAAGAAAGAAAAATGAAACTCCTGTTATAAATGTGTATAGTCAAGCAAAAAATGTTTCTGCATTGGCCAAAACATGTATGTGTGTGTGTGTGTGTGTGTGTGTGTGTGTGTGTGTGTGTGTGTGTGTATGTATTCCTCATTCCACGCTCTGAGTCCTGAGGAGGGTAGTATGTTTCATCATTAGTCCTCTGGAATTGTGGTTGATAACTACGCTGATAAGAGTTCCTAATTCTTTCAAAGTTGCTTGCCTTTACCATTTTGTTGTCATTTTATAAATTATTCTCCTGGTTCTGTTCCTCTTACTCTGAATTAGTTCATACAAGTCTTCCCAGGTTTCTCTGATACCATCCTCTTCATTATTTCTTATAACATAATAGTATTCCATCACATTTATATACCAAAATTTGTTCAGCCATTCCCTATCTAGTGGGCGAACCCTCAGATTTCCACTCTTTCCCACTTGGAAAAGAGCTATAAGTATTTTTTTACATTCTTTGTTACAGTTTTGTTTTGCTCAGGATTGATCCTTGCCTTAATTTTACTGTTGTTAAGTAGTTTTCAATTGTATCCAATTCTTTGTGACCCCCTTTAGGGTTTTCTTTTTTTTCTTTTCTCATTTAGGGTTTTCTTGGCAAAGATACTGGAGTGGTTTTCCATTTCCTTCTCCAGGTCATTTTACAGAGGTAGAAACTGAGGCAAACAGGGTTAAGTGACTTGCTCAGCATCATTTAATCTGGTGATAGCACATAGCTCAGTGGATAGAGCTCTGGGCCTGGAGTCAGGAAAACCTGAGTTCAGATCTAACCTTGGATACTTCCTAACTGTATGATCCTGAGGATGTCACTTGATCTCTGATTGTCTGAAAAAATGGATCTCCTGTGGAAGGAAATGGCAAACTATTCTACATTTTTGCCAAGAAAACCCCAAATGGGGTCATGAATGGTTAGACATGACTGAACAGCAACAAACCTGGGTCATACAGCTAGTCAGTGTCTGAGGCCAGATTTGAACTCAGACGGATGAGTATTCTTGACTCCAAGCCCTACGTTCTATCCACTGTGCCGCCTAGCTACCCTGCCTCGATTTATCCTCCCTCTACTTGTCCCTTCTCCCCTTTCCGTCTGATTACATTTAAAATTCCTTTTTCCCTGTTGAATGAAATGTAGGAAAATCCCTGCAGGAGCAGTGCGGAGAATGGGTTGGAGTACTGAGAGGTTTGAACCCGGGAGACCAATTAGTAGGCCATTGAAATATACCTGGGATGAGTGGAAAGGGGATGGGTGCTCGAGATAGCATAGTGATAGAAATGGTAGAACTGCTTGTATATGTATATGGGGAGTGAGTGTGAGTGGAGAGGCCAGGATGAACCGGAGGTTTTGAACCTTGGTGAATGACTATGGCAGTGACCTTGAAAGTAATAGAGAAGTTATTACAGAAGGGTGGTGGAAGAATCGTGTCTCCTAACAGATTTATTGGTGCCATCTAGTGGTGGGAATAGGCAGCTACAAGCTTTCCAACTGAATGGTGGTAAGTTGGCTCATTTTGGTCATTTTGTTGCATTGTGGATATAATATTTGTGAATGTGAAATCCAAGCCAGCTTCAGGAATTACTTATAAAAATCAATAAGCTTCATCTGTCTTCAGATATGCCAAAGGAAAACCAGAGTAGGAGATTTATGAATGTTTTACGGAGGAAAAGATTGGGCGGAAGAGACTTAAAATGATAAATAACCCAACAGACAGATAGGAGGTTGGCTATGCAGTCTGCAGCACATCACTAGTTATCATTTGAACTAAATTTAATTGAGAGCTGAGAAGTGATTGTAGAAAGACCCCATATTATTTTTGGAGTTCTTTGCCTTTCCCCTGCTCTGCTTCCTTCTGCCACAATTGTAGGGCCAACACAGGTTCACCCTGCCTCTAGTGATGTCAAGGCAGGTAGAGCATATGATGGTGCTTTCAGTTCTGGAGTCTTGTTGGCCAATCCTCTTATTAAAACCGTTTTTAAAAATCTTTGAAAAAGTGTTAATAATGACTTTTTAAACAGTCCCATACATACAAAACCATTTAAACAATACCTTTTTTTTCCAGCAGTAAAGACCTGGAAATAAAATAAATGGCCATCAATGGGGAATGGCAAAACAAATTGGTATACCTAAATGTGATCCAAGTTTGGCTCTGGAAAAGTGTCAAGAAAATTTACCGTGTTCCCTTCTGCGCATATGTGGAGGACTATGGGTGGAAGATAATAGTGAGATGTCTGGAAATTTTGTTGTAGGACTGAACAAAGTAGGAACATTTAAAATGAAATCTTAGGGGTCCATGAGTATCTTTAAATGTTTGAAGGACGTGTTCAAGGAGGGATTAGATGCATTCTCTTTAACAGGAGAGAATAAAACCAGGACCACTATATCAAAGGGACAGAGGAGATTTTGCATAAACATAAGGGAAAGCCTTCCTATACATAAAAGCTGTCTTGAAAGAGAATGAGAGATTTGGGGGACAGCGAATTTCCCATAATTGAGGGTGGCAAGATAGACGCTGGACAGTCACATGTGAAGGATATAATGAGGGCAGAGCTCTAACCCTGGAAGGTAAATTAGGAGTTTATTGAGAAGGGGAATGACACAGTCATGAATTCCTTTTTGCCTGGGACAAATTTAGTCATGGGGTTGTTGTTTGTCCTTCATTCTGCAAGGGACCATGATATCAGGAAGGTGATGCCATGACTTGCAGGTGGATTGTATTTAAGTGAGGAAGGGGTATGCAAAGTTCACTAGCATCATTCTCTCCTCTAGAGCCATCTGGGTCCAGTGGCCAGATATAGGCCAGGATGACTGAAGATGGCCACCACTTGTGGGGGGAGAAGGGGACAGAATACGGAAGGGCAGAGGACAGACTATCCTGGGTTCATTTACCCCTTAGTTCAGGTGTCAATTCTTGACCCATGAAGTTCTAGGATGAGATGGAAAAGGGCATGGTAGAAGGGGAAAGCAGTCCTGGGAACAGGGGTATCACAGCAAGTTTATGGGGCAGTTGAACCATGTGGGCTGGTAGGAGAACACTTGGTGTGTAGATAATGGGGTGGAGGAACACTTTCCTGGATGCTGAGACCCTGAGGCACAATTCTAATCACGCTGTGCAAGTTAGAACTCAGGAAAGGAAAGGAAACAAGCATTTATTAAGCACTGACTACACTGTGCTAAGTTCTGGGGATATAAATACAAGCAAAAAGAAAGATAATCATTGAAAGCAGGTAAATATTGCCTCGATTCTAAATTTAAATCCAAATTTCACTAGTATATTGTTTTATATCTTTGTTTTCTCAAAATGTATTTAAAAGAACTAAAAATAAAACAATTGAAAGCTTAAAAAAAGAGTATGTGCCCTCAAGGAGCTTATACTTTAACATGGGAAGACAACACAGAAATGAAGCTGCAGAGAAGGGGGAAGGGAATGAAAGTACCCAGAACTGGGAGTGGTTTTAAAGTCCAAAAAATCAGAAACAAGGCCTGGAGAGGAATGAGGGCTTGGGCCCTTTCCCCAAATAGAGGCTCTAGGGTGAACTCACCAATGTTTGGAGAAAGGGGCAGGCCCTGAGGAGGGATGTTTCAAGGTGAGGAGATCCCAGGTGCTCAGGGAAGTTTCAGGAACATCCATCTCTAGCATCAGAAGAGACGTGGTTTTGAAATCCACAAAGTCAATAATGGGGCCAGGAGGGTAATGAGGGGACTGCTTCATGGGCAGAAGAGTGCATTAGATGATGTCTCAGTTCTGTTCCCATTCCCATTTCCAACTTCCAAAATTCTGATATTTGGGGGTCAGGAGTCTCCCGAGTGTCAAAGGATTATGCCTGCTGAATGTAACTTTTCTGTTACATTAACAAAGTTATTGCACACTTCCTTCTTCAACCTTCAGGCATAATATATAGATCGACTGTACTGCCTTATGTCTTTCGGAAGACAGATTTTTTTCATATTGTTCTGATTTGCCATTCCTACGAAAACCATTTTTTCTTCAGCATTCCATGAAAGTTGTCAGCTATTTGGGTATTTCATTTTGTCCCAAATGGAAATTTATCTGGGACGTGATTCATCTAGAATTTATTCAAAACTATTAGTTTGAATCCATCATTCACATTCATATTTTTTTTCCAGCCAAGGGAAAAGACAAAGTTTATTAAGGGTTAGCCATATTGGTCTGCCCCAAGAGATCTCACCCTTTGTGATGCTTGAAACAAGCAAGCGGGCCAGATCAATCTGAGCTAGATTGGATCTGAGCGCCCGCCTTCACGGAGGCAAGATGGAGATTATATACACAAAGATTGTGGGAGGGATTGAGGGGTGGTCTGGGGTGACTAGAGGAGGGGTTTAGGGAGGGACATGAGGAGGAGTCTAAGGAGGAGCTTGATGGGACTGAGATGAGGTCAGACTCCAGAGTGGGAAATAGCTGAAGGCTACATGGAGACATACAGACAATAGAGGACTGGGGTAACAGAGCTAGGTTATAGGTATTTTGACCAGGATTAAGTGATCAGGAAACAGCTGGACAATGGAGGGCTAGGCTAGGCAGAGACTTGGGCCCAATGATAATGCAAGGCCCATGACCTTAGGGGAAGGCCAGATCCAGCTGGAAGACCCCAGAAATTGTGTCCTCATCATTCCCCCCTCAAACAAGTAGGACCCAAATTCTTTTGGGGTCCAAGGAGATTCCCACAGTCTAAACCTCATCATTCCCCCCTCAAACAAATGGGACCCAGTATCTTTTGGGGTCAGGGATGAAGGTCTCAGCTTCTGAAATTTCTTCCTGCTGGCAAGGGGTGTAGAGTTGTCTCTGCCTTGATGGGTCCCGGTCAAAGGGTACATAATCTGAACAGTCATCTGGAAATTGATGGCTTGGAGCCTGCAGGAGACAAACCTGGCAAGGAGGTTAAGCAAACAACTAAACAGACAGTGTATGAGTACAGAGAAAGAACAATTTCCCTGGAGGGAATTAAAGATGACTATTTCATACCTAGCTCTCCTAACCACTTGTTCTGTGTACCACACTGCTTTGGGGTCCAGAAGTGTGTAGCACAGCCAAATTAGGTGAGGGGTATCTAAGAACAAGGCTTGATATTTGGTGAGCCTGTGGTTAGCCAGGCACTGGTGGCCCTCTGTTTCCAGGATGCTCTGGGGAGTCAGAGCTTCTAGCGGCTGGTCTGCTAGAGGTTTAGAAGCTTCCTCAAATGGAATGGCTGTAGCAGCCAGAGAATCTAATTGTTTTGGAAAACAGGCAAGTGGCTCAGGATCAGGTCCTAAGGACTGGATTAGGATTCCCAAAGCCTGTCCTCTCCTCTCGTCAACACACCGAGTGAACACACTCATATTTTAAACAAAATGAGGTAATAAGCAAGTAATTAAAAATTAAAATTCACTCAGTTTCATCATGGTATAAATGATGCATGAAAGGGTGTGAATCTGGCAAAAGTAGGAAGGGCTGCTGATAATTGTGCAGATAAATATTTTTATAATGCCATTGTTTCTTTAAAATGTTTTTGGAAGACTACCTTTGGTAACTGTACATAGAAGGAAGCCTCTTTGAGGGCAGGTATTGTTTAATTTGTGCCTTGATATTCTCATTGCCTAGCACAGCTACTCCTAATGCCTAAATGTTAGATTGAATGAAGTTGTATTGGTTAGATAAATGTGAACACAATTTGCATTTTTTCCATTTGGCCACTAGATGACAGAAGATACCAACAAACCTTATAATTGGTATGCTGTGTTTTGGGTTTTTTTTTCCCCTGCAGAATTTTTTTTTCAGTTTTTTATTTTATTTTACCAGAACACAAATACAAAATAGAGAAAAGAAACAAAAACGTATCATAAGCTTAAATATTGAAACTTAAATATAAAGTAAGAAAGAAAAAAAAGCATGTCATGTGCATAGCAGAACATAGGAGAAGATTCAAAATATATAACAATGAATTTTCATTTCAAGAAAGCCTGTATGATAAATAATACACCTTGTGTTGAGAATTGTCTATCTTTTCCTTGCTTCCTTGTGTTTTCTTTTGTTCTGTGCTGTGCACTTTTTAACTTTGTTCTTTTTCCCCACCCCCCTCTTCCCCAGAAGGCTACAATATAATTTAGATATGTTTCTTGATATATACATACACATACAGATATATACATACACTTATACATATATGTATATGCGTATATAGACACATACTTTCCCAAACATACTCTATTCCTGCTCTTTTTTTATATTTGTACATATCTTTTGTTTCCTATCCCTCCTGCCTCCTCTACTTTACTTCTATCTGCTACATTGCCTTCCTATTACTTGCCCACCCCCCCCTCCACGACCACCTTGCCCTCCTAATACTTGCCTTCTTCCGTCCAAGGATTTATTTCTTCCCTATCTCCCCATTACCATTAATCTAAAAGCCCTTTAACTATTCCCTCATTCTCCCCTCTAAAAATCCTTCCCTTGTCCTAATCCCTCCCTTCTCCTCTCCCCCATCACTAAGCCCCTACCATTTTATTTCTTCTAAATTTAGAAGACTTTTATACTCTTCTAAATATATATGTATTGTTCTCTCTTAAACCTATTCCTGATAAAAGTAGGTTACCAGAACTACCAGCCCTCCTCCCCCATCTAAATCCTCTGTATCCTTTCTTCTTCTTGCACCTCTTTTGTATAAAATAGCTACTGTTTTAAGCTGTTTCTAAATGGTTTTACTTTTTAAATTCATATCATAGGTTTGTCCCCCTCTTTCTTATGAGCTCGACAATTATTAATAAGAATGCTAGACATACATTTTACATTTTATGTTATAGAAAAAGTAAGCAGTCTGTTCTTATGAATCCCTTATAGTCAGTCTTCGGTATGTACCTTATGTTTCTCTTGGTTCTTGTATGTTGAATCTTCTATTAAAATGGGGATTATTTTTAACAAAGCCTTGAAAGTCTGAGGGTTTGTCAAATGTCCATTTTTTTCATTCAAGATAATACTGAAATTCAAAGGGTATGATATTTTCGGCTGGAGCCCCAGGTCTTTTGCTCTTCGACATATTGTGTTCCAAGACCTGCGGTCCTTTAATGTCTCTGCTGCTAGGTCTTGTGTAATTCTAACTGTGGCACCATCATATTTAAATTGTTTAAATCTTGATACTTTTAATATTTTACCCTTGAGCTGGGTTTTCAGAATTTGACTATGATATTCCTATGGATTTTCCTCATAGGATCTCTTTTAAATGGCGTGAGATGGATTTTCTCTATTCCTACTTCCCTGCCTTGTTCTAATGCTTCAGGACAATTTTCTTTAATTGTTTCTTGTATTATTATATCAAGATTCTTTTTTTGATCATAACTTTCAGTTACTCCGATTATTTTTATATTTTCTCTTCTTGATCTATTCTCCAAATCTGTTATTTTTCTTATAAGATGTTTCACTTTCTCTTCTATTTTTTTATTCATGTTTTAATTATTTCTTGATCTTTTATAATTTCAGTGGCTTCACTTTGCCCAATTCTAATTTTCAAGGTGTCACTTTCCTCCTTGAGATTCTGGATCTCCTTTTCTAAATGGTTTACCTTCCTTTCATGTTTTTCTTGTTGTTGGGGGTTTTTTTTTTGGATTATTTTTATTTTTTCCTCCATCTCTGTCATTTGATTTTTAAAGTCTTTTTTAAAGATCTTCTATAAATTCTTTTTGGGCAAGTGACCATTTGACATTGCTCTTTGAGAGTTTCTTTACTTCAATATCCTCCTCTGAAGATGAACCCCAGTCATCTCTATTTCCCTAATAGGTCTCTGTGGCTGGACTCTTTCTACTTTGCCTGTGCATTGTGTGTGTGTGTGTGTGTGTGTGTGGTAATAACTTGATTTTTGTAATCACCCCTAGCCCTGGGTTTTGGGAAATGGTGCCTCTTGCCCCAAATCTTCAGTTCTCTCCTCTATACTGGAACCAAAGCCAAACCTCCAACTTCCTGTAAGTGCCCACAGCCAGGGCCTTTCTGCTCCACTGCTTATGTACTCACTGGGCATGTGTTGGTTCCTTCTTGCCCCTACTGCCCTTCACAGCACAGCTGGGTCTGGCGTTCCTCGTCAGCAGAAGTTCCCGAAATCTTCCTGGGCTCAAACGCACAACTCCGCTCACTACCCGGGGATGAAAAGTTCCAATGGCTGGGGCAGGCCTCTCAAACCAACTAACCCTGGGGCTTTCCGCTATTTATTTAAGGGGCTTGCACTTGTTAAAAGGGAACCTAGCTTGGAAGTGTTTACTCCTCACAGGGACCAAACCTGGTCCTGGGGTTTTTCTTCAGATCTTCTCAAACTGTCTGAAAAACATCCCAGTTGTGCTCCTATTTTTCTTTGTCTCCACCCCACTTTGTTCCCTTAAGGTGCCATTTTAACTCTTTTGTGGGGGGGAAATTCTTGAGAGCTTGGAATATTCTGACCTACTCTGCCATCTCCCCAGAATCCTCCCCGCTCCCTTGCAGAATTTTGCCCTTTAGAAATAGGGAGTGAGGTCTTTTTTAGACCAAAAGTTCTGGCGCAGCTTGAATCCTGCCATGATCAGAAACTGCCTGGGTCGGTCACAGCAGCTGAAATTGGGGAGGAAGGAAGAGAGTGGTCCAAAATGGAGCTTGAAATTTCCACCTAGGGCCAGGAGACAGGCTGAACTGAAGGAATGGAAGAAGCTGTTAAAAGGAAAATCAAATAGGATTAAGAATCTAAAGGTTCCGGAACCAGGAGGGGTTTTCCACTCCATTCTACCATCCCTGGAGGCTGTGTGTCTGTAAAACAAAGGGAACTCCTTTGGGACCTCAGTGGTGGGAAGCCCTCTGCCTCCTTCCTGTCCTTGTCTGATTCAGCCCTCCTGGGGCTTGGCTTGGGTGTCCCTGGAATGTAGTGATTGCCCAGGATCCTGGCAGACTTCAACTATGAGTATCTTTTAAAATATATTTTTTCTTTTTTTAAACCACTGACACTTTTCAGCCTGACCTTAGTGAATATAGCTCTAGAGAGCTCCTGGCCTGTCTATTCTAACCCTCAATTTTAAAGGAAAATGATACTCGCAATAGTTGTCTAAGGTCACACGGCTAAGTTATTGAGGGAAGATTTGAACCTAGGCCCTTTGACTCTAGAACTGGTACTCTTTTCACTTTCTTATGTATATTTTTGTGGGTATCCTTAAACAGGAAATGATGGTTTGAAAGGATATAAAATAAGATATTTTAAAATATGAAATTTTCTTAAATTTTACAGAAGTCATTAGTTCCCCTTCCATAACAATGGCTTTGTTCATATCGAAAGTGTACTCTCTTTGGCATCAGTCTCTGTTAAATAGCTGACTATTTGGGGGTGTATTTTCTCTGAAAAACTTGCATATGCAATTCACATTAGTATTCATGGAAACCATATGCATGCATTAAGCTATGAATATATCTGGAAGAAAAGGACTAAGTGGGATAGCAGAAAAATCACTGCTCTGCAAAAACAATCCATTTTATGGCTTAGATTTACTGTAAGACATATAATTTGGTGCTGAAGTAAAGCAAATTTGTCATATTCAATTCCACAGGTATTTATTGAGTCCCTACTGTGTGCATAGAGTTCTGTTAGTCACTGGGGGAAGAAGACGTATAAGATAGTCCTTGTCCTTTGAGGTCTTCACATCATAGGATTTCACAGTTGAAAGGGACTTGACAGGATCTCCACAATAAATATGATGAATGGTGGGACTCACCACTTTTCAAGGAAGCTCCTTCTATTTTTGGATAGGCCTAATTTTTAGAAAGTCTTTCTGGATATCAACCCTAAACTCGGTTGTTCTCTGGGACCAAGTAGAAGACCCTAATCCCTTTCCTCTCCATGATCACCCTTCAAATACTAGAGAAAAACTAAAATCCCCTAAGTTTTCTCTTTTCCAGCCTGAGCATCCCCAATCCTTCCAACTTGTCTCCATTGAGTATGGTCTTCAGCCCCCTCATCATCCTCATTACCCTTCTAAGGACCCTCCCTAGTTTATCAATGTCCTTTAACTGTGGCTCCTAAAACCAAACCCAATTACTTCAGATGGAATCTGACCACAGCATAGTACAGTGGGATTATCAGCTCTTTATTCCTGGAAACTGTGACTCTGTTAAAGTAGCCTAAGCCCACCTTCCTTACTTGGATGAGTGAATGAAAAAGCCTTTATTACGTGCTTACTATGTGTAAAGTACTGGGGATACAAATAGTAAAGGTAGATAGTCCCTACCCTGCCAAAGCTCACGTTCTAATGGGAGAGACAACCCATGAGGAGGCTTTTGGCAGCAAGTTAGATGGAAGATCCCATAGTCCTTAGGGTATACTGGCAAAGCAGATGGTATTTTTTAAAATGTTATTTAAAAATGCTATTTCCATTGATAAAAACCGTATCTGTTTCTGATGTTGAAGCATCGCATGGTGACAAAGATGTGGGTGCCATAGGCTGCCATTAGCTGATCTGGGGATACTGCTTGTCTCCAATGGGAAAATGAGACATATTCCGGACTATGGAAAGTTTGCAAAGATCTACTCTAGCTAAAAGGGACAAAGAGGAAACATGTCCAAGGCCTTCAGAGGGGAGGGGGAGGAGGGGAAGGAAGGGCCTTGCTCGGCTGTCAAGGTCCGTTTTTCCTTCCCTTCTCCTCCTCACCCCTCACCTCCAAAGTAGGCTCAAAAACCACACAGATGCTCCAATTTCTGGAATTGTGAGGGGGTAGATCTCCCATAACTAGTAGGCCTGGAGATTATGCTCAAATGAGAAATAAAATTAAGTGAAGATTTCCCCCTATAAGACATAGCACAGGTAGTTCTTTTTTTTTCAGGCCAAAACAATAGTTTTTATTATTTCAGCACTCAGCAACATCTCAGCCATCAAAAATAAAACTCTAACACCGAAGGATGGAAGAAAGACTTCTCTACAGCATGATTAGGTAGACTGCATCTGGAGCCCCCCAGGGTGCCACAGGCGGGAAGGATGGTGGTTATCCATTCATCCAATAAATTAGGAAGCGCAGAATTCAGGGGGCCAACTGCTCATTTCTGGGCTGGCATAAGGTCATCAATGGACTGGCCCTGCTCCAAACGCTTCTCCATTTCAATGAGCAGCTTCACACCATCCACCACCATCTGCACCAGCTCCACCTCGGAGAAGCCCAGTCGGTCGCATTGGAGATGTCAAAGACACCACCCACAGCTGCTGTGTCCACACCCCCTGTCCCCCTCTTCTGCAGTCGAAGCTTCTTCAACACCTCACCAAACTTCTCATACTTGCCCAAGTGGGGAAGTTTGATGTGGACACCTGCACGTAGGCCTGTGCCCAGGTTGGAGGGGCACGTCAGGATGTAGCCCAGGTGAGGATTCCACATAAACTCGTAGTTCTTGGTCTTAAAAAGGCTTTCAATCTGGGTGAGCCCCGTGCAGAAACAGGTGAATACCTACAGGTAGTTCTTCTTACAAACATTAAGCTTTCAGTGTGTGGTAACAGTCTATGCAATGCCCTAAATATGCTGACCACTGGTACATTTGTATTTTATAACATATTCAATTACCCAGAAAGAAAAAAACCTTTATAGAATGTTTCTTACACTTTGTTCCTTTGACTATAAAGAAAATTAACTTGTGAGGCTTTGAAAGATTTAGGTATAGATTCTTCTGAAAGGTTTTTTTGTTTTTGTTTTTAAGAATAAGATCATGCTTCTTTTGCATTTTTAATCATGGAAATGTATTTTCAGTGATTCACTAGGGCTTATAACCACAGATTTTCCCACTCTATATTAATCAATTTTACAGTTAAAACATTTCCTTGACAATAAATATTTTATGTAAGCATACAGTGATCGATGGCAAATTGCCAATAACTCACTCTATGCTCATTTTTGATTTTTAGAATTCTATGTTCATATAAGCATGTATATAATAGTTGTTTTGGAGAAGCAGAGTGACCAGGAAGACCTAGTTCCAAACACTGTCTCTGAGACTTAGCTGATAGATCCTGGACTACCCATCTCTCTGAACAACAAGAAACTCTCCAAAACTTAGCTGCTAAGTAATAGATGGGCCGTGTGATTTGTTATTAGAATGCACTCCTATGCCAATGGAATTTACTTGGGCCAGGTGATGGACAATGTCTGTTGTCCAAGGACTAGCCAACCTACAGATTCCTATTACACTGTGAGCTCTTTGAAATTGGAGATTGTCTTTTGCCTTTTCTTGTATTCCTAGTGCTTGGCACGATGCCTGGCACACAGTAGGTATTTAATAAATGCTAGCTGACTAAGTCCAATAAGGTCCATCAGCAGGTTGGTTACAGGGTGATGAATTTTTTTTCTCAGTAATTCTTGATGACCGCCTACCAAGTTGTTGGAAGGACTGAAATCTACATTGGTGAATGGAACAGCTAGTATGCCTACTGCCTCTGGAGACACAGTCAGCTAAGGATTGGTCCGGATTCACACGTGTGGTCCTGAGATCTCTGCCTAAGCACGACCTCAGCAGATTGTGCAGACAAGTTTTTATAATTTAGTTCAATTCAACAAATGGTCATTGAGCACCTACTATGTGCCAGGCTCTGCTCTAGGTAGGTGCAGGCTCTGGAGTCAAGAAAGTACCACACTAGTCCTTTCAAGCTTTGACTTTAACCTTTTTTTGTTGGCATGGATGACTGAACTCCTATTAGTGGGAGGGACAACAAGGGAAAGGGATGGGAAATGCTATTTGAGGTTTGATGGGGCCAATTGAATAGCTGAGTGTTCCAATCATAGTAGTCATAGATATGTGAGATAAGAACTGAGTATATTGCAAACTCATACCTTTATCTGCCCAGTAAACAAGGTTGGTATAGTCTCCATTGCACCAATATACCAATACCTGTTTTTAAAAATATTTTTCAATTAATGAGCATTTATTTTCGCTCCCTCCCACTTTCCCTCCTCTGAAAAAAAAGAAAGAAAAAACCCAAATCATTGTAGTAATATACAACTATATATATAGTAGTAATATATATATAACTAATTCCCACTTCGGCCATGTCCAAAATTGTATGTCCCTTCTGCATATTGAGTCAATTACCTCTCTGCCATTAGGTGGATGGCATTCTTCATCACTGTGTGCCATATTTAGCTTCTTCATCCATTTAGTCACTGGATAATTAGGCTGATTGCGAAATTTTAAGATCAAAACCTATGGGAGCACCTTTTAGGTTCTCTTTCTCTCTCTGTCTCTCCCTCTCCCTCCCTCCCTCTCTCTCTCTTTCTTTGTCTCTTTCTGTGTTTCTGTCTGTCTCTGTCTCTCTGTCTTTCTCTTGTTAAACGTATGTAATTTGGCTGCATAGTGTAGAGGATAGAGGGCTGTCCTTGGAGTCATAAATATCCTGTCATTCAGTTTCTATCTTTGACACATACTAACAGTGTGACTGTGGCCAAAACATTTGACCTCCTGCTAACTGACTCGAAATTACAGAGAAGCTGCCAATTTCTGTCAGTGGAAGGGTCCCCAAATTACCATGACCTCTAAAATACAACTCAGATCCTCGACTGGGGAATTTTGGGGGGAGGGATATTTTATGGGAAATGGCAGGTGAGTGTTGAGGCTCTGTGAGAGATTCACACGTCTTTTGATTGAAAGAGAAATGTCAGAGACATTCTGTAACAGCCATTGTTTTCCTCCAAACACACACTTCTTTTCTTATGTAAACTCTCTTCATGCTACATGTGGCCTAAATTAATTTTCAGCATGGTTCACTTTTCAGGTGTTCTTATTTGTAGAAATTCTAATAAAAACAGACATGGAATTTATCAATTCCACTGTGTGTGCTAGTTGCCACTTGAGACTGGTGGAGGAATCAAAAAACATTTTGTATACAAAGAACTGTTAAAAGGTTTGTCTTTGAAGGGAAGGATAATCACTGCTTGCATTTAGGTAGGGATGTAGCCTTTGCAAAATGCTTTAAATATATCATCTCATTTGATCCTCATGAGGAAAATGAGGGTTGAAGAAATTAAGTAGGAAACCCCCGGATGCCTACCATGATTGATGACCATGACCCCGGAACAGAGTTGTCATGCACTGTTCAGATTTCCAGGACAATGTATCACGAGGGGTTAGCATTGTTTGTTCTGTATTCAGGACGTGTATACTTATTGGCTCCTTATCAGCTTTTGGCAGAACAGAGAAACAGGATGTTGCATCTCTCAGGTCAATGGAAGTAAAGGGTACTTCTCAAGGAAAACTTATACCTCCTCCCCCAATTCTCAAAAATAAACTCAGTGAAGGCTGTTTCCCCATAATGCCTGGGCAGATTGGTTTCTGGTCAGTTAGTGGGTGGAGGCAGGACCTATAGCTGGACAATATTTTCACCTAGCTATTGTAACTGGGGACTTGACAATGATGTGTGATGTCTCAGTGAGCAAGCATCTGGAAGTGTGTGATGGTGCAGAATGGAGTAGTCCTGTGGGGGTTCAGGGCATGCACAGGTATTCTAATACTATTTCTTGTCTGTTTACTGTGCGGCAAAAGAAAGCCTTTTAATGGGCTGCTGAGCTGGAACTGAATAGGAAAAAAGGCTCCAATGGGAGAACTCGATCTATGTGTCTTCTCTGGTAAGTTCTGCCATAAGTCTCTAGGTGGAGAGAAGGAGGCAACTTTTATCTGTCATTTCTCTTCACCTGGGACAACAGGTGGCCATGAACACATGGCATCTCTGCCCCTTTTTATTTATCTTTAGATAAAGATAGGGAGAAAGAGAGATATAATATTTTCTAAATGCTTACCATGTACCAGGCACTGTAATAAACACTAGAAATACAAATAACAAGCACAAAGAAAGAATCCCTGCCCTCTAGGAGCATATCTTCTAGTGGAGGAAGACAATACCTAAGAGGGAGATGAAAAGCAGAGCCGATTAGTGGGAAACAGGATAAGGTGCAGAGGCAGTCTGGGGTATCCTGGGGAGGTCTGGGTTGGAAGAGAACATGATTGGTGGTGTGGGGGTGTTTCCCCAAATGGAGGCTTGGAGAGGAACTCACCAATCAGAGAAAGAAGTCATAGGAGTGGGGTTGTTGGGCAGCGTGAGAAGAAGGCTGCAGGAGCAGAGGTAGAGAGGTGGTCTGGGGTGTCATGGGCTAGCCTAAGTTTGGTCTTTTCTGATCTTAAGTGAATGAGTGTTGAAGAGTGAGCTAGGTCACAACCTCGTGAGCCTCAAAAGGTTGGTGGAACTACCTGAGGTCCAGCATCTGGAGTCTACAGCAGATGAGCTCAGAGCAGCAGCATCTGAGCTTGGTGAGGAACCCATGAAACTCTGAGGAATAACTAACCCAGCACTGCTCGAAAGGGAGCTATGTGTTCATCAGCTGAGCCACATTTGGAGTGAACTTGGTGGGAGGAATTATAGTTACCCCTTTAACTCTGAGCCTGCTCTCCTCAGGAACCAAAGTGTATAGGGGAGAAGGGCCCCTGGTTTGGAGGGGAGAAGCTTTTGCACTCAAGGCCTTGTTATACCTTTTCAGTAAATATCCCTTTGTAAAAACTAATTTATGTTAACTATTTAATTGATATTGAGAAAATAACTCCTTAAATTGATAACGAGAGTTGTTAATCACTCATATCCATGATATTGAGGAGATATTGATATTAATTGTCACTGGCCAAATGATCCTGGGGGTACATGCTAGATGGGAGCTCAAGCTGATACCATTACAAGAACTTGAGGGGTACCCCTAGAATTGTGAGGGAGAGATGCAGCCAGCCACACTCTAGGGACTTGACCTGCTCTTGTGTGTATGGGTCAAGAGAATAATTTCAGAGTCCCTACCTACTTTCCCTCACATACACAATATATAGCACATGTTATATATAATATAAATAATATACAGAGATTTTTAACTTTTTAAAGCTTAAAGCTACGCTAAGTTTTTTGGGATACCCTTTGTGGGTGTCTATGTGTTCATACAAACCTAGGCACGTACGTATAGATGTAAGTATATATAATGTATGCTACACTACCAATAATAAAAATGACTGATATTTATATAACATTACATGGCACTTTAAGCAAAGTACTTCATATACATTATCTTATTTGTGTCTTATAAGAGCCCAATTAGGTACGTATGACATTAATATTGCCATTTTACAGATAAGGCAAATGAGACCCAGGAGAGACACCCTTATATAATTATACCTGACCTATAGATAGGACTTCAACATTTGTAGAGCCCTTTATAGGCAGTGTCCCCAGTCTAAAATTAATTCCTTCTTTTTTTTTAGCTCCCCATGTCAGAGGCTAATTGTCCTTGACAACTTTCTGACTTAGAGTTAGAAATTCGCAAGCTCCTTTCAGATGTACATATAAATGAATTTGAGCTAGATAAAAGTTAAAGATGCAAGTTCATTGTCCTCTATGCACCTGGCCTGCAATCATGCTTTTATTATTTAGGTCTGTCAGTAGCAAAAACCCTTTGGCTTTGATGCTTTATTTTGCTCAGATAAAACTACGCTCTCTTTGTATATTACACATTTAATGAATAAAATACAGTCTATGAAATCCCCTAGTTATTTTTCAGCAGGAGGAGATAGAAGGTGTCAGGCAGAGTATGGTACCACTACTTTAGGGAGAATTCAAAGAATTGTATGTGCCTCCTCAAAAAGAACAATGTGACCCCCAAGGAGAATTGCTTTGTTCTGCATGGGATGGATATGAATTTCCCCTATATAATAGAAATCTTCAGTATTTTCCCCTGTAAATATTTATGGCAACCCAGTCTCACATTCTGACCCTTCAGAGGAAAGTCTTCAGCTGAAGGATGACTAATAGACTCTTGGGAAAAACCCCAAATGGATTTATATGAGAATGGCAGAATTGAACCTTTTTTGCAAAGCCTAGCATAGCACCTGGCAAATAGTAGCATTCATCATGTGCTTTTTCATTCATTTGTTCATTCATTCATTCATTCATTCATTCATTCACTCACTCATTCGAAAAGCTATATAAACGTGAGTTATACTGTTACTTTTTGTTCCTGATCATCATCTATCATTCTTCTATCAATAATAGATTTCTAGTTGAGAGTCTAATTGAGACATATATATGAATATACACACATATATGTACAAACAAGTACATATATATACATATACAAGTACATGTGCATACTCACAATTTGTTTATACATACATATCTATATACACACATAGCCATCTATATCCATATGCCTCTATTTATTTGACAGAGAGCACAAATGGACAATTTGTGCCCAAAATTAAATGTGAGAAGGAGAGTAGGCCAGAGAGCTATCAGGAAATTACAAAGCTCTTTTGATGACCCCCAGACTTCTCCTAATCATGCTTATAATGTATGCTTAAAAATCATGCTGCACTAAAACCTCTCATAGTCGGCTAAAATAATTACAGAAAGTTCTAGATCTTTGTAAAACCTGATCATATAATCATATCATTATGATCTGTAAAAGTGTTTTCTTTTTTTTTTTTACTGTAAACTATATGGGTACTGAAAAAAAAGCCCCAAATAGCAAGAAGTAAAAAGGTTAGGCAATTATCCAGTTAGTTTGAATAATTCAGTCCCTAATTAGATATGATTAGATTAGATTTTCATTTGCCTGAATTTTCCATTTATTGCCTGTGTAACTTAAATTGAATGTTTAATCGCTCACTCTCCCTTTACTTTGTCTTTACATTCCTTGATCAAGAAAGAGATTGGAAGCAAGCTTTAATGATTTCTCCCCTTCTTGGTCTCCCAGGTGCCCAATTCATTAATCCCTTCTCTGAAATCCCCCCAAAGTGACTATCTTGCCTCTTCCTATAGACCTCCCAGCAAGAAAAGTGTTTAACCAGAGGCTGGGTGACCGCTTCTCAGCAATGTTTTAATAGAAAGCATTTCTTCATCTGGGAGAATGTTGGACTGGACAAATAAACATAAACACAGTCTATGTGTGTAAATCTATGCACATGTGCATGTATGTACATATACATGCAAATGCCTTCCCCCCACATTTATATGCATATATATATATATGTATAATTGCAGCTTTCTTCCACTCCCACGTCCCTCTAGTACATACAGATATTCTCTGCCTACTTTTTTATTTATTTATTTTTTAGTTTTAGTTTTAGTTTTAGTTTGCAACACATGGCTCTACACAATTTTGAGTTCCAGATCTTCCTCCCTCCCCAAGATGACATGGAATCCCATATAATTTCCATGTATAACTTGGCATTGAATTAATTTACACACTAGTCAAGTTGTGGAGAAGAATTATGGCCAATGGAATGAATCATGAGAAAGAAGAAACAGAACCAAAAAACCCACAACCCAACAACAAATACAAAAGAGAAAAAAAAGGCGGGGGGTGGGGGGAGAAAAAGGCGAGCATGAAGTGTGCCTCGATCTGCATTCATACTTCATAGTTCTTTCTCTGGATGTAGATAGCATTCTCCATCGTGAGTCCTTTGGAGCTGTCTCTGCATATTGTGTTGCTGAGAAGAGCAGAGTCTGTCAGGGTTAGTCATCACAGAATCAGTATATCCGTGGTTGTGTATAATGTTCTCCTGGCTCTGCTCTGCTCACTCAGCATTATGTCATGTAGGTTCTTCCAGGTTGTTATGAAGTCCGTATCATCTCCATTTCTTATAGCAC
>CM053626.1:306385939-306404713 GCA_028646595.1 Phalanger gymnotis | reverse complement strand
CCTCCCTTCCTTCCTTCCTTTTTTCTCTCTCCCTTCCTCCTCCCTCATTCCCTCCTTCCTTCCTTCCTTCCTTCCTTCCTTCCTTCCTTCCTTCCTTCCTTCCTTCCTTCCTTCCTTCCTTCCTTCCTTCCTTCCTTCCTTCTTTCCTTGCTTCCCTCCATCTGTATCTTGAGTGGTTACCTTTCTGTCAGGGGACAGGTAGCATGTTTTATCACCAGTCTTCTGGAATCATAAATGGTCATGGCATTGATTATCATTCTTAATGTCTTTCAAAGTTGCCAAACTAACTTTTTAAAAAGTATTTGGCAGTCAAGCAACAGCTGAGCCATTTCATCTCTTCCATGGACGCCTTTGGGGAGGCCAAACCTTCTATGAAGTCCAGTCACATTCTTCTATTCCCACAACCTGCTTGTGTCTGGCCCAGGAGCTGATCCTCAAACTGTTACCCAGTTACCTGGGTAATTAATTAGAAGAAGGAAGAGGCTGCCACTACTGTGAGTCACAGCCCAAAGATAATTCCTAAGGGGGAGGGGGAGAAGTGGTGGGAGGGGAAGCGTTGGAGCCAACACCTATGGACAGGATGCCTGAATGTGCTTAGTATAAGCCCTGGTAAATCACCTGGACACATTTCAGTTGCTAAAAGTTCAATTGTGTGGGAGGCTGTTGGTAAAATTCTACAAATAATTAGGGGCTGGCACTGACTAATCGAAAAACAAAATAAAATAACAAAGAGAGGCTTTTATCTTGTGATGGCAAATACTCCATCTTCCAAAGTACTTCTTTATTGAAAGAAGTTTGTGGAAGGAACTGGTCCTTCCTGCCTCCCTTGAAATCTTTCGATTTTACCATTAAGCATTATGAAAGATTTGCTTTGAGGCCCCGAATTTAAACTTTTCACACTTATATGGTGTGTTTATATCTGACATCCTATGAATGATATCATGGGACAATAACTTTTTCGGGGAAAAAATAACAGAACAGTACAAATTGGGTGGAGGAAACTCCAAACTCTGGTTGATACAAGGCTAATATAAATGATATTACGATGAAGGAATGATAGACTAATTATTTTTTGTAAACTATGATATATGTAATAACCAGGTAGGACTCATTTCTCCCAATTATATTGGCACTGACAAGTTGGGTTCCCAGAGGGTGGCTACTCCTCCTCCCAGGGTTCTAGGAGAAATCCTATGGAGGGATATATTTCCAACACTAGCTCAACAGCCCCTGTTTGTGTGCTTCCCCTTAACTATCGGCCAGTAGATTTAATTCTTTGGTAAAGGCATTTGCACGAATGGCATAGGGAAAAAAGCAACCCAGTAGTTACGAAGCATTTCCCCCCAAAACTGGGGCACACTTCTACAAATATACATCAGATCAACGAGGGGAAGACTGGACGCAAGTTTAAAATAGAATGGTTTTCAGACACGTGTAGGTAGCAACAGTTGAGGTTATGTAGCTGAAATTTGTAGTCAGGATGGTTACATGAATTTTCTTATTTTGGTTCAGCAATATGTGTGTAGGAGTGAATGGTGAGAGTGATCCAAGACTGAGGCTTAGCTGGGTGCACGTGGTGATATGATAAGGAGGTTAAGGATTCAAGAGAGGAAGAGTGTGGAATTGAATTAATTCATCAAGGGCTCAAGATGGGGAGAAGAGAAGAGAGTGACTAGTACAGGGGAGATGTCCTGGAAGAGAATTGAGGGGTCAGTGGACTAGAAATCATGATATAGACAAAAGTAGGGTTTTTTTTAAGGGGAGGGAGAGGCAAAAAGCCAACAGATCATGTAAGAGGATTACAGAGTTCTTGAATGTGGAGGTGGTACATTTGGGCTGATGGGAAGATCAAGTGTATGACCCATCATCTTTGCATGAGACTGAGGTGAGTTGGAGAAGTAATTCATGGGAGATGAGTGGGTTGAGGAACTGAGTGGTTAGAGTATTTGAGAGAGAATCAATATGTATGTTGAAATCCCTTCATATGAGGGCAGGAGTCAGGGAGGAAGTAAGGGGAATGACCTGGGGGTCTGTAGACAACAGCTACCAGGACTTTGGTTGGGTGGCAAATGTGGATATTGTGAACCTTAAAGGAAGAGAAGTTACTAAGTGATGGAGGAAGGTGGAAGAACCCTTTTATTTGGAGGGCCATTTTCAGCTGGAGTGGTATTGTGCTCCTTCAGCTAGTAGGACCTTTGACCTAGGAGAGAGGGACAGAAACTTCTCCTCTTCATCTCCCTCTGAGCTTTGTCACCTTTTTTTGTGGGAGGTGGGAGAAGTCTAACCTCTCCATTCCAGCAAACCAGTTCTCTGAATAAGGTCCTTCACCCAGGCTTATCTTGATCATTCCCAATGCAGTCAAATACACTTCCAAGACTCCCTTTGGGGCTTGCCTAAGGCAAAGGTTGGAATGTAATCTATGCCCTATAGAAAATTTCACAATCTTTGCTGGCCCCCACAGGTGCAATAGACCCTTCTAATGTTTATTTTGCATCTTCTGTTTATATTTCGATGTCTCTTTCTTGAGATACCTTAGTGAAAGTGTGAGTAGGGCACACAATTGCACACACTTTAAGGTGTTTCCCTAATACTCTGCAACAATTTCAATAGTCTTAAAGGATGTTTTTATCAGGAAAAGCTTTTCATGTGGTTCTAAATTGAGTCGAGGTGGAAACTCTGGATGTGAAGATTTTCCATAAATCCAGGCTAGTGGCCTTGGTTTTTTGGGAAATTGAAAGCTTAAGTACTTGCCCAAGGCCACAAAGCTAATAGACATCAGATTCTGGGCTTGATCCCGGGTTTTCCTGACCTCAGAGTTGGCCTTCTATCTACTGCTCCAACTGATTCTCCTTCACCCATCACTCTTCTCATCTTGGAACTTCCCTCAATGAGTGGGGCTTTCTTACCCTGTTCCACCCTCCCAGCATGCTGGCCCTCTTTTCTAAGTGGTGAGTTCCTTCTGGGACCTCTCCATTCTGGGAACAGGCCCAGTCCTTAATAAATGCTTATTGCCTGCCTTCTCGTGAATATCGTTTTATTAATAACTGTCCAAAAGCAGAATAGACTAATTTGAGAGATAGTGACTTCCCTGTCAGTGGAGGTCTTCAAGTTCATTACTTGTTGGTTTGGGATGTTGTAGAAGGGATTCTTGCTTTAGGTAGAGAGGAGGCGGGCTTCTGAGGTCCCTTCTAAACACCATAGCACACTGCCTCTCCTTCACATGGATATCATTTCATTAATAACTGCCCATTCCTTCCTGGAAGGTACCTCTCCCCAGTGCACCCCCTTTAGCTCTTGTATTGTCTTTCCCCATTAGAATGTAAGCTTCTTGAGGGCTTTCTTTCTTTTTTCTTGTATTTATGTCGAACTTCCCTGGCACAGAGTACACCCTTAATGCATGCTTCTTCCCTTGCCTGGCTTTGAATGGGTTTCTTTGGCAGTGGAGGCCCTCAGGTCCATCCCCAATCATCTCAAATGTTGCAGAAAGGATTTATGCTTCCACTAGGGAGGAGTTGGACCTCTGGCATCCCTTCCAACTTTAAAGGTTCCTGAGATTCTTTCAGGGTGAAACCCTGAACTCTAAACATCACCCATAGGTAAGGCTTCTCTGACCTCCCCTTTTCTCACCTTAGCTTTTACTCAAGTGTTTCCTTCCAAGGTCCAATATGATCAATAAATCCAAATAGGAGAGTCACTGTTCACAACAAATGTTTAGATGAAAGAAAGCTCTCCTCTGCTTGCACTTGAAATCTTTTGTCAGCTTGGGGGCATGAAGGCTAGTTTCATATTTTACAAGATGGAAGAGGAGGAGGGGAGGAACTTAAAACACAATCTGTAAATATTGAGGGTAACGGACCATTGGATGATTAATAGGGATTTTTCAAAAACCCTATTTTTTTTTTTTTAGCATTTATGGATGGGAGTCAAATAGGGAAGAATTTCTTTATTTGCAAAGGAGGAAGACTGAAAAATACTTTCTGTTCAGCTCTTACCAAAAACGTCTAGTGCTTTAAAAACAAAAGGGGTACTCTCTGTACCCATTAACACATAAATGTCCTAGTTCTGAAGTCTCCCCACCCCCAAATTAGGATATGAACACGAAGAACATGTATCCATGTTTTATAGACAGACGTATTTATATTCCCCTCCCCCCAACAGAACATCAGCTCCTTGAAGGCAGGGATTTGTTTCATTTTGTCTCTGTATTCTCAGTGCCAAGCACAGTGCCTATTATTTCTCGAACAATTAATAAATGCTTGCTGAATATTAGAAGTGTATGCATATATGTCTAAAACTGACATGTCTCCTTAAAGTTTGCCAAGCTTTGCGCATGTATTTGTGGCTCAGAGAGGTTAGCTTGGCCGTGGTTACACAAATGGTAAACGTTGAAAGTAGGATTTGAATCCTTTCCAGGCTGCATTCTGGACACAAGGCCCCGAGTCCCTACATCCATATAAGCTCCTTGAGGGCAGGTACTGTTTCTTTACTCCTACAGCATGGCACAGAGCCTGGCACATAGGAAGAGCTCAGTCCGGCTTGCTGACCCACTGAATTCAGGTGCCTTATGCACACCTGTATAGATGCAGGGTGTGTATAAGAGGGAACAAGAACAGGGATTGTTCCATTTCAGTCTTTGTCCCTCTCCTCTCCTTTCCTCTGTCAGCACAGTGTCTGGCAGCTAGTTGGTGCTTTTAGAAAAAGTACCTGCCGATTGATGGATTTCCACCCAACCCCTCCCCGCCCGCGTGTAGTCCTCAAAAGTCCCACCCGCCAACCTCAAGGTAGGCAACCCAGAGCCGCACAGATTCGATTCTTCTGTTTTGCCTTTTGGTTAGGGGGTGAAGAGTTGGGAAATCCTCCCTAGCCCGTCTTGGGAGAATGAGGGAAGCATCACCGCCCGCTTTCTTTTGCTCCCCCACCCCGACTTCGCAGCGGGTAAGGGGTGGGGTGGGTGGGAAAGGCTGCTACTGATTTCGGGAAGATTTTTTTTTTTTAATTCCAGTTCAATCCTGAAGGCGGAGGGCACAAAAACCATCCTCCAAAAATCTGCAGCAAAGTTGTGTGCAGCTCGGAAGGACCCGGCATGTGCAAACATATCCGATGGCAGTGTGTGTGGGCAAGAGCGTGGAGGTGCCTTCTTTGAGACCCACGCGGGTGAATCCGATGGTGCATGGAGGGGGGGGGCGGGGACGACACAGGAAAACATACAACCCAAAGCACGCAAAAGTTGTAGCCGAAGTTTGGAGGGATGGGGTGTGGGGGTAGGGAACCAAATCACAGCGACAACGGCTCTTCCCTCTCTTGTCTCCCCAACAGAGCTAGCCCCTTGTCTCTGCCCCCCCACTCCAGGGCCCGGGCTAACTTTCTTCTCGAGGCTGTCTTCCCCTGCTTTGGCTGCGGGCGCGCTCCCTGGGAGCTCATCCATTAGCTCGGGAGGAAGAGGGGGAGGAGAGAAGAGGCGGGGAGGAGGGAGGAGGCAGGAGAGAGGAGGAGCCCCCGTCCCCCTTCGGAGGAGGAGCCCCCGTTCCCCTCTCGGAGGAGGAGCGCCCTTCCCCCCATCCCGCTCTGATTGAGGTGGCGTGTCCCCGCCCGGGCGTGTGCGCTCGGCTCAGCCCCGATGGGGGGACTCGGAGGCTGCGGGGCAGCTGGCGAGGGGCGCTTCTCCGCTCGTGACTAGTGACGCGGGGGCAGTGGCCCATCTGGAGCCCGTCTTCCTGCGCGATTCCTGCGGCTCCCAGTAGGAGGTGAGCGTCCCCAGGCTCGGGCCAGTGGCGTCGTAGGGCTGAACTGCGAGCGGGCTGCCACAGGGCTCCCATCGGCTCGGGCTCCGCGGCGCTGCAGCCCCTGGCTCTGGCTTTGACAGATCGGGTCCGAGGTACGTCTCCCCCAGCCCTCTTTCCCCATCCCGAGGCTGCTCCGTTTCGGGGGCTCGGAGCGCGCCTCTTCTGCAGCGCCCTGCTCCCCTCCTTCCAGCTAGAGAAGCGGCTCCGCGGGTCCCGGAGTGCCCGGCGCCTGCAAGCTTCAGGACGCATAGCCTTCTGCCCT
This sequence comes from Phalanger gymnotis, assembly GCA_028646595.1. NCBI lineage: Eukaryota > Metazoa > Chordata > Mammalia > Diprotodontia > Phalangeridae > Phalanger > Phalanger gymnotis. The sequence goes on along the minus strand of CM053626.1, from coordinate 306,398,668 downwards.
CCTTAACCGCTTGCACCTTTGGAGTCCCGGTCCTGGATCCCCCCCGAGGCGGCCCCACGCTCCGAGGCCACGCTTGATCCACACTCAGTCCCATCGGGTGTGTCTACACACCCCGGGCTCCTTCCGAACTTGCAGTGACAGGGACATCCCAGGCTTCTCCTGCGTAGCTGTCCACCGATGAGAGCCTGCGAGCCTGGCGGCGGCTAGCTGCTTGGTGGCGGCTGCAGTTTGCTTTGGGATGGATGCGCCCGGGCTGGTGGTGCAGGCTTTTTCCCTCCATCCATGATCAGCTCTCACTTTTCCTCTCTGCGGTTCCCTCTGACCCCCCGCGGCTGAGCTGGCCACTGCCTCCAGGGAGCAAAGCTCCGCTGATGGGAGAAGCTTGTTGTGGGTTCGCGCTTAACTGACTTTAGCTCCAGCGTCCTTTCCGCATGAGCTGGCCAACTTCACGGGTCTCCCGGGCTGCCTTTTGGTTTCCTTGGGGGTCGCCCCGCTTTGATTGCTCCTCTGTCGCTCTAGCTTGTACTTTCTGAGTGCATTGCGCCGGACCTTAATAGCTGTCATTTCCCTCCTGGGTTCTGATGTTTGTCTCCTATCATCAGTTCTGTGCCTTTGATCATTTAATCAGCACAGATTTGGAAACAATTAGGATATATTGCTGGAAGAGGGCTCAGATGACTTCCAGGTCCACATGTTGAAGACAGCCAAGCTCTCTTCTGTGTGGAGCTAATCCTTTAGGAAGAGTGGAACCGATGTATTTGGTGTCCACAAAATTTGCTGTAAAATGAAACTCATCTCCACCTGGTTTGCAGGGTAGTTGTAGTTAGTGTCTGCTATAAAGGAAGGCATCCCATCTTCAGAATGTCATTTATGCAGGAGCAGAAAGTAAAAAAAAAAAACACAAAACCCAACAATAATAACTCACATTCATATAGCATTCCAAGGTTTGCACAGTGTTTTGCAAGGAAATGACAAAAGCCTGGACAGCACTTTCTCCCCTCTAAACCATTGGTATCCCCTACCTGATGATTTTGTCTGGCTGCAACCAACTTTAGGGTGAACCTAGTTCTTGGGTTAAATATTGATGATTGATAGTACTGGGTACAGCACATAAAGTTCATGCACCGTGGTTATCATTTGCTTTCCCATTTAAAATCGCAATCCTTAAACCGGATGGGATACCTGAGACTTTCCCTTTCTGGAGCAATTAAAAAGTAGTTAAAATTTTAGGTGAGGTACTCCTGGGAGAGCCAAAGCAGCATCTGGGGTCTCTGTGCCTTGACCCACTCGGAAGAATATGGGCAAAATGATAATAAAATGAATTCTCTTTCCATTTCCCTATTAGTGTGGTTTTAATAATTAGTATGTTTCATTAGTTCTCCAGACAGTGTTGATCAGCACTATTTGGCTTCCTTAGGAAACAGCTTGAGGTTGGCACAAGAGGCAGGGAAATAATTCTTACCCCCTTATGGGCTATTAAAATAAAATTGATTTCATGCCTTTGTGTTAGCAAACATCCTTTCAGCTATGTCTCAGAGTCCTCAGCTTTTGGCTTTCATTCTGCATTGTTTAGTATTTCAAGGTTTCAGCATTTTTTTTCCCTTTTAGTTTGAGTCTTTGTCATTTGTCAGCCGTGATTTTTCCTGTTTTGATGGGTTCTGAAATTAACTGGGCACTCTTAAAAAACACCCCAGCAATTGTAACTTCAATGATTATCCTGTCCTGAAGCAGGCTTCCCACTCCCCCCAAACCAGACTTACTTGTGCTAGCAACCCCAAAGCTAAACTCTGGGGGATTGTGATTGTTATGTTGAATGATATCCAGCAGGGGGAGTATAATATACTCCAGATGTATGAGGTGCAGAAACTAATTATTACTGGGTATTAAATGTTTCAAAAGCTAAAACCTATGGGGCTTTATCTCATGGTTAATACAAGGTTGCTTTATGAACCTGCAACCCACAAAGTGGGGGATAAAGTGCCTACAACCCCAAACCTCATTGAAAGAAGACAGTAAGCACTTCCAGGGCAGGCATTGTTATCTCAAAAAATACGTTTTTATTAATATCTTTTGTTTTCACAACACCTACATTTCCTCTTGTAGCCATACCTTATAACAAAGAATTTGTTATATCTTTTTACATATTCATTACACTGTCAATACTTTTAGTGACCTAAGGTATAACAGAATACTAATTATTAATTGTTATTAATAATAATAATAGCCAACATTTATGTAGTGCCAGGCACTTTGCTAAATATTTTACAGATATCTCATTTGATCCTGACAACAACTCTGGGAGGTAGGTGCTATTATTATCCTGATTTTGCAGATGTGGAAACTGAGATAAATGGTGATTAAGTGACTTGCCCAAGGTCACATAGCTAGTGTCTAAGGTCACATTTGAATTCAGATCTTTTTTGACTCCAGGCCCAGTTCTTTATCCATTGTGCCTCCTAGCTGCTGCCATAATAAAATAAAAGGTGAGTATTATTTTAGTCAGTAGATATTTTTCTAAAAAAAAGTTCTGCGTAAATAGATACGGAGTTGTTATTTCATTACTATTGTGAATTCTTGGTGAGGAAGCTGTTTTGATGGCTGCAAAATTGCCATTTTTGTGTTAAGAGAGTTGCCCGTGGGCACTGAGGAGTTAAGGAATTTGCCCAGCCTCACTTTGCCAGTATTATATGGCAGAGATGGGGCTGGGAGCCAGGTTTTCCTGATTCTGGTACTCTAGGCTATCCCAGGCTTCATGGATGTGAATTTCTGTAGCTGTAATCGTGGCAGAAATACACCATGGGACTTTCTGCTCTAAAGGAATCTTATTACAAATCCCTTTGTAAAGCAAACGTCATCATTCATGTAAATCCTCATGTTCATATGTTAGGTAATGTGAGATACAGCCATAATTCCAATGCTTATCTTAGGTCACATTCTAAATGTTGGCAAATTCCATTATTATTTATAATGATCTCTGAAGAATTCACAGCAGGCGTATTCCAACTGAGTTGACTGCCACTGTTGCTTTGTACAGGAAAGTTACAGCAAGAGTGTGTGTGTGTGTGTGTGTGTGTGTTTCTGTACATGCAGCTTCAGTAATTCAAGGATCTGGGCTCTTGCAGATCACAGCCCTTCTACTCCTTAGTTGACTGTTTTCATGAATTCTGTGGCCAGAAAGGAAAAAAAAAGCTATCTTCTAGTGACAAACCCTCTGGTAATCGAGCCTTCTGACACTTAGCTAAGGTGGCTGGCTCGTTGAAAGGTAATAGTAATTTTATTGTTATTGTTGAGTTGCAGTCGATCCTCTGTTCCCATTTGAGGTTTTCTTGGCAAGGATGCTCGAGTGGTTTGCCATTTCCTTCTCTAGCTCATTTTACAGATGAGGAAACTGAGGCAAACAAGAGTAAGTGACTTGTCTCAGGTCACACAGTTAGTGAGTGTCTGAGTCCAGATTTGAACTCAAGTCTTCCTGATTCTAGGCCTGGCAGTCTTATCCATTGTGCCACTCAGCTGCCCTATGCTACCATTACTGACTTTTCTAAAGCTGTATCAAAGAATACCAAGGATAACATACCATCCTTAAGCTCTTTGAAAATATGCAGAAATTAGACTCCTAGGGGGTGTGTTGCATGGACTGATCTTGAGTTAGGAAGACCTGAGTTCAAATCTTGCCTCAGACTTAAAAGCATTGTAATTCTGGGAAGGCCACTTAACCTGTCTAAGCCTTTCCTATAAAACAGGGATAACAATAGCTCCCACCTCAATATTCAATATGTGTAGATATGCATGTGCATATATATCTATGTAGATATATATGTATACGTCTGTCCCTCCTCCCTCCCTCCCTCTCTCTCTCTCTCTCTCTCTCTCTCTCTCTCTTAGACCCTCTCTCTCCCTCTCTCTTTTCCTCTTTCCTCTCTTTGTCTCTCTCCTCTCTCTCTGTCTCTCCATCCCTCTGTCTCTGTTTTTCTCTGTTTCTCTCTCTGTTTCTTTGTCTCTGTCTCTCTGTCTGTCTGTCTGTCTCTCTCTCTCTCAATATCTGTCTACAGTTTTCTAGGCTGCTGTTCTCTCTTCTTTCTGAGATTCTCAACTGCTTTTGAGTTTGAGTCATTCACCAAGCGAAAGTCAAGTGGCCAGGACTTGCACTATGAATTTGCATTAAAAACAACCAAATCAGTTTCTTCTCTTTCCAAATCTGTCTTAGGCTCACACTTTAAAAATGGAATTTTGTTAGCCTTAGTTAACCAGAGTAGTTTCATTTGCCAACAGGGGTCAGGATTCCCTACTTAGCTTGGAGATCCAGTGGCTTTCATTGCTTTCTTTTCCCATGCTATGGGGGGTTGGGGCCTGGGGGGAAATAGGAGCAGGAACCTGGCAAGGTTGGAATGCTTGAAGAAGAAACTGGGAAACCGATCCTCCCATTGGCTGGGACATACCTAGGGCTTAACCTAAGTCTCCTGACAAATGGGCTTGGTTGTATCTTGTAAAAGGGAGGTGTTAATTAGCCAATTTTACAAGGTAAGTAGCTTTGACTGCCTGCATATTGGAGGGCAGTGTTTAGGTCCATGAGCTGAGCGAGGCAAGAGGAAGATTTAAATATCTCCTACATGGGCTGGGACGTGATTCATCTTGACTTCTTTAGGACCAAAGTGGTTACCAATTTCCAGGGAGCATAAATCAAGGGAAGGTTCGGAATCTAAACTTAAACGCATCGGATGGGTCAGTTGGAAAACTCGAGGATTCCTGTTAGGTATTAGCAGCACTGCTTGGATATTTTTGCCCAAGAATGACTGCTGATTTCTGATCAATAAAGTGCTTGAGAATATATTTTGAAATCGTACCGAGCTCTGTTCCTTGCTTGTTATTGGATCAGGCAGTCGTCAGTGCTAATCTCATTAGTTAATGGGACCCCCTTTATAAAAATAGATCTTTAACAACGAGTTTTTTTTTTCTTCTTGAAATTCTTTGATATTTGTTCACCAGAAGGATTTTTTAAAAAATAGAATCTTGGAAGGAGGAAGCATCACTTTCACCTAAACTGCTCCAAAGAGGGCAAAACACACACACATACACACACACACACGAACATGCACACACACGAACATGCACACACATACGCACAGACTTTGGTGTAGAAATTCATTCAACTCAAGGCTACAGATGGGTTGTTACATAATAAGAATAGAGAAAAGGGGGGTGGTGATACTGCAGATGTGGAATGCTGTGTGCACTTTCAGATGAAGTTACTGAATTATTAGCTAACAGTTTGACTTTGCTATAAGAGATGTCTTATGAAGTTGGAGTAATCTGTAAATATTCATAAAGTAAAAACAAAACAGACCAATAAAACCTATATTTTGGGAAAAATCATTGGAAAATGCCTGTAAAATTGTTAAGTACCTTTTGAAATGTGTCTAACAGATGAGACTGAAAGATTTTGTAGGGCTTTGAATTGCCAAGCTGCCGAATTGCAAGATGGCCATGGGCTGACCCTTGGTTTAGTTCCTTCCAGTGTGGGGGAGGAGATACGTCTGCCTGCCTGGGACAAATTCGGGGGCTGCTTTTATGGCCTTCGGAAGGAGTGGGGCCAGTTCCCAGGCGGCTAGTCACCAAGATGGAAAGACAGAATTACTCTGATTCCCTAACCGCATCTTGACACATTCAGTGACAGAATTACTCCCAGGACCGGAGCCTTGCCCATCCGATGGGATGTTCCTGCTGAACTCTTTTTATAGCTGAACTGTGACAACATGACTCTGTAGGTCTCCAAGGAACAGACCTGCATCTATTTCCTGGTCACTTTCCAATTCTAGATTTCTTGTTTTCTTTTTCATTAAAGAGCTCCCTTTAATCATGCGGCCTGTGGTTTTTTTTTTAAGGACTCTGAAGGTTTTATTTTCACTTAAATGCAAAGTCCTAGCTAAAGATTTAAAGCCATTTAAAAAAAATTATGACCTAGTTTGGTAATTTTGATCACTGCCGAACAGGGAGAGAAATAAATTTGAGGGGAATTTTAAAAAGTGAATAGCCATCAGTCAATTCTGAGGAAGGCCCCTGGACTCTACTTGGGATGTTTTTTGCATCTTGGAGTAGTAGTATACAGCTCACTTGCTTCGACATTTGGAAAAAATATTTTTTTGCAAGAATGTTTGTATTTATGTCTCTTTTATGCTGAAAACTCTTTAAATGACCTTAAATGGTTTTTAGTAGCTATCAGTAGGTAGTGACAACATGACATAGTAGACAGAAAACCAATCTCAAAGTCATGTAACCTGGGTTCAAATCCTGCCTCTGATTTGGACTTGCTAGCTGTGTGGCTGTAGGCAAATCACTCTTTAGGGCAGAAGGGAGGGAAGAAAAAAGGGGAAAAAAAGAAATGTACATGATAACTTTATTATATGTTTAAAAGGAATGGTAAGTTGTATGTAACAGTTTTGCAATTTCATGTGCAATCATCTTTTTTTTCTACTATGTTATGGAAATGCTTGTTTTATTTCATAAATTAAAATAAAAAAGTTTTAAAAAAGGAAAAAAAAAGATGTTAAATTTTAGAGAAGGTGCCAGTTGTCGTTGGTCAAAGGAATTTTCTCTCCTGAAAGTTCCCTAAATTAATGATATTATAGATCTGGTCACTATCCCTAAAATGTGTAATATAGTTTATTGTGATTAAATAGGGTGAAATAGTTGAATAACAATTACATTCCGCAATTCATGCCCAAGCGCTGTGTTTCTTTGGGCTCTAACCCTTATTTTTCATCTTCCTAGCACGCTTCCATATGCTTTACAAATATCTCATTTGATCCCCAGAACAACCCTTGGAGCTAGTTGCTGTTTTTTATCCCCATGAACTCATGACTCCGTTGGAACTCCCTGACTCCAGGCTCCGTGCTCTATCCACTAAGATAACTAACCCACTCTAGACAGGCTCTGGATCTTATTTCCCTCATCCATAAAATGAAAAAGTTGGATAAACTGGCCCATACGGTCCCTTCCATCTTTCAGTCTACAGTAGATGAAGTGTTAGAGGTGGGATGTGTTTGCCGAGGTACCCAGGGCACTTCCTGCCTTAGATTCAAGAGTTCTTCTCTTTAAAATGAAGATCTGGCAGGATTGTCTACATCTTCTTTTATATCTCTTTTTCCATTTGGCCAATTCTACTTTTAAATGAGTTCTTTTCTTCAGAGAATTTTTGTACCTCTTTTACTATTAGGCCAATTCTGTTTTTTAAAGTGTTATTTTCTTCAGTATTTTTTTTTTGTGCCTTGTTTACCAAGCTATTAATTTTCTTTTCATAATTTTCTTGCATTGCTCTCATTTCTTTTCCCAATCTTTCCTTTACCATTCTTACCTCTTTTTTTTAACTCTTCCAGGAATTCTTACTGGCCTTGGGCCCAATTAGCATTTTAATTTGAGGTTTTGCTTATAGCTGTTTTTGCCTTGTCTTTCTCTTGAGTTTACTTTTTTTAGACTTCCTTGCCTCTGTAGCAACTTTTTTTTGGTCAAGTTCTCTTTTGTTGTTGCTATTTGTTCATTTTCCCCAGCCTGTTTCTTGACTTTGAACTTTATGTTAAAGTTGGACTCTGCTCACCTAGGAAAGGGGAGGCACTACACCAAGCTTCAGGCTTTTTTATGCTGCTATTTTTGAGATAGTTCTGGGGGTCTGCAAAATTTTGGTGTTTCTAAGGTGGTGTTATCCTGGTACAGATGTGTTCACTGCTTTCCTTGTCTGGACTCTGGTCTTTACCTAGGAAGGCCTCTTCTCCTCTGCAGCCACAGGCACTAATGCTCCTTTTCACCTTGGAACTGCGACCCAGAAATGCTTATGGGCAATAGAATTGCCAATCAGCACCAGCTGTACCCAGTGCCTTGGCATATATATCACTGGTTCTCCTGCCTTGTTCTGGGCCTGCACCCACCCTGGCTTTGCAGACTTCTCCTGTGGACCTCCTAAGTTGTTTGATGCTGGAAAAATGTCTCCCTCTGACCTTTGGTTGGCTCTGCCACACCACGATTTGATTTGATGTGTTATTTTAAAGTTATTCGAAGGGGAACATTGGGAGAATTCAGCTGGATCCTGGCCTGTACTCCCAATACTTGTTAATTGATTGGAGATTCTCTAGGGTGGTAGGAAGAGGACATTAGGAAAAAAAGACGGATGTTAATTTAGGACCCTCTTCTTCCTGTTGGTTGATGGAATGTCACTGATAGCAGTGGGGTTGTGGTAGACAGATGAGCCATCTGCAGTAGATGGAGCTTAGGTTTGAGGAGAGAAAAGTATTTGTGTGTCCGTCCTTTGGTGAAGGCCATGTTCTTGAGTGTAAGATTACAGGTTCACCATTTGCAAAAGTATATGTGTGAGTGGGTTGGCTCCTGAAAAAAAAATGAACTTTTCTAAATAAACCCTGTGGGTTCTAGTCCTTGAACCTTCTCTGTAACTGCAATCAAGCAAAGACTACAGATTTGGAAGTCTATCACATGTATGATCAAAATAAAATTGCTTCCTTTCTCAGGGAAGGGAGATGGATGGAAGGGAGGGAGAGAATTTGGAATTCAAATTTTTTAAAAAAATGTTTGTTAAATTTTTTACGTGTAATTGTGAAATATTTAATGAAATAAATAAAAATAATTTAAGAACATTTGGAAGGTGAACTTTCAGCAGTGTTGATGGATATACCTAGAAATGGATGAGGTGGGGTTCTTTCATAATCTGATTGATTTTCTACTCTGTGTTAGGCTGTTTTGGTCACTGGAGATTGAAAGAATATGTAGGGTCATTTTGCAAATGAGTAGATTATCTTTTGCCTGGTCTTTCAGTCATTAATGTCCTGGCTAACTGATGCTTTTGAAGTGGTGAAATGTTCTTCTGACTGAGAACCCGGGTTCAAATCCCACCTCAGATACTTATTGGCTGTGTGACTTAAGGGAAGTCATGTAATCACTTTGTGCCTCAGTTTCCCCATCTGTAAAACAAGGAGGCTAGATTTTATGGCCTTTAATGCTGCTTTTCTCACCTCTGAATCTATAAATTTAGAATTTCATATTACAGGTTAACTATAGGTTGTTAGAAGATAAATTTATTTGAGATGAAATATTAATTAACTAATTAATATTAATTTATTTGAGGGGAAGTTGTGCTTCCTAGGTAAGCTATAACACAGACGCTTTTGTGGTATATACTAAATATTGGCATATGGTACTAGTTCTCTGCTAATTGGGTACCTTTTCCCCCTCCTATGTGTGTCTCAATCACAGGCATCTCATTTTGTTATATTAAAATCCGTGTAATTGATCATGTAGCAGACGCCTATTTTCAAATATTGGAACAGGAAGTCATCTGGAAGAGAGATTTAATTTATCCTAGGAGGTGCCAAAGGGCAGAGCCGAGCCTGTGCTGTTTCTGGGAGGCAGATTTTGACTTAGTATCAAGAACTTTCTAATAACCGGAATTGCCCTCGGATGGAGTGATCTGCCTGGTGAGGGACTAAGTTCTTCATTGCTGGAGGTGCTCAGTCAAAGGCTGGCTGGCTGCCTGGAAGGGTTGTTCCAGGGAGGATTCTTGTCTTGAATGGGAGGGTAGATTAGAAGGATCCTTTTCTATTCTATGAATCGATGAGTAAAATTAAACCCACCTTCTCTGACTCATACATTTTGTTTTGTTGCCGTCTTCTCTTTGTGCGTGGGAGAAGTTTCTGAACTCCTTAATATATAGATATATATTTAGTATTGCTGATTTACATCTTTCAACAAAGTTCCCAGGCAAATGGTGAAGTTGTAATTAATAAGCTTAGTATGCCTTTTCCTTTGGTTTTCTTGAATTTTTGAATGGTATTTGCTTTGCTGTTGTTTATTCGTTTCAGTCGTATCTGACTCTTTGTGACCCCATCTAGGGTTTTCTTGGCGAAGATACTGGAGGGGTTTGCCGTTTCCTTCTCTAGCTCATTTTACAGATGAGGAAACGGAGGCAAACAGGGTGAAGTGACTTGCCCAGGGTCACACAGCTAGTGTCTGAGGCCAGATTTGAACTCATGAAGATGAGTCTTCCTGAGTCCAAACCCAGCGCTCTGTGCACTATGGCATCACCTACCCGCCCATGATATTTGCTATTTGCCTTTTCTGTGTCCATGGTGAATCAAGAAAAAAAACCGATGTATAATTCCACAAGATAGAATGTCAGTTTATTATCCCAATGAAGTCAAAATTAGGCTTTATTCCTCATTATTCATTATTATCAAATAACATTTACTAAGAATCCCTTGAGTGGAATACATTGTATGTTTGTAACATTAAGGGGTATCCCTGTATGTTGGGATAACATCTTGGATCTGGAGCCAGGAGGACACGAGTCAAATCCCACTTCCGACACTTATAAGCAGAATGACCTTGGACAAATCACTTGACTTCTCAGGACTCTGTTTTCTCATTTATAAAATGAGGTGGCTGGCCTACTTGTCTTCTATGCTCTCTTCTGGTTCTATCTCTATGAGCCTATGATAATAATAGCCAGCCTTCATATAGCACTTTAAGTCTGGAATGGTACTTGGTGTATATTAATTCATAGCTGATCTCCATAACTGCTCTGGGAGGCAGGTGCTATGAATATTTTCATTTTATAGTTGAGAAAACTGAGGCTGAGAGAAATTAAATGACTTGCTTAGGGTTACTCAGCTAGTTAATATCCCAGGCTGAATTTGAACTGAGTTTCTTTCTGATGCCAGGTGAATTAAATACTATTTAGTTTATTCCTGCTTTTTCTTCTCTCCTTACTATCTCCTTCCCCCACCTCAAATATCCTATACATTTAATTGTTAGTTTCCTTAATCCTTCCTTCTTCTTTTCTTCCCTTCCTCCCCTAAAAATTTATTAGTAGCCTAGTATGTGAGCATTGTCCCCCACCCACTAAAGCCCTCACCTTCATGCTGGCATGGGGGTGACCCAAGGCTATCCAGAGCAGTGTAGGCAGAGTGTAAGCTCCTGATGCTGCTACTGAGTGACCAATGGTGTGTCTATCATATAACTACAAGCTTAGCTCAGTTCAGAGAGTATCAACACCAAATTGGCCTCATCAGTACTATTTACTAAGTCACCAAGAGGGGTTCTTCTGTGTTGGTGAAAGGAGAACCCACACTGAATAAATAAAGCAGTTCCTGTACGTACGGGTTGCTTTAGATTGGCAGATTCAGATGATAAAAAAATCTGGGTGAAATTTTTTCTTCTTTTTGTCTATACCTGTGATTTCATCTAGGTAGGGAGCTCCTTCCATGGTTGCAGGTAGGCCTGGGGCATTCACTGACTTACTCCTAGCCAGTATGAGTCAGAAGCAGAATAGGACCCCAGTTTTTCCTGTCTCCAAGGCTGGCCCTCTCTGTGTGATGCCAAGCCACCTTTCACTGGGAGAGGGAGACAGGGACAGATCAGACACAGTCTTTCACCTCAGGAGTTTACAGTACTTTGACTTATATTGTTTTCTTAACTAACACAATATCGTCTAACCACAAAAGTGCTTGGACTCAAGTCTTAAATGTCTTGGATTATAAAATGTTGACCAGTAGAGGGATTTTCAGCGATCCTGATGTTACCTAAATCATTAAAAACAGGGCAAAATATTCCATCCAAGACAAGCGGGACGGTTGGTAGCAGCACTTTCAAACGGAAGGCAGGCGAGCAATGACAAAGCGTGGTTTAACTTCCCAATAATTTAGAGAGACTATAATTAGTCATGAAAAGGAGATACTTGTTGGCACCACTACAGGTGTGTTTGTCTTAATTTTGCCTCCTTTTCAGTTAATCTCCTTTGGGGGTAAGTGTATAGTTAAGAGGCTTGGTTAAATAAAACTAGAAGAGGAATATTATTTGTGTTAAGGTATTGGGCTTGGCAAGTATGATGGTGGTAAAGATATTGCACTCCAAAGCCAGAAAGAGGCCACCTGTTTCTAATTACATATCACAGAAAAGTAGGACAAGCCAAAGAAAATGATCCTTTTGGGGTTGGAGTTTTGGAGGAGGGAGTCTTGGGGAGAAAGGGTCATAGATAGACTCGCGGAGAAATTGACATTGGCTTTGAGATTGGTCTCAAAGTCTTAAGCGTTGGCAATGTTTTTCTTATTTTAAGGCTTGGAGGGAATCTTCTGTGCTGTTTCTTGTTATTTCTCAGACAGCAAACAGAAAAGCTGTTGTGGAGTTTTGCCAGGTCCTAAGGAGTGGAGCTTGAGGCAACAGTCAACAAGCATTTATTAAGCACTTACTGTATGCCGGGCGATGTGTAATCCGTGTGTCCATGATTGTGGATCTGGGAAAGATTTCGAAGAATTTTAAAATCTTCCCCCATTTTGTAACCACCTATCATCTAGCTGGAAATGCGGTAAATGGTCCTGGAGTCAAGAAGACCGGGGTTCAAATTCAGCCTCAGACACTTACAAGCTGTGTAACCTGGAAGAGTCAATTAAATGCCATCTGCCTTAGTTTTCTTGTTTGTAAAATGCGGATAATAATAGCACATACCTCCCTGAGTTGTTGAGGATAAAAATGAGATCATATTTGTAAAGTGCTTTGCAAACCTTAAAGCCTTATGTAAATGTTAATTATCATCATCTTCATCTTTATCACCATCATCATCTTCATCATCTTTATCATCATCACCACCATCTTCATCTTCATCATCTTTATCACCACCACCATCATCTTCATCTTCATCATCTTTCTCACCACCACCACCATCTTCATCTTCTTTAT
>CM053626.1:306362219-306377754 GCA_028646595.1 Phalanger gymnotis | reverse complement strand
AGTCTTTTCATTTACATGATTGATAGTGGTTGGATATATATTTTTTTAACTTAAAAAAATTTAAAATTTAAAAAATTCCAGTAGGAGAAACTGAGGCAAACTTGCCCATAGGCATACAGCTCGTATGTGTCTGAGTTGAGATTTGAACTCAGGTCTTCCTAACAAGTCCAACATTCTATCCACTGTGCCAACTCACTGCCTTCTTGGTCTAAAGTTAGAAGGTACTTAGAGATTTAAGTCCAACGCTTTCATTTTACAGATGAGGAAATTGAAACAGAGAGAGGTTAAGTAACTTACCCATGGTCACCCAGCTAGTGTCTGAGGCTGGACTTGAATCCTGGTCTCCCTTACTCTAAGTTCCACACTTTATCCACTACACCACATTACCTCATTCGTGTTCATCACTGATCTCATCAGAAAGGCCAATTGACATTTCCTTGGGCTCCACTTCAAAAGCTCTTTTGGAAACTGTCACCAAGATCACCAAGCCTTCTTTTTATTAGGGGCTGGAAACTTAAGACATGTAGGATTGGACCAGATTGAGTGTTTTCATTAGTGTGGGCTCAATCTCTGTCAAAACTGTTGAGCTGAAGGAGTGCCCCAGTGGGCAGCTTTGGTCTCCTTGTTCTGCACTGCCCTAGGACACGATCACCACATTAGGAAGATCAGACCCAAGCCTTGGACAGTTTATTTTACCGTTGAATGTATATGTCATGGAGAGACTTTTGAGAAGCTAAGAAAAAAGGGAAAAAACCCCTCTCCTTGTTAGAACAGCAGCCTGGAGTCTCAGTTTGCCTTTGACTTCCCCAGTGATGTTTTAGGATTCACTGTAAACTCACTGTGGTTTGCCTTTGGGCACCATGCTTGTTTAATTTGGCTCTGTTATATTTGTAATTGCCTCATTTTAATAATTGGCCAATATTCTTGTCAGCAATTTGCAAGTCTATTTTTAATGGAATGCTTTGCCTTTCATTTCCACAGTGTTCAGACCTAGGCTATGTCTCTGGATTAATGCTAAGCCAACTAATGAAATGAGTCGAACCAACAGTGTGTACTGATATGGTGTGTGGTACAATGGAGGCATCCATAGATTACTTATAATGTCCCTAAGATGTAGCTTAAGTATCGTCTACATGAAGCTTTTCCTGGTCCTCCCACCCCAACTCCTGGTGCCCTCCCTCCCAAAATACCTTGTGTCTAAAAACTTTGTGTGTGTATGTGTGTGTGTGTATACACACATATGTATATATACACATATTTATTAACTTCATATTTATTTAATATATATTTTATATAGTCATCTCCCCCATTAGAATGTACATTCACTTCACATAGAGATTAATTAATTTTTTGTACTAGTCTACCAGTGTCTGGCACATAGTAGGCTTTTATTGAATCCTTGTTAATTGATTGGTGATTTATGGCTTCTTCAATATTTCTAGTCATTTTGGGTCACTTTATATGTCATGTAAAATTCTTTTGGTAGCCAGTCTTTTTTTCTGGAGATATATTCTCTTCTCACTCCCTTTTTTGGTCTGAACTTGGGATTTCATTGGTGTAGAAACTCTCTTCATTCATGCCATTCAACAGCCCTTTGTAGGAGAGACTTAGAGGGATACATGGGGAACGGGCAAGGGTTTATGGAAGAACAAAGATAGGAGGTGAGAAGGATGAGAAGGCATGGATGGGGTTCCGATCTGTACAGTTGACCTTGATCTGTTAATCAGTACTCTTTGAATTCGGTCATTTAATCTGTAATAAATCCATACAGCTGATGTCTCTCTCTGTTGTCCACAACAGAGAGGTAGGATAGGATAAGAGAAATTGACACAAGGATAGGATAAGAAAAATTGGCACAAGAATAGGATAAGAAAAATTGACAAATATATCATACATAGATGTAGGAGTGGAAGCAATGTCAGAGAAAATCCAGGTCAACTCCTTCATTTTATAGGGACTGTAAATAGGTAGTAAATAGCCTAGTGGCTACCTATTGGTTATTGATAGTGGCTCTTAATTAATTTCAAAGATCATGTGATATGTTTACATATATGTTTTCAGAGATTACTTATACTTTTATCAAAGGTATAGTGAAATAGGGGAGAAAAGCATACTGCCTGGTAACTAGTAGGCGTTTAATAAATGCTTGTTGACTTGGCTTGATTTGACTAGACGTGTTGACAGTGGAACCCCTAAGTCTTAACTCTGGTTCTCTTTCTACTAGATTCTTTTAACTATAGTCAGTCCTGAGGAACATTGAGTTGTTAGAGTTAAAATGGTCTTGGGGAAGCTAAGTAAGTTTAGTCACCAAGATTCTTCCTTATTCTGCTGCTGCCTCTCTAAGATAAGAAAAGTTGCTTTCATTTTGTGTGACCATAAACCACGTAATGTAATAGATCAAGACTGTGATATCCAGGTGGAATTCGTTTTCCCAAGATATTATCAAATAGCTTTTTATACATTTTGCTGACTGTTTGCAAGTGGAGGGGTTTTTTTGAATGCTCTGATTGATGGGGTGCAGGAAATGAAAATGCACTTTCTGTTTTAATGCTAAAACTGAGACTGGCAATAAGCCAATAGTGTGTATGTGGCAATTTAAAATATATGTACAAATCTTCAGGTAGAGCGGTCTTACTTCCCATGGATGCCTAGATTGGGTGGGGGAATAAACCTCTATAATACTGAAATAAAATCATGCCTCCGTTTTTACCTCGAAATAAACTTCCTAAATCCTTAAGATCTTGGAGAAAGAGTGTTTAAATATACTGATATCCCCAAGGAATCACACACATACAGATTTCTCAGGCACACCATGGGCATCTTAATAACATCCGTTGAAAAGACCTGAAGAAACTTTTACTTAATACAGCCTTTTATGTTTGCCAAAATATCTCGTGAATGGAGAATCATCTCTTTTTAGTACTAAATTCTAAAATCTATCCATACACATAAATTCATAATAAGGTTTGAATTTACCTTCAAATATCTAACTTTGAAAAGTATCAACCTAGGAAAAGAGCCAACCTCAGACCCCAAAGGTCTTCAGCGGGTCTTGAGGCTGGAACAAGAGACAGGCTTGACCTAGTAGATAGAGCACTGAACCTGGAGTCAGGAAGATCTGAGTTCAAATATAGCCTCAAACGTTTACTAGCTGTGATCCTAGGCAGGTTACTTAATCTCTGTGTGCATCAGTGTCCTCATATGTAGTAGCACCTACCTGTCAGAGTTGTGAGGATCAAATGAAATAATATTTGTAAAGTGCTTTGCATATCTTAAAGTAGTATGGAAATGCTAGCTGTTATTACTGCCCAACACACACACACACACACACACACACACACACACACAAAACTAATTGGGCTGTGTCTGGAGAGAGGAAATAGAACTCTGACCTGCAGCCTTATTCTTCAGTCTGCTGCCCCAAAGAGAAGAAAGACAGCTGTGTATGTATCTCCTTTGCTTATGTCTTTACATGTGTGCCAAAAGGTCATGGTCTACACATTAAATATGATGTATATACACACATATATGTAATATATGTATATATGTATGTATGTTTATATCTGTACCTCTAACCATTCTGTCTATCTGGTTACATCTGTCCATATATCTAACTATCCATCCATCTATCCATCTGTCTGTCTGTCTGTCTGTCTGTCTATCTATCTAGTTATATGTGTCCATATATCTAACTATCCATCATCTATCTATCTATCTATCTATCTGTCTGTCTGTCTGTCTGTCTGTCTGTCTGTCTGTCTGTCTGTCTATCTGTCTATCTATCTCATATCCATTTTCCCTGGTTACAGTCTCCACGGTCTCTATAATTACACTCTAGTTCTCCTTGAGCTTTGGGGGTGAAATTCCATTTTAGGACTGGTCATCAGCATCTCCAGGGTAGACTGTCCATTTAGGCACATTGCCATTAGGGAGACCCATTCTGCTATCCAAGGAAAGCTCTTTGATCCACTCACTATGACACCAAGCTGGTGACTTTTTCAGACTATTAAAGACATTATCATACTGGTAACCACTTAGCATTTAGATATCTGTCCCTGGTTCAACATTGGCTACAGCAGATAGCTATGAACAGGTTATCCATAGAGCCTCTTAAGTAATTTCAAAGATCTTATGCTTTACAATATTCCTTTAAATTTTAAGAGATTACCTTACACCTTTAGTAAAAGTATAAAGAAATGGGAAAAAAGCTGAATTAAAGGATTATCTATACAATTGTTAGCTGAGGGATCTCTGGAGCAATTGGCTCATCCAGATGGCTTTTCAGCTTGTGTCCTCGAGGTCACTGGTGCCTCAGGGCCTGTAGAGAGCAAGTTATTCCTCATATTTGAAGTCCCTGTGAGATGGGATTGGCCTTTAGATGTGTGGAATAGCTTGATCTCTGTAGCCTTTCTGAAGATCAGCCTCTAGGGAGAGAAGCTAAAATATCTTCAAGAGTGATTTTTGGTCATGTGTCCATGACTCACATGAAATATGTTTTCATTAATTATAAAAATTAAAACAGTAGTTGTTGAGATTCAGTGGAATGCATGTATCAGTGTCTTCTCTTTTCCTGCCCTATTTCTTTCATTCCTTTAAAAAAGGTTTCTATTCCTTTTATTTTTTATTTTATTTTTCATCATAGATTATGTCTAAGAAGGGACTCTTTAGGGGGCAGCTACGTGGCGCAGTGAGTAGAGCACTTGTCCTGGAATCAGGAATATCTGAGTTCAAATCTGGCCTGAGACACTTGACAAATTTACTAGCTATGTGACCTTGAGCAAGTCACTTAACCCCAATTGCCCTGCCTTCCCCCCTGCAAAAAAGGGACTCATTAAACTGAACAAGGACATGTGTAACATATAATTTATTCCCATTGGCAGTTCATGTAGGGGATGTTTTATGCTGCCGAACTATTAGAGGTACACGCTGTTCTGCTGTATATAACTTGATATGTGTTTCCAAAAGCATCACTCTATGCAAAACCAAGTAATAAAAACCACAGGGCTTATGGAAAAAATCTGGTTGGGGCACTACACTCAGAAACTCTGTAAGTGACATAAAAAAGATAGGAACCTAATTAAAAATGGTAGCATGGTTTTACATATGTTATATGGTTAAGAAATACAAAAATAGGGGCAGCCAGGTGGTGCCGTGAATAGAGCACTGGCCGTAGAGTCAGGAGGACCTGAGTTTGAATTCAGCCCCAGACACTTGATACTTACTAGCTGTGTGTCCTTGGGCAAGTCACTTAATCCTAATCTCCTTGTCTTCCCCCTCCAAAAAAAAAAAGAAAAAGAAAAGAAAAGAAAGAAAAGGAAAAGAAATACAAAAATACTACAATGAATAGTGGCTGGGTCTGAGGCCTTAGGCTGCTGCTTGGCCTGCTTCCTAGGCTGCCCAAGGAAGATGGGCAAGTAGATGTTGGGCAGGCTGACTTTGGGCAAGTTATCTCCGGGACTCTGGACCAGAGGCTGTGGTGGATGGGAGTAGTGAGGACCAGTCCTCATCCCTCAGCTCTTACTGTACCGGAGGATATACAATAAATATGGCTCTCTCTTTGACTCTCAGGTAATGCATATGTTCCTGGAGCGTTGTTTGTAAATCAAATCATTTTCAGTGGAAGGAGGGACTTGGGCTATTTAAAGGAATCTGGTGGTAAAGATCCTCCTTCTGTAAAATGAAGAGCTCCTTTTGTACAGTGAATAATCAACCAATTGTTTGTGCATGTGATTTCTCATATATCATTTATTTTTTATTTTTTAAAATTTCTTGGATGGTTTTTGTTTTTGATACACAATTATTTCCTGGTATAATTGAAAATTATATCACCGTCACCCTTTCCGCCGAGCCCTCTCTTGTAACAAAGAAAAACACTTAAGCAAATGTGAATGACGAAATGACTTTCACTGGACAGTGTAGGCAATGTTCTAGTCTTAGGATTCTGCCTCTTTGACGTGGGAAGGCAAATGTATTTCCTTGCCTGTTCTTGGAACCAGGATTGGTCATTGCAATCAATCTGAGTTTGAGCTCTTTTTAATGTTTTCATTCATATTATAGCCATCATTGCATGTTTTGTTCTTGGTTCTGATTGCTTCAACTCTGTATCAGTTCATACAAGTTTTCCATTGGGCTGCCTATTATAAACAAGTACTTAGAGCTACAAATTTTAAGAACTGTTGCTTTGTGGAGCTTGATAAGGATGGAGTCAGGCATACTGAGAATGGGGCCTGGAAAAGGAAACAAATCTGAATGAGTTAATGGACAAAATGTTCCTCTTTGAACCAACTCATAAAATTAAAAAAAAATTGGCTTGCATGTTTTAGAAATGCTTCTATTTCACCTTAACTTGATTTTCTAAGGAAAGGGCATTTTTCAGAGAAGGATTCAAGTTAAAATTTATTTTTATTTTCACAGGCAATTGAAGAGCTGGGAAGAGGTGATTTCAAAGCCTCTTCTGACTTTCAAAGGCAGCCTGTAACAGGAAGAACTATAAACCACGCCGACTGGGGAAGACTCTGGATTTCACCAAGAGACCAAAATGGCGTCTCAATGGATGGTCACCATGTTGGGGTTGATGAGCTGGTGTTTGGCGACAGCAGGTAGGTCAGGTCGGCCCATGTAACTCTCATGTTTGTTGTCTTCTTCCGGAACTGTTGTTTCAGAACTTTGTTTTAGAATTTGTTTTTAGAATTTTTTTGTTTTAGAATCTTTGTTTTAGAATTCATTTCATTTCAACTAACTTGCTATGTGTGAGGCACTGCCTTAGGAGCAGGGGCATTCAAAGACAAAAGAAGAGACCATTTGGTCCTCTGGGAGTTTATACCTTCTACTAGAAGAACTTAAATAAGGCAGGGTGGAAATGCAGCCTACGGGAAGATCAGAGATTGCAGGAACCAGCCGGATTGGTGGAATAGCAGTAATCAGAGACTGGATGAGCAGAATATCTATTGGTTAAGATAGCTAACTGAAGAGCTATTTTAAGATATCTTGCTGAAAGTAAATAGGAATAAACATCTTTTTTTAAATGCCATTTTGTGATGATGAGCTGCTTCCTCTATTTTCTGTTAGCATCTGTGGGCAGTTTCATTTGATGGGAGGGAGACGCAATGGCTACCCACTAGCTTCTGGCAGCAATGGACCTGGGTTTAAATCCCTCCTCTGCTGCTTATTACTGCTGTGACTTGAGGGCAGCTAGGTGGCGCTGCAGGAGATAGAGCTCTGGGCCCCACTAGATTGTAACCTCCATGAGGGCAGGAACTGTGCCTTATCTGAACTTTGCATTTTCCCAAGGAAGTTTTCCCCCAGTACCATGCTATGCACACAGTTGTCGCTTAATAAGTAAATGTTTGCTGGCAACACTTCTTTTATAAAGCTCTTCACAAAATGTATGAAATGGGTTGTTCCAGGATTATCCCCTTTACAAGTGGGAAAATTGGAGTTCAGAGGTTTTTGGGACCAACCCAAGGGTCACACAATTAAGTATTGATTTGGAATCCAGATCTACTGATCCCAAGGTCAGCACTCCTCATTCTACCAGGCTAGGACAGGAAATATAGCTTAATGGAAAATCATGGCTGTTTTTTGATGAAAAATACCAGATCTTACTTTATTGAATAAGCATTTATTTCTGGACTTATTATTATTATTATTTTTAATGGCTGAGTCACATTACAACAGATTACAGGAAAAATAAATCAACCGGATGGACAGTGGTGGTTTGGGGAACTGTAAAGCCACACTCTTTGGGCATTTGATAACTGGTTAGTTGGGCCAGTGCCTTTCTTTTACCACCCCCTCCCCCCAGTATTGATTTGGGTCTGGACTTGCCATTTTAGGGAGGATGTTGATAAGCTGGAGCACATCCAGAAGATGGTGGCCAGGAAAGATCATGGAAACATCAATTTAGAGCTAGAAGGGAACCTTAGAGGATATTGAGTCCAGTCTTCTAATTTTACAGATGAGGAAACTGAGCCACAGAGAGGTTAAGATACTTGCCCATGATTACACAGCTAGTTAGCGTTTGAGTCGGGATTTGAATTCAGCTCTTGCTAACTGCAAACCCTGCCTCTTTCTTACTCTTCTCAGTTGGGGCCCAATGGTAGAAGATCTTTAATGCTAATTTAAAAGAGCCTGGATTTGGCTATAGCCAGTGGGAACCATTAAAGGTCCTTGCCCACCAGGGCTGGCATGAATGCCTTGGAGGTAACTGAGACTATAGTCTCCTTTATTGACACCTCCCACCCCCAGTCAACTTGAACTCAGCTGGTTAAACACCAGTTTTGTTTTCTTTTTGAAGATTAAGCCATAAGGAAAATATACCAGGGCCCAGTTCACCCCTTTTGGTGGGTCTTGTGATTTGGGGAGTTATTTACATTAGCCTTTCCCCTGAAGCGGGTGGATCTTAGGCACAATGGAACGTAGTATATCGGGGTCTCCTGGGGAGCTGAGGCTTCAGATCAGAGCTGCAGCAGGGCAGAGCTTAGCCGGTTACTCAAGATCTGCTCCAGTCCCAACAAGACTGCCCGGTTTGTTCCAGCCCTGTGGCCTTGCTGCCTGGGGTAGCAGGCCGAGCGTTTCCTTTGGAGCCTGTGGTGAGGGTCAAGCGAGGCAGGAGGCAGCATGCCCCCTCTGAGGCTGGTCACGGCTTTATTTTTATTAAGCTTTTCCTCACCTGCCTCTCATCCTTGATGCCTTGAAGAGCATTCCGGGAAGGGAGAGGAAGAGTGGGGAGGAATGGTGTGACTCTGAGCCTTGATTTTTCAAGAGTGCCTGCTGGGTGGGAAAATACTCCCTGACCTCCACTGGCTGACACCCTCCCCTCCATCCCCTAATCTTTACAAGGTGGCTTGGATGGAGGGCTGAAAGAAGGTCCTTGAGACTGCAGGCTTTGCCCTGTTGCTAACACTGGCCTGGGTTTCTGATCTGGGAGCTGTGACTCAGTGTTGGAGGCAGAGTTCTTAACCAGGGGTCCATGAACTTGTTATGTATGCATGTATATATGTATGTGCGTGTGCATATGTACATGTGTATATAGGTATATGTGTATATATGTATATATAGAATAAGTGTACATATTTCAATATAATTCATTTCCATTGTAATCCCATATATTTTAGGCTAGGCTTTTAAAAGCATTACTTTGAAATAGGGTCCATGGGTTTCAGCAGAAAAAATGGCTGAGACCCCTATTTTAGAGAGAGGGCCGGAGCAGTGAGAGGTTAAATGATTTTCCTAGGGCAACAACCACAGGATCCGGTAGCTGATCTGTGTCAAAGGCAGAGTCCAGCCCAGGCCTCTACAATCTGAGTGCTGCCTGGCCTTCCAGTCATGGTGCCAGGTATTAACCTTCAAAACGGAAATCTAACTAATTTTGAAAAACAGATTTTTATTGATATTTCTTGTTTTTACACATTCTAGAAAATCTCAGCTAATTAATGCTACACAGCTTGTTTCTCAAGTAGTTATCTTAAAAAAAAGTGTCCCCCACACATAGAGGTACACACACACACACAATTTCCTGCTGCCTCTGAAGCCTGCCAGAGTTAATTAGGATTCAGTTTCCAATAACAGGAAAAAGACTCACACAGGAAGAATTCAGGGAAATCATTTGAGATCGAAAGCCTGGAAGAGCTGGCTGTTGGTTGCTGTGCCAGGGTCAAAGACGTTGTCTGGGATGAACATTGCAAGCAGCCATGCCAGCATCCCCTTGGATGCAAAGGTTATTCCCCTTCTCCCACTGTCTCATTTTGGTGCCCAGATGCATCCTTTTGGGTGCTTGCCCACACCCTGCATGCACACGGGTTGAGCAAACATATCACTTTTCACTTGTGGTGGATCTACCTAGAATTCCAGGTAGAAGATCTAGTTGGGGTGGGGGAGGGAAGACAGGGATTTCTTTCAGTCAAACACATACTCAAGCCAGAAGGTCACTCGGTTCTTTGTTTCTGACTTTGGTGCCAACTTCCCAGGGCTGGGGGTTTTGAATGGCCAGTCAAAGACCTTGGCTTTCTTATGTCCTGAATTAAAACTCATTAAGTAATATGGAACTCGAAACAATACCTTTTATAGAATCCCAGAATTCAGCTACTGCTGGGCTATCCACAGGAGAGAGATGGAATTTTGTTTTGCGGTCACTGTCCCTGTCCACCCAAAGCCCCAGATTTCTGATTTAGGTTTCTGGAACTGCCTGCCCTGAAAGCAGCTGAGTGGCTAGCAGTGTCCTCACTGGGAATAATTTTACAGGCAGACAAAAGCACCCTTTGGGTCACTAAGCGATTGCTTTAATCTTCTCTCTGGGTGAGGGATTGGTCTTTTAAATCTGGCTGCTTTGATTTTTTAATCTCTCCTTTGGACTATTAGATGAGTTCTTTCTTCTTTGCCCATCTAAAACCCTAGCTAGTTCAACCAGGGCCCTGTGCATTTCATGAGTAGATAAGGGTGTTAGCATCGGGAATACCTGGGTTCAAATCTCACTTCTTTTTTTCTTTTAGTTTATTTTTCTCAATTACATGTAAATTTTTAAATTTTTTTTTAAATTTTGAGTTCCAAATTCTCCTTCCCCTTATACCCTTGAGAAGGCAAGCAATTTGATATAGATTGTATATGTGAAGTCATGCAAAACATATTTCCTTATTAGCTATGCTGCAAAACAAAACGAAACAAAAAAAAACCAAACCACGGATCAAAACCAAAACAAAACAAGAGAAATAAAGGAAAAAAAAAGTCTGCTTCGATCTGCATTCGGACTTCATCAGTTCTTTCTCTGGAGATGGACAGTATTTTTCATTATGAATCCTTTGGAATTTTGCTGCATCATTTTATTACTGAGATCAGTTAAGTCATTCAGTTGATCATCACACAATATGACAGTTACTGTGTATGATGATCTCCTGGTTCTACTCACTTCATTTTGTATCAGTTCATATAAATCTTCCCAGGTTTTTCTGAAAGCACCCTGCTTATCATTTCTTATAGCACAATAGTATTTCAACACAATTGTATACCACGACTTGTTCAGTCATTCTCCAGTTGATGGGCATCCCCTCAATCCAGTACTTCCACTTGTAATACTTTCTAGCTGTGGGACCCTCAGACTCAGTTTCCTCATCAGTAAAATGAATAGTAACACCTGTAGTAATATTGTACAAGATTGTAATGTAGCCTTAAAAATATGATCCAAATGGCATTTATTAAGTACCTACTGTGTGCCAGGCACTGTGTTAGGTCCTGAAGATACAAAGACAAAACATGTCCCCAGTGGAGAGAAAGTTAATTAATGTCAACAACAACAATAAATAATAATTTGGGGGTTACTTCCTATGTGAAGCCTTTCCAGATTCCCAAGTGCTAATGCCCCCCTTTCCTAACCATCTGGTATTTATTCGTCTTTGTCTTCTTTACAAGATAGCTAGGTGGATAGTGCGACAAGTCTGGAGTCAGGTGGACCTGAGTTCAAATCTGGCTTCAGACCCTTTTTTCTGGGAGAAGCTCGGGGGCCCTTTCGAGATTTTTTATTTTTAGTTTACAACACTCGGTTCTACATAATTTTGAGTTCTGGATTTTCTTCCCCTGCCTCCCCCACTTCTTCCCCAAGATGGCATGGAATCCGATATATCTTCTATGTGTAACTTTGCATTGGACTTATTTACACACTAGTCAGGTTATGAAGAAGAATTATGACCAATGGAATGAATCATGAGAAAGAGGAAACAGAACAAAAAAAAAACCCAAAACCGAAACAAAAGAGAAAAAAAGGGAAAAAAAGGCTAGCATAAAGTGTGCCTCAATCTGCATTCAGACTCCATAGTTCTTTCTCTGGATGCAGATAGCTCTCTCCATCATGAGTCCTTTGGCACTGTCTTTGCACCTTGTGTTGCTAAGAAGAGCAAAGTCTATCAGGGTTAGTCATCACAGAATCCATATATCTGTGGTTGTGTATAATGTTCTCCTGGTTCTGCTCCGCTCACTCAGCATTATGTCATGTAGGTTTTTCCAGGTTGTTATGAAGTCCGTATCATACCCATTTCTTATAGCACAATAGTATTCCATTACCTTCATATACCACAGCTTGTTCAGCCATTCCCCAATTGATGGGCATCCCCTTGATGGCCTCAGACTCTTATTAGCAGCGTGACCCTGCAAAAAGTCACTTCACTCTATTTGCCTCAGTTTCCTCATCTGCAAAATGAGCTGGAGAAAAAATGGCAAAGCACTCCAGTATCTGTATGTGCATATACTAAGTGTATATAGACTTGTATATACTCTGTATATTTGTGTATGTATGTACAAACACACATGTATTAATGCACAGAAGCAACGCTTACGCATGTATATAAGTGCACAGACATACCCATATACATATGTGCTCACACACCTGTGTATTTAAAAGCATGTAATAACGTATATACACATGCAATGCACTCACATGTTTGCGTATGTACACTCATGCACATAGATATGCATATGCATAAACATACCTATACACAAACACACAAAGATGCATGTAATGCTAATGCATGTATCTATTGCAAGCACACGACACACGTACACCCACGCACGTGTACAGATACAGGTGAATATAGATACACACGTATACAATATATTTACACATACATACACACAGGGATACACTCACGTAGGCATATATATCCCCACACAGATATAGGTGAAGACAAACCCACACATATACTCACACACATATACAATGCATACATACATGTGAATATACATGTATATGTATGTGTAAAATACACATGTATACAAACATAACGTGTATATTGTCTATTATGTGATGTTTGCATGTGTATGTATATATGCACATCATATCACACACACACACATACACGCACAGAGTTCTGAAAGGTTTTTGGGACACCCCGTATGCACTTATTGTCTCTCCTGTTGGAACGTGAGTGGTTTGTGAGAAGAGAGTGTGTCATTCTTTGTGCCTGGCACATAGTAGGGCCCTTAACAAAGACTCGTTGATCGATGGATTGACGGATTGCTTTAAGGTTTGCAGAGCAGGAGGGGAGGGGAAGAAGAGAACAGGAGACAGAGAGGTGAGGGCTGCAATCCTGAGCATTCTCATCCTTTTCAGACTTTTGGGTTTGAGAAATCACTTGATTTCAAAGTCTACTTTTGCCTTTATGTTTATAGGGAATTGTTTTCCCAACTAGCATTTTCCTGGCGACAGGATTCCTGATCAAGTTGGGGGTGGGTGCTGGGGGCCCCCGGAATCTCAAGGAGCGTAAAGGGCAAGGCTCTGGGCAGCTGGCCCACAGCAACCCTCAAGTGTTCTAGGCTGCATTCCAGCCCCGGAATATCAGTCAGCAGTGACGGGGAGGAGGGGGCTGATGGGTATTTTCTCTCTCCTCCCCAGATGCACGTGAGCTGCTGCGTTTTCTTTTTGTCAAAACATTTCCTGCAACTATATTCATGAAAGATTTCTCTAGATAGGAAATCACCACTTAGAAATGCAATATTCACACTCCTGTTCCCCCACTCCTCCTTTTTCTTTTTCTAAGAGCCCTTTCAAAAGCAGGACGAATTATTGAACTTTGATGCAGGTATGCTTAGGTAAGTTCTTCTTAGAAGAGTAAGAGCAGCATTTCTTAGGAGTAGGGGGCAAGGTGCCTCTGGGGACTGAAATCTAACTCTCTCTCTCTCTCTCTCTCTCTCTCTCTCTCTCTCTCACTCTTTCCCTCTCTCCCTCCCTCTCCCTCTCTCTCTCATCTCTGTCTCTCTGTCTCTCCTCTCCTCTCTTTCTCTTTTCTCTCTGTCTCTCCTCTCTCCTCTCTCTCTTCTTCTTCTTTTCTCTCTCTCTTATTTAGTGTTTATAAGCTTCTGTGAAACTTGCACATTTTCTGCATTGTCTGTGGAGAGAAATATGAGCAGTCCATTATTCAGTATGTGTTAAATGGAGGGTTGGTAAGAGTGTGCTGTTAACCACGTTGAAGGAAACACAGACACGAGCTATGTGTAAGCTGTATTCGAAGGTTCTTTTTCAATTATTTTATTTCATTAAAGATTTCTCAGTTAATATGTTTTTAAAAAGACCCTATGATGTGCCAAGGGCTGGGGATACCAATACGGGCAAAAGACAGCCCCTGCCCTCGGGAAGTTCAGAGCCTAATAAGGAGCCAACATGCAAACAACAATGTAGAAACAAGTTACATATAGGATAAGATGGAAATAAAGTAGAACAAAGAACTGACAATATAATACAACACAAAGCAATACAATGCAACCCAACACAACACAATATAATACAGTGCTCATGTACTGAGTACCTGCTTTGTGCCAGGCGATGCTAAATGCTGGACATACATATAAGAAAGTCAGTCCCTGCCCTCCAGAGGCTTACAGTCTAACCATTACTTACAACTATGCACATAGAAAATATATGCACATAAGTAGTTAAAAAAATCCCCCCCCCCGCTCCCCCAACCACCTACGTGAAGCTCTCCGTTTTGTTTTCCAGTGTCCTCACATGCCTACTAAGTTAGCCCACAAAAATAGAAGATAGCACCGAGAAATCTGGAATAACACCTTATTTCCTCTCCTGCCTGCCTACCCCTGGCTCTGACCAGCTCAGGGACGGATGGAGCATCAGCTTTGGAAAATAACAGAGTCCTGCTCTGATGTTTTTGCTGGAGATGTTATTGTGCGACCGTGGCTCTGGTCTGTGATAATCTTTTCCATTGGAACACGTCTGCTGGTGCCAACATTGTTGTTTGATTGCTAAAAGGTTGGGTTATACACGCTGTGCGTGGAAGCCGGAGGACCCAGGCCTTAGCTGTGTCTCCCCAAGATGTCTTTCTGAGTTAAAATCAGAGGGTGGGGAAATTAGAGGAGAAAGATCTCCTCTTTATTAGAAGAATTAATCAGTTTCGGAATAATGGCCCTTTTTAGATGAAAACCTTATGCTCCAAAGTTTCTGATTTATTTTTCATGGTAGCTTAGTCATCAGCATTATTTCTGAGCAAGATAAAATACTGTATTTTCAAGCTAAATATTCCTATCTCCTGAAAAAAACTTATCTAATATGAAGAGATCCTCTGTTGCTAAGAAACTCAGATTATAGGATTTTGGAGGCAGCGCAAAGTGGAAAAAAAAGGCTTCCTCTCTGATGTAATGTGTCCTCTGAACCAGTGATGAGGAAGAATGCTTGGCAGTGACAAGACTAGGGGAATGAAAGAGTGAGGATTTTGTGACTCTTCTATCTGATTTTTCTTGGAATAAAGGGGCCTAATTTAGTTTAGCAGAGGCCTTCTAGTCCATTTTACAGGTGAGCATACTAAGACTCTGAGATGTTGAATGACTTACCCAAGGTCACATAGGGATCAAAGAGCAGAGTCAGGATTTGAACCCCAAACCTCAGACTCCAGCTTCAGGGTTCATTACCCTGTGCCTCGCTTCCTCTTGCCGCCCGGGATCCTAATTTCTCTGGCACACTGTACCGTGGTCCACCAGAAAAGAAGCCTTACCTGTGCAGAGCCAGGAAGGGCTGGGCATTTTCCTTTTTAAAATTTTCAAA